>CM077345.1:53121055-53442055 GCA_039655645.1 Ammopiptanthus mongolicus | reverse complement strand
CAGATAAGAGAAGACGACCCCTCGAGTTTCAAGAAGGTGAACACGTGTTCCTGAGAGTCATATCTACGACTGGGGTAGGTAGAGCGATTAAGTCCAGAAAACTCACTCCCAAATTCATTAGACCTCACCAGATTCTTCGGCGTATTGGTCCAGTAGCTTACCAGATTGCTTTACCACCTTTTCTGTCCAACATTCATAATGTTTTTCATGTCTCACAACTTCGGAAGTATATTCCTGTTCCGTCTCATGTAATCGAACCTGATATAGTATATTTACGAGAAAACTTGTCTTATGAGACATCGCCGGTGCGAATCGTTGATAAGAGGATCAAGCAACTCCGGGGAAAACAAGTTCCCTTAGTCAAAGTCGTTTGGAACGAAGCAACTGGAGACACAATGTGGGAGCTCGAGGACAAGATGAGATTACAGTATGCCGATCTTTTTCAAGGTACGTAATTTCGAGGACGAAATTTTTTTTATAGGGGTAGTAATGTAACACCCTGATTTTCGAGTTTTTCTTTTAATCAGTATTTATGAACTTATATTTTATTCGAGGTCGTAGAAAGGGATACAAAATATTCTGAGACCATAATCATGCTCAGCGATATCGTAGGAAGCTACGATTAAGTTTTGAGTCGAAAACTCAAACAGAGCCCGGTCTGCGTTTTTACACTGACAGTATGATTTTACTGCTCAGGGGATCTCAGATGGACCCGCGAATGAGACAGTAAGTCTTAGAATTCGATTCTCTACGTTTTGGTTAAATTTCAATAAAATTTCAAAAAAATCACTTCCTGACCTCCGTTCGAGTGAAATCTTCAATTGGGTGGAGAACGGAGCCGCGTATGGACTTACCAGGACCCGACAACGGATAATCTTGATATCACATCATGTCAACTCACTTGGGAGAGCATGCCAGAGTCATCATGACGATCGAGAATTTCGGGACGCGAAATTACCAAAATACCCCTAACTTAAGCCTTTTCACCTTTTACCATTTTACCCTTTGAACCAAATGACCTTTTTACCCTTAATGAACTCTTTAGAAGGCTGGAACAGCCTTCTCAGCCCCTCATTCCACGCAGCCCAGCCCCCCAAGAACACCAAGAACACTTCATCTTCCTTAGAGAAAAAACCTCCATTTTACCAAAATACCAAAATACCAAAATACCCCTAACTTAAGCCTTTTCACCTTTTACCATTTTACCCTTTGAACCAAATGACCTTTTTACCCTTAATGAACTCTTTAGAAGGCTGGAACAGCCTTCTCAGCCCCTCATTCCACTTAGCCCAGCCCCCCAAGAACACCAAGAACACTTCATCTTCCTTAGAGAAAAAACCTCCATTGAATCCTTGAGAAAACCTTGAAAGCTTGTTGAAATCACTTGATTTCTTGACCAATCTTCATCCATTTTAAGGTAAGATCACTTCTATGGTCTCATATCTTCTTGAATCTATTTAAATATCAAGATCAAACCTCCATTTTCATGAAACTCATTCTTAGATCCAAAACTTTGAAAATCCATAGGAAATTGTAGGAAAATCCTTTGGATGTGAAACCAGTTCTTTGAACTCACCTCATCACCCTCTATCTAAACCCAAGAGCTCATAATCCAAGTCTCATCCTAGCTCTAAAACCCCAAAGTGGTCGAAACCTAAGAGTGATGATGAATAGTGTTTTTCGTCAAATTTTTGATTTCTAACTCTTGATTCCATCCTTAGCTTTCCTAGTGTCCTTGAATCCAAGTGATGGAAAACCAAATCAATTCCTAGCCTAAATTGCCCTATATGGCCGAGAGCTTCATGGGGAAAATCCATGAGTGTTGTTTCACATTTTTGAGTCATAGGACTTGACATAGTGTTAACTAAGTTCATGAACCAACCATCCAAAAGTTTGGAACCAAATGAGATCCATAACCCTTTTTACCTTTCATGGCTGAACCCTATACCTTTTAGGGGAAGGAAAACTTGTGTTCTTATGTTATAGATTGATGTTGATTTGTTGTTTGAATTGAATTGTGTTTGATTGTTTTAGGCGACGCGAACGGAACCGGAGACGGAGCCGAGAACCGATCGAGTTTGCATTGAACTTCCTTTGTGAGGTAAAGGGAGGTAGTCATTTAAGTTTGAGTAGCTTCATTGTGCATGTTTGGTATATGTATTATGATGACTTGATTGTTGAATTGGAGATGAGTTTGAATGATGTATGGATTTGTTTTACTTAATGAAACATAATTGCACTCTTGTTGATAATTTGTGGCATGGATGCCTTAGTTGATATTATGATGATGATTATGGATTGTTGATGTCTGTATATATATTTATATCCTGGATGAGCATAGGACTGGCTATGTCTCGATAAATTATTAAAGGACTCGAAATCCTAAATCTATGTTTTGAAAACCGTGTTTGAAATTAAAAAGTGATTTTTGGGAAAACGTGTTGCTTTTTCAAGAAAATTTGTCTTTCTTGTTGAAAAGTATTTTCTTTTGAAAAGTAAAAAGTGGTTTTGTGAAAAGTCGTGCAAATCGTGTTTTATTTCGGCAAAGCGTTTTAAAAAGACGTGAAACCTTACAAAACGGTTTTTTGTTTTCAAGAAAGGTGTTTTTCACGGAAAAACGTTCTCTTGATCAAAAAGGATGTTTTGTTTCAAGAAAACCAAAGTATGTTTTGTTTCCCAAGGTTGTTTTGAGAAAGTTTGATCGAAAAGGAAAAAATGATGAACCCGAACGTAGTGGCCGAGACGTCGGGGCTAGTGTTTTGTGGATTGAGCACTTGGACTTCGTGTCCTGTGTTTTTTATTTGAGTGGGCTTAATGCCTTTTTGAAACGAGTTGTGGACTTTATGTCTCGACATTTGAAATGAACACAAAGAAAACAGAAAACCTTCTATGAACATGCATGAACCGGCAGACATTCCACTTGGAACCGAGCTACAACTTTCGTAGTTGAGAATTCAGCCAGTTAAGACCACTAGGTCTATAGGGGCATTCTATGTTCGAGATCCCACAAGTGGCCGGTGGCGTAGCAACCTCGTGCCGTGGTAAATCGGCTGCCAAACACGAATGAACTCGATCAGAGACTGGAGTATTCATGATATGGTGAGACGTAGTACCCTGGAACAATTGGAGTTCGGACCTAAATAGAGAGGCCGACTCATGAGAAAAATTGTGTTACGGGTGTTACTACGGCCTATCGCTTGATGTTGGGAAGTTAGAATCTCCAGAGTACATGAATTAGAAAGATGATACTGAAGTCTCATGCATTATTATAACTGATGAATGTGTTTGAGATGTTGTACTGTATTATATAAATAACTGTTCATATAACTATATTTATCTGTGGATGTTTATACTGCTGTCTGTCGCTTGTGCGGCTATCGTGATAACTTTATATGAGTATCTCACCTTTGCCTGTACATGTTGGACACCTTGTTGTGTTTTTGGAACACATGTACAGATGTTGATCATAGGTCCCCACGGAGACGTGAGGACTCGGATGATGGAAACTTCTGAAGGAGCCGACGTTGGGTTGTACCCCAATGGCTACTTTTAGCCGACCAGCTTAGGAGTCTTTTGTTTTTGAACAGTCTTATATTATTATTGCACGTATGTCGAACTTATTTCTTAAGTCTGTAATCTGATATATATTAGACCAGGTTTTACGTTATGTTTATGTTTTTTTATGAACAGTGAATATAAATGTGTGATGTGAAATTTTTTTCTTTTTTCTTGAGTTGTTTGCCTATGCATGTAGAAAATTTTTAGAACCGCGTTTTCGAACGTAGCTACTTAATCAAAGTATTTTCCGAAAGCAACCAATGTTTTATTTTCTTGCTTTATTTCGCATTAGAGTTCGTGTACATAGCACCCGCGAGGGGGGTGTTACAAAAAAGGGGCATAAGCATGTTAATCTAAAAATAATGGTATGGGCAATTGATGTTAATGAAGCTTTTGATGAACCCTATTATACTAATATGCTTGGTGGCTATTTTGTTTCCTTTCCTGTGTGTGTGTGTGTATATATATATACTACACTTGTTGCTCTTTGTTTTGGTGGCTCATACATGTTTGCATTTGGAGCTTGGGTGGTGTAACATCCCGGTTTTTCTGTGAACTCTGATCAAGTTGGTTAATCTCGATTGGAGCTTTGGATGATTGTGTGGATTGTTGTGTGTTAGTTTTTGACCTAGTTTGAAGCTTAGGAATAGGCTTGAACAAGGTTGGAGGTGCCTAAGGCATAAAACGAGTAACCGAGGAAGTCAAAAGGCTGAAGGATTCTTCTCTCGCTGAGCTTGACGCTCAAGCGTGAGAGAACTCCCCGCTCAAGCGTTGAGACGCTTAAGCGTGGGCGGAGTTGGACGTTTCAGCATGCTAAGTGCGTTGAGCAGCTGCTCTGAGTTTGGACGCGTGTGAGACACGTGTCAGGCCAGGGAACAGGCGGAGTGGACGAGGTCCCACACTCAAGCGTGGAGGGATCCCACGCTAGAGCATGCCAACGCTCAAGCGTGCAGTGTGAAGAACGCTTAAGCATGGACAACAGAAACCATAAGTGGAGCTTCCACTTTCATCTTCTCATTTGCACGAAATCTCCTAAGTTTCCTGCGAGTTAGAGAGAGAGGTTATGAGATTTTAGAGAGAGAAAGCTTGCTTTCAAGGCAATCGAAGTACCGGAACGCGATTCCGACTATACCGTTGTGATCGCGACTGATTTCTCATGGGATGATCATTAAAATAGCCAAGGTTCAAATCAGAATGACTATAGGTCCCCTTATTTGCAAAATTAGGCTAACCAAGAGGAGAGACAACCAAAATCCGAGGATCCTATGATGAAGTACATAGAGAAGATTGATAAAAGGGTAGATGCCATGGAAGCTCAGATGTATAATATTGCTCAATTGTTAACTCAGACATTGTAGAGTATATCGCAGAATAGAATTGAACCTAATCCCAGTGAACGGGTCGATGTCATCACTACTAGGAGTGGCAAGGAATTGAAGCAAAATCATAAGGAGGAAGACTTTGCACCCATGGAAGAAGATGCTCCTGCCGAAGAAATTGATGCTGAAGATGAGCACGGCCGTGCAACACCTCTGCCACGGCCGTGCAACTTGTCCAGTGAACAAAAACAAGTAACATCCATCAGTGAGACAAAAAAGGTAAAAATCACTTACCCTGAGAGATTGAAAGATGGAGATAATGATAGGCAATTTAAAAAGTTTTAGAAATATTAAAAAAATTGCATATCAACATTCCCTTTGTTGAAGCCATTGCTCAAATGCCCAAATATGCAAATTTTTTGAAAGAAATAATTTCTAATAAAAAGAAATTAGAGGGCTTTGAAATAGTGAAACTAAATGAGGAATGCTCATCCATTGTTCCTAAGAAATTGCCACCAAAATTAAAAGATCCAGGGAGTTTTACAATTCCTTGCTCCATTAGTAATTCTTATTTTGAAAAAGCATTATGTGATTTAGGTGCCAGAATAAATTTAATGCCTATGTCTGTTTTGAGAAAACTTGGCATGCAGGAACCTCAACCGACTGATATATCCTTGTAGTTAGCAGATAGAACAATTGCCCACCAACGTGGGATAGTGGAGGATGTCTTAGTCAAAGTAGACAATTTTATTTTCCCCATAGATTTTGTTATTTTGGATATAGAGGAAGATGAGGATGTCCGAATTATTTTGGGACGACCTTTCTTAGCTACTGGGGAAGCCAAAATTAAGGTCCGACAAGGGAAGTTGACTTTGCGGATGGGTAATGAAGAGGCTATTTTTAAAGTTCTTAACTCTTCCAAAAATCCTTATTCTTTTGCTCCCTGTTGTTAGAACCAAAACAGTAATGGCTAATGACCCCTAAAAGTTTTAATGATTAACAAAATTATTATATGCTTATGAATATAGTAGAAGTCCAGATTATACTAATCCATAAGGTCAAAAGTCCTTTTTATATGTTTCTGACTTCAGACGGACTCTCAAAAGGAACATTGTTTCTCATCGTCCAAAGATACATCTAGCTCTTACTGGACAAAAAGCTCAAAACAATATCTACGTCCAAAGAAACGTTGTGGTTAATCCAAATGATTTTTGGACTTTAGTGGTAAAGTGTTGCGTACAAATATCATATAGTATTTTTTGTGCGTCCAAATATTCTGTATAATTGTGCGTCTAACTTTTTATATAATTGTGCGTCCAACCTTCTATATACTTGTGCGTCCACTAACTTTATTCTGCAGATGACGTGGATCTTTTTCAAAAGTCTTGATTGGTTTTGGAAAGAAAATATCTTTTCATATAAAAAGAAGGTACAAACGTCGTACACAGAGAACCACGTAGAGCAGAGAATCACATAGAGCAAAAAGCATGTCGGCCAAAAGGAAAAACAGTCTGCTCTAATTGAAGCTGCTATTCTACCGAAAGCAACCTTGCCTCCTCATTTGGAAGGACAAATATCGAACGGAGAACAGCTAGCAAATGGACTTGTGCCTAACGGATATTTCACTGTGTCTAAACGGAAAAAATTCCTACCATTTGAAATTCAAAGGTCAGACAAGGCAATTTAAAGACCCTCTTCTGAAGAAACAAATGGCAAGAAATCACATTCAAGAAAGAATTCTTTTTGCAACGAAAACTTCAAGCAATCACTCTCTAGAAAAAGATCTATAAACCATCTTATTCTTTCATTGTAAAAAGCTTTAAGAGCTATATCGTGTAATACTCTCACTCTTAGTGAGTTTGTAAAAAGCTTGAAATACCCCACCCAAGTCTTAGGATTTGTTGAGCCTGGAGAGGCTTGTCTGTAAAAGAATACTTGTAGCCTGGAGAGGTGTAGAATACTTCGAGTTGTAGTCATGGAGTGACTAGGAAACAACTTGTGAAAAGTGCTAAGTGTTTTAGTGGAAAAACCTTCTCAGGGAAGGGACTGGACGTAGCTCTTTGATTTGAAAGAGTGAACCAGGATATATCTCTGTGTGAATCTCTCTATCCTTATCTTGTTAAGTTTATTTATTTACTAACTTGGGGATTGAAAACAAAGTCTCTTAAACATTTGTTATCGTTTTGTTCTGTTCTTTCTTCTTGCTTGTGTAAAACGCTTTTCAGAAAAGGCTTTCGAAAATCGGTTAAGAAACACAATTCAATCCCCTTCTTGTGTTTCCCTGTTTCACTTTCAGTTGGTATCAGAGCTCAGCCTCTGGGTTGAGCATTTATCCGTGCTTGAGGAAAAGATCCAAAGCTCGATGGCAAGACAAGGGATGCCTAGTGGGAGTCAACCTGTTCTTGAAGGTACCTCCTTGACTAGACCAGCATTTTTTAATGGCACTCACTAACTCTACTGGAAAGAAAGATTCAAAGGATTCATCTTGAGCACCAGCTCTGCTCTTTGGCCATTAATCATGAATGGTCCCCACATCATCAACAATCCTGATGGCATGGAGAAAGATGAAGCTCAGTGGACCGAAGATGAGAGAAGAAGGATGGAGCAAAACTACAAAGCAAGATACACCCTGATGTGTGCTCTTAGTCCAGACGAGTTCCAAAAAATTCATGCATGTGAATCAGCGAAACAAATTGGGATACTCTATCCAATGTTCATGAAAGGAACATCCAAAGTGAAGGATCAAAGATCATTATTCTTATGAGTCAATATGAAATGTTCACAATGGAAAATGAGATGAAACCATCTTTGATATGATAGGTCATTTCCAAACTATTATCAATAATCTCAAGTCTCTTGAAAAGTTTATACTGTAAAAGAAAATGTTACGAAGATCCTCAAGAGTTTATATAAGGAATGGAGACCACACATCACTGCAATCACTCAAGCAAGGATTTGTCAACCTTGACCTTAGATGATCTTGTGGGAACTCTTCAAGTTCATGAGCCTCTACAAAGAGAAAGGCAAGACTATTGCCTTAAAAAGTCAAAAAGTCAGCAGCTCGAAAGTTCTCAAAGCAAATGAGTCCAGTGATGAAAATGATCAAGATGAAGAAGAGAATCTGATGATGAGCTGTCTCTCATATCAAAGAAACTTGAACGTATTCTGAAAAAGAAAAACATGAGAAGAAGACCCATTACAAAGAAAAAACGTCAAAGACTGTAACACCCCCTCGAGGTGTCACAGTTCGTAACCCAAAATCTCTTTTTCGGTTAATTAAAACCTTTTCGAAAATACTCATTAGACTAGTTGCAAAAAATCTGATACCAATTTAAAATTTTAACAACAATAGAGAAACAATTCAACTCATCATTTATATTACTCATTCAACTTCGCCTTATGGCATACATCATTTCAATTTCTTGTTACACATCATACCGAGATACGGTCAAAGGACCTGACTTTAAATCAAAATCCTAAGAGCTGGTCTAACAAAACTCTAAGAACAGTAAACACACTACCTAGCATGCATCGTCCAAATAATATTGGGCCTCGTTTTCGACATTCCACTCATCTTTGTCGTCAACACCAAGAACACAGCTATAGGGTCCCGCAGTGACCCAGAGGACCGCTGGAAAATATCTATAAATGTGTTCAAAAAACACAATAGGGTGTCCAACATGTATAGGCAAGGGTGAGATCCTCATTCACAAGTTTATCGTAATAGCCACACAAGTGAAACAGCATACAAATAATGCATCAACTTAGTCATACGATAAAACATCAATATTCAATCATAATATCATAATGAGATAATTTCACTTTCAAATATCATACTCATTCATCAAAATAAGTCAATTGAATGCATGAGATTTCAATTCGACTCTCTAATTCATGTACTCCGGAGATTCCTAACTTCCCTTCCTCGAGCGATAGACCGCGAATACACCTATAACACAATTGTTCTCATGAGTCGGCCTCTCAATTTAGGTCCGATCTCCAATTGTTCCGGGGTACCACGTCATAACCATATCATGAATAGTCCAGTCTCTGATTGAGTTCATTCGTGTTGGGTAGACGATTTACCACGGCATGGGGTCGCGAGGCCTCCGGCCACTTGTGCAGTTTCGAACATAGAATGCCCCTATAGACCTAGTGGTCTTTAATTGGCTCAATTCTCAACCACTTGGATTGTAGCTCGGTTCGTATGGCACGTCGGCCGACTCATGCATGTATGCAGGAGGTTTTCTATCCTTTCTTTTCGTTCATCCTTTCTTTTCTTGTCAAGGCACAGGGCTCATGACTTTTTTAAAGGACATATAACCTGTTCAATTCAAATTTCAGGACCTGTAGTCCAAGTTCTTAATTTCACAAAGTATTAGGCCGACATCGCGGACACTAGACTCCTATAGGACACTAAGTCTGTTCTTTTTCAAAACATAGGACACGTAGTCCGAGTGCTCAATCCACGATGTACTAGGCCAACGTCGCGGACACTAGACTCGCATATAGGACACAGAGTCCATTCATGTCACAGAACTCTAGCCCGACGTCTCAGTCAATAAGTTCATGTGCTTCACATGCATGAAGGGGTAGTCACCAGTTTCATCAATTTCGTTTTCGTAGTTCAAATCTCGAAAAGAAAAACTCTGGTTCTTCTAGGTATAACCAAAACTCGTTTTCGCTCTAAAACGTATTTTCCACGAAAACTTTTCTTTACAAAACATTCTCAAAGGCTCAAGTTCTAAAGATGCATTTTCAAAGGATTTTGGCTTTAAAAAGCCTTTTCTAAAGGTTCCCATCGTTTTAAAACATTTTTCTAAAGATTGTTATCGGAGCAAACTTTCATGAAGAGACATTTTTCATTTTCGGAACATCAAATACTTTCAGAAGGATTTTTCTTAACAAACTGAATATTTTTCAATTTTCTCTTTCATTGTGCAACATGTTCAGAAAATAATGATAAACCGACTTTTCACTATTTTCCTCACTAACTCTCAATTCCTTAAGTCTTATTCGAAATCATCTTGGGTTCTTAACTTAGTGGCTTTTTAATAAAATTGGCCATTATAACATTTAGCTTAGAAGCTTTTAATTCCTCAAATCAAAACATTTCCAAATTGTTGATTAGGACTTTTAGTTAGCTTAATTTTCATTGTTGAGGTATAGCCAGTGCTATGCTCTTAACCAGTCCAGGATATATATATATATATTATATAACACACACACACACACACACACACATCAAATCTCAATTTACATCATCTCATCCAAGGCATCAATGTCACAATTCATATTTCAATCATCCAGGCATATACTTCATCAAGCACATACACAACATATCTCTATTCATACTCAAACCAACATCATACATATGTTCAATCCAAGGGAAGAATGCCACAACTTATATTTCCATATCAAATAATTCATTCAAGGCAATAATGCCACAATTCACATCATCACAATCATACCACAACCAACCTCATGCGGCTATCGAACTCATTGGAGCTAATCTCCCCTTACCTTTAGAAGTTATCCTCTAGAAGGTAAAGTCGCTCGATCGGTCCACGAATTCTCTCGATTCCTCGTCCCAGTACCCGACAACAACTACAAACACACAACCAATCCATTCATCAACAATTAACAACACAAAAAGAAACAACATCAAAACATGAATTTTCCCTCCCCCAAAAGGTTCAAGGTTCGGCCACAAATGGTAAAAAGGGTTAGGGATCACATTTGGTTCCAAACTTTTGGATGGTTGGTTCATAAACTTGGTTAACACTAATACAAGTCCTAATACCCAAAAATTTGCAACAAAGCTCAAGGTTCTACTCATTGAAGGTCTCGGCCATAAGGAGGAAAACATTGTTAGGGATTGATTTGGTTTTCCATCACTTGGATTCAAAGACAATAGGAAAGGTAAGGATGGAATTAAGAGTTAGAAATCAAAAAGTTGAACAAAATCGCTATTCATCCATCTTCCTAGTGTTCGGCCACTTTTAGAAGAATAGGCTAGGATGAGAGTTAGATCATATACTCTTGGGTTTAGGTAGAGGATGATGAAGCTAGCTCAAAGAAATTGGTTTTTTATTAAAAGGATTTTTCTACAATTTCCTATGAATTTTTGAAGTTTTGGATCATAAACTTGAAAACTATGAAATTAAGATTTCAAATTTGAAATAGGAAGAGATTCATGAAGCTTAGAGATCATAGAAGTGATCTTACCTAAAAAATGATGAAGATTGATCAAGGATTCAAGCTTTTCTTCTAGGATTTCAAGCTTTTTCTCTAAGGAAATGGAGGTTTTCTCTCAAGGAAGAAGATGAAGTCTTGGAGCTCTCTTTGGGTTAGTTTGGGGCGTGAGAAATGGGGGGCTGAACTGCCTTAAATTAATTCACTTAAGGGCATTTTGGTCTTTTCCTCCAAGGACCAAAATGTCATTAAAGAAAAGGTTTGGGGTATTTTGGTCATTTCGCGTCCAGATATTTCTGAACGTCATGATGAATCTCGCATGCTTTCCCAAGTGATTTGACATGATGTGACATCGAGATTATCCGTTAGCGAATCCCTGTAAGTCTGTATGCGGCTCCGTTCGTCACCCGATTGAGGATTTCGCTCGAAAAAAGGTCTGGAAGTGATTTTTTTGAAATTTAACCAAAACGTAGAGAATCGAATTCTAAGAATTATTGTCTCGTTCACGGGTCAATTTGAGGTCTCTGGAGCAGTAAAATCTTACTGACAGTGTAAAAACGCAGACTGGGCTCCGTTTGAGTTTTCAGCTCAAAATTTAATCGTAATTTCATACGATAGGGTTGAGCATGAATTTGGTCTCGGAAATAAATCTCTAGACCCCTCAATAAAATACAAACATATAAATACTGATTAATTAGTATTAGAGAGTTTGAAAAATCGGGGTGTTACAAAGACCATGGTGAAACCGAGGACAAAAATCCAATGGTCTTCTATGAGTGCAAGAAACCAAGTTACTTCCAGGTTGAGTGCCCTCAGCAGAAAGATAAGAAAGATTTCTTCAAAAAGAAAAGCAAGAATCTCATGGCATCATGGGAAGATCTTGACTCCTTTGAAGAAGAAGAAAACGTAGAAGAGGCAAACCTATGTCTCTGGTCTGAAAATCATCTCTCTGAAGAATCTTCTGAAGAAGAGGAACAATCTACCTCTTCAATCATCTCATATCCTAAGGCCGAGTCGTTAAGGGAATTCAGTGGTCTCTCTATAAGCAGACCACCTATTTTTAATGGAATTGGTGATTATGCCATGTGGAGAGAACTATTCATGAGATTCAACTTAGAACAAAATGTTGATGACCTATGGAGAGCATACACCGATGATAACTTTTGTCCTACTACTGTTATCAATGGTGAACGCATGGTTAAACCAAGGGCTGAGTGTTCTGATGAAGAAGAAGAAAGAAGAGTGAGAATCAATGCTAGAGCTATCTACACTCTTACGTGTGCCTTGGACGAAAGACTTGTTAACATTGTAATGTATTTTAATATTGCAAAAAGAGTGCTTGACATGCTTGACTCCCTATTTATGAGAAGGCGAATTGCTCGTTCTGGAGAACCACCTATTTATCAATCATCAAAATATGAAGCTTGGAAAGAAAACTTCAGATCCTTTCTAACAACCCAAGGATCAGAAGAACACTGGAAGCCTCTCATTGATGAAGCCTTCTGTCATATCATCATCATCAATAGAGAATATGTAACATCCCGATTTTTCTATGAACTCTGATCGAGTTGGTTAATCTCGATTGGAGCTTTGGATGATTGTGTGAATTGTTGTGTTTTAGTTTTAGACCTAGTTTGAAGCATAGGAATAGGCTTGAACAAGGTTGGAGGTGCCTAAGGTGTTAAATGAGTAACTGTGGAAGCTAGATTTTTGGAAGGCTTTTCCCAGCTGAGCGCAACGATCAAGCGTGGGAGGTTAGCACGCCTAAGCGTTCTAACGCTCAAGCGTTGGTAACACGAACACTCAAGCGTTCTGAGTGCGTTTGCCAGCTGGAGTGTTTTGACGCGTGTGCTACACGTGTCAAGCCAGGGTCGAGGCGGAGTGGACAAGGTTCCACTCTCAGGCGTGGAAAGGACCTCACGCTCAAACGTGGGCATGCTCAAGCGTGGAAATTCTTCACGCTTTAGCGTTCTCATCAGGATGCCCCAAGTGAAGTTTTCTCTCCAATTTCACGTAGCTCATTTTGTTAAATCATCTTCAAGCTCGAGACTGAGTGTAGAGAGAGGAGCTCTGGTTTTCTAGAGAGAGAAAGCTTGGTTTGAAGGAGATCGAAGTACCGGAACGCGATTCCGACTGCACCGTTGTGATCGTGGCGAGGTTAACTTTGACTTTGACGGATTGATTTCTCGATTCGTCCGAGGTAAACTCGAATCCCTAACATGTTTTCTTCGTGTTCTTGGCGTTCTTCGAGTCTTTACCTTTTCTTTGATCTTTTGGAATTGCCCTAGGGCTAACACTGTTGTATATGTGTCGTGCTCGTTATTAGGGTAAAGTGCGTGCTTGTGATTTCCTGCAAATTGAGGACTAAGGCAGCGGTTACCAAGAGGATTGGGGCTGTTCTTGGAGCTGCCATTGAAGGAGGGCTGCGAGCTCAAGCTTGAGGAAGGAGGAGCGAGCCGGTGATTGTCTAGATTCGCGTGTCGACTGTTCAGGTGGGGAGAAAAAGTACTGCTGTCGTCGGGAAGGCAAGACTAATGTAGTATGTTTCTGCTATGTGTAGGGAAGCCCTAGCCCTACTAGTGGTTGAGCCTTGATAAAGTACCTAAACCCTAGGTTTAGCTTACTTTGGGCTATTGCCTTTAAGTTTGGAAACCCTAGGCTAGTAAACTGTTGATTAAGGATGTTTGACTTTGTATGACTGTATGCTACTGCTTGTTGTTATTGCTATCTGTTTAAGTGCCTACATGCTGCTTGGTATGTGATATGCTGCTATATGCTATAGTTGATGTTATTGATGTTGTTAGTATGCTGTATGCTGTACTTTTGAGCATTGTGGCGGAATGCCGTAGAATGAAGTTTGGCTATGTGCCATGTTGCGGTCGAGTTGATACCGTGGATGGTACCGTTGCTGTTATGCTAACATCTTGAGGCTATGGCCGTGTTTGTTTGAGCTGTGGCTAGTGAACGCATGGCTTCGAGGCTGTGGCCGTGTGGATGTAGTGGCATCGTGTTGTTTCTGGTTGAGAGGTTAGGCGTGAGATCTGGTATCAAGCCCATTGAGGATGTTTGCTGCATATCATCATCAGCTGACAGGTGGCGAGGCCGTATGATAGGTAGTAAGGGCTGCCAGCGTCATAGGGGGTTAGCGGCACCTGAGTGCGGGTACGAAAAGTACATGGGGCGGTCAAGTCAGTGGCCTTGGGGATGTTGCTGGTCTCAGGAATAGTTTACAGTGACGGATGAGATAGCTCCTATCCTGTTGTGACGCTCGATCCAGTCCAGTTTGCCCGACTAATCCCAGAGCTTGCCAGTTATTCCAGGCTAACGTTCCGAGGCGACCGAGATACCCCAGTTCCGGTGTGGAAGGGGGATGCACTCTTATTGGTCACGGCGAGCGGTTCGATTTCTTGGACAAGCTAACTCCGCTCTGACACAGAACCTGTTCCGGTGTGGACTTGTTCGGGTGTGGAACTGTTCCAGTTGGGAACATGCATAAGTGTTTTCGGCCGACATGCTACATAGGATTAGTATCTCGGTCTAGAGGATTGATCTGAGTGTGAGGCTCATGGGATGGATGTCTGTTGCATATGTTGTCTCAAGAGATGTGTGCTGGAATGCAGTAAATGTTAGAAATGTAATATCTGTTATATGCTACCTGTTATGTGTTTACTGCGTTACTACTGCTTTCTGACTTTATGATGCGCTGTATTTCTTATCTCCTTTCTATTTTTCTTTGTGGTCTATTATGTGATCGCTTGAAGATGACGAGCCAGCGGAGATTCAGCATGGACTCAAGGCTTCAGCCGTTTCTCACGGGGGCACCACGGTTGCCGGTGCTGGGCGATATTGAGATCGTGTACCATGATGAGAGGGGATGGCAGGTAGACCCCTCTACCTTTTTGGTGGTGTACACAGGACCCATTAGTCTGATCTTTCGGAGCGGCACACCTCCTTATGTGGATATCATCAGCCCCTACCGCATGTACCAGTTTCTACCTTTCCCGAGGATGTAGCGACCTCTGAGGCAGAGGGAGCGAGACTACACATGGGTAGCACCCCAGTCCTCGATCGTGACCAGCAGGAGAGGTTATGTCTACCGAGGCCAGTGCAGGAGGACCGAGCAGTACCTGAGGACCTACCGCAAGCGGAGGATCGTGGTCTCAAGTTCTTCGTCAGAGTATGAGCTTATTGTGCGATACAGGCGTACTCATGGTGAGGGTCATGGTAGCTCAGGCATCCTCACCACTGATGGTGAGAGCCTGCCAGCGCGTCCTAGGGAGTGAGCCGAGAGATTTTGATGTATTTTGACAGGGGACGGGGGTTGCTGGTGAGCTCCGAGAGTTTTATCTTGCTTTTTGATGTATTTTGGTTTTACTTTTAGGATGTATATGTATGTACACTGCCCTACTGATGGGGCTAACTTTTGCATGTTATTGTACACTTATGTATATATTGCGCTTTTACTCTATTCGCTTTTCTATGCTTGTCGTTTTGTTTGCTTTCTTTCGCATCGCTATTTGTTTACCACGCTATCGCTTTATATGCGGTTAGGCACAGATAATAATAATAAGGGGTTGGGAGTAATGGGAAGGCTTCATACGTATGGGACCGTCTCATTTTGGTGGTATCAGAGCAGTTCGATTATAATATCGAACTGTGGAGGTAAAATGTACTGGCTTTGACGGTTGATAACCGAGTTGTATCAACTGTGTCGGGTTTTGGGTAGAGTGTCCGACGCGCTAGTTATCGAAGTGTGATAACTGTTTTCATTCATAAGGCATATGATATGTTTAACTGTTAAGTGCTATTATATGTCTTATGAATTGGAACTGATAGCTCCTTTTACAGGAAGCTAAATGGCACGTGGAAGAGGAAGAGGTGGAAGGCTGGTTGCGACCGGAGGCAACGATAATAACAACAACAACGGTGACCACTCAGCGACAGGAAGTGGTGGTGACACTTCAGAAGCAATGCGGGCCATGAGGGATTTGGCTACCGCAATGATGCAACAAACCCAACAGACTGCCCAGTATATGCAAAGGCAGGAAGAGAGAGAAGCTAGACAGGATCAGCTGCACACCGTGAGGGGAAACGAGACGGTGGATACCGGTCTCAATGCTTTTATGAAGGGAAATCCTCCCCAGTTTCACGGAGAGTATAACCTTGAAGCTGCTAAGATGTGGTTGCAAGAGGTGGAGAAGGTGTTCATGGCCACACATTGTAGAGCAGACAGGAAGGTCACATATGCTGCCTTCATATTGGTGGGAGCAGCAGAGGCTTGGTGGAGAAACAAGGCTAGACTGTTGGAGGCCGGAGGAAGGGTGCTGACATGGCAACTGTTTCGGGAGTGTTTTCTGGAGAAATACTTACCGAGAAGCGTCAGGCAAGAAAAAGAAAAGGAATTCCTAAGTCTGAAATAGGAACAACTATCGGTTGGTGAGTACGCGATGAGGTTTTAAGCGCTACTCAAGTTTTCTCAATTCTATCAGATCCACCCGGATGAAGAATGGGTCTGCAGGAGGTTTGAGGATGGATTGAGACCTGAGTTGAAGCGAGCAATGCTGCCTCTAAGTATCAGTTCTTTCCCCGAGTTGGTGGAGAAGTGTACAGTGGTTGAAAGTCATGACCGAGGGATTGTTGCACAACAAAAGACAAGTGGTGGACCTGTTCGGAGCAGTCAAAGTGGCAGAAGCAGCAAGATCCAACGAAGAGTAGGGCCGTATGATCGTCCTGCTCGATTCAATGTCAACCATGGAGTGAGCGACTCCAGTCAAGCACAGCAAGAGATCAAGACTTGTTTTCGGTGCGGAGGACCGCATTTGGTCAAGAACTGTCCCAGGACCCAATACATCAGATGTTTTAATTGCAATCAGATGGGTCACTATGCGTCAGACTGCAAGCCCGAAGTGAGCAGAAGGGCTTAGTTTCAGTAGCAGAGTGGTAGGACTCAGAGTGGTGGAGCGAGATCTGTCTTGGCAAGTCAGCAGAGCAGGCCACAGACGACCGGAAGGGTGTTTGCCGTGCGAGGTTCTGAAGTCTCTCAAAGTCGTGATCTAATCCAAGGTAAGTGCTTAGTTTCTGGTAAGCTTTTGTCGGTTCTGTTTGATTCGGGGGCTACGCATTCTTTAATATCAGTAGAGTGTATGGATCATTTAGGGTTGCCTGTTTCTACATTACCGTATGACTTAACTGTTTCAACACCTACTAGTGATTCTTTAACAACCCTATCTGTATGCCGTAAATGTCCTGTTACGGTAGAGAACCGTCATTTCCTTGTTAACCGTATCTGCTTGCTTATGCAACAGATAGATGTGATCCTAGGCATGGACTGGTTTTCGGCCAACCATGTGATGTTAGACTGTTCAAACAAATCTCTCAGTTTTTTCGAGCAATCTCGATTGATGCCTGCCAACGAGAGTACTCCGACGGGTGGACGATCGGACAAGTATGTGGTGTTGTTCTCTTTGGAAGTGAAGGAGACTCTTAGTGTTGAAGCTTTGCCTATTGTGCGAGAGTCTCCGGATGTGTTTCCCGATGATGTTCCTGGATTACCACCAGAGAGAGTTGTAGAGTTTGCCATAGACCTGGTACCAAGAACTGGACCTATATCGATAGCACTGTATCGGATGTCTCTAGTTGAGCTAATGGAGCTGAAGAAACAGTTAGATAAGATGCTAGGCAAGGAGTTTATTAGACCTAGTGCATCTCCATGGGGAGCTCTGGTATTGTTTGTGAAGAAGAAGGACGGGAGTTCGAGGCTGTGCGTAGACTATCGTCAGTTAAACAAAGTGACGATAAAGAACAAGTATCCGTTACCGCGGACAGATGATTTGATGGTTCAGCTGAAAGGAGCAGCTATGTTTTCTAAGATTGATCTGCAATCTGGATACCATCAAAGCCGGGTTAGGAAGGAGGATGTACCAAAGACTTCTTTTCGGAGTCGGTACGGTCAAAGTATTTGGTTATGCCATTTGGTGTGACTAATGCCCCAGCTGTGTTCATGGATTATATGAACAGGATCTTCTGGCCATTCCTTGACAAGTCTATTGTTGTGTTTACCGACGACATCCTTGTATACTCTTCAAGTACAGAGGAACACCAAGAGCATCTGAGGGCGGTGTTGCAAGTGCTAAAGGATCGGTAGTTGTATGCTAAGCTGTTGAAGTGCGAGTTTTTGTTAGAGGAAGTTCAGTTTTCTAGGCCATGTGATCAGTAAGGATGGAATCGCAGTGGATCCTGTGAAAGTTGAGGCCGTAGTGAGTTGGGAAAGCCCTAAGTCGATAAACGAGGTGAGAAGTTTTCTCGGTTTAGCGGGCTACAACGAACGTTTATAGAAGGATTCTCTAAGATTGCATTACCTATGACGCAGTTAATGAGAAAAGGGAAGGCGTTTGAGTGGTCAGAGGCTTGCGAGCAGGGTTGCCAGGAGCTGAAAAGAAGATTGACCACATCACCTGTGCTGGTGCTACCAGATCCTCTAGGACGATTCGATGTATACTACGATGCATCTTATCAAGGCTTGGGATGTGTGCTCATGTAAAACAAAAAAGTGGTGGCGTATGCCTCCAAGCAATTGAGAGTACATGAGCGAAACTACCCAACGCATGATCTGGAATTGGCTGCAATAGTGTTTGCATTGAAGATATGGAGACACTATCTTTATGGTGCTAAATTCAGTGTGTTTAGCAACCATAAGAGCCTGAAGTATATGTTCGACCAGAAAGATTTGAACATGCGGCAGTGGAGATGGATGGAATTCATAAAGGACTATGAATTTGACCTGCAATACCATCCAGGTAAGGCGAATGTTGTAACGGATGCGCTCAGTAGGAAGTCCCTACACGTATCTTCGATGATGGTAAAGGAGCTAGAGCTTTTAGAGGCGTTTGAGATCCGAACCTGGAAGCGGAAATCGTCGAGGATAAGCTGAATTTGGGGATGGTTAGAGTAACTAGCGATTTCCTGAACTTGTTGTGGAAGAAACAAGCTGAGGATAAGTACCTCGAGAATGTGAATCGGTTGATAGAAGAAGGTAAGACTTCGGAATTCAGAAGAGGTACAGATGGTCTGCTTAGGTATGGTGACCGGGTTTGTGTGCCAGCGGATAGAGAATTTAAGAATCTGATCTTGGAGGAAGCACACAAGAGCAAGATGAGTTTCCATCCGGGGGCTACCAAGATGTATCAGGATTTGAAGAAGCTGTTTTGGTGGCTAAGGATGAAGAAAGATGTAGCAGCTTATGTCCTAACCTGCTTGGTGTGTCAAAAAGCGAAGATTGAACACCAGAAGCCAGTAGGGTTGTTGCAATCGTTGGATGTCCCAGAATGGAAATGGGATAGTATTGCCATAGACTTTGTTTCTAGGTTGCCGAGAACTCAGAAAAGGTGTGATGCAATCTGTGTAATCATCGACAGATTGACGAAGTGTGCTCACTTCCTACCAATCAACCAGATTTACTCTCTGGAGCGATTGACTCAGATTTACATCAAGGAAGTTTTAAGGCTGCATGGGGTACCTTCGAGTATCGTTTCGGACCGCGATCCAAGGTTTACCTCAAGGTTTTGGAGGAGCTTACACTGTGCAATGGGAACTAAGTATGAGTTCTGCTTATCATCCTCAAACGGATGGTCAGTCTGAATGAACAATTCAGTCATTGGAGGATCTCTTAAGAGCACACGTGTTGGAGAACCCGGGAAGTTGGGACGAGTTTCTTCCATTGATCGAGTTTACTTACAACAACAGTTTCCATTCTAGTATTGGGATGGCGCCGTACGAAGCACTGTATGGACGAAAGTGTAGGACTCCATTGTGCTGGTTTTAGACCGGAGAAAGTCAGCTGTTAGGTCCAGAGTTGATACAGCAAACAAAGGAACAAGTCCGTAAGATACGGGAAAAGATGAAGGTTGCAAGAGACAGGAAGAAGAGCTACGCTGACAAGAGGAGGAGGCCTTTGGAATTCCAAGAGGGCGACCATGTTTTCATGAGAGTTACCCTAAGAGCTGGAGTGGACAGGGCAATCAGATCCAGAAAGTTAACACCTAAATTCATAGGACCATTTCAGATTCGTCGACGAATCGGCCCTGTAGCCTATCAGATGGCTTTGCCACCAAACCTTTCAAACCTTCATGATGTCTTTCACGTCTCTCAGCTCAGAAAATACTTCCTGATCCATCACACGTGTTAGAGCCTGAATCAATTAAGCTGGAAGAGAATCTGGAGTATGAAGCTTCACCTATTCGGATCATGGATACAAGGAACAAAAAGCTACGCGGTAAGCACATTCCGTTAGTCAGAGTGGAATGGAACCCAGTGGCTGGTGACTCAACGTGGGAACGTGAAGCTGAGATGCGCCAGAGTCATCCCTATCTGTTTACAGGTATGCGACGGAAATTTCGAGGACGAAATTTTCTGTAAGAGGGGTGGTAATGTAACATCCCGGTTTTTCTGTGAACTTTGATCGAGTTGGTTAATCTCGATTGGAGCTTTGGATGATTGTGTGAATTGTTGTGTGTTAGTTTTAGACCTAGTATGAAGCTTAGGAATAGGCTTGAACAAGGTTGGAGGCGCCTAAGGCGTTAAACGAGTAACTGTGGAAGCTAGATGTTTGGAAGGCTTTTCCTAGCTGAGCGCAACGATCAAGCGTGGGAAGTTAGCACGCCTAAGCGTTCTAACGCTCAAGCGTTGGTAACGCGGACCCTCAAGCGTTCTGAGCGCGTTTGCCAGCTGGAGTGTTTTGACGCGTGTGCTACACGTGTCAAGCCAGGGTCGAGGCGGAGCGGACAAGGTTCCACGCTCAGGCGTGGAGAGGACCTCACCCTCAAACGTGGGCACACTTAAGCGTGGAAATTCTTCACGCTTTAGCATTCTCAACAGGATGCCCCAAGTGAAGTTTTCTCTCCAATTTCACTTAGCTCATTTTCTCAACTCATTGTCAAGCTCGAGACTGAGTGTAGAGAGAGGAGCTCTGGTTTTCTAGAGAGAGAAAGCTTGGTTTGAATGAGATCGAAGTATCGGAACGAGATTCCGATTGCACCGTTGTGATCGTGGCGAGGATAACTTCGAATTTGACGGATTGATTTCTCGATTCGTCTGAGGTAAACTCGAATCCCTGACACGTGTTCTTCATGTTCTTGGCGTTCTTCGAGTCTTTACCTTTTCTTTGATCTTTTGGGATTGCCCTCGGGCTAACACTGTTGTATATGTGTTGTGCTCGTTATTAGGATAAAGTGCACGCTCGTGATTTCCCGCAAATTAAGGACTAAGGCCGCAGCTACCAAGAGGATTGGGGTTGTTCTTGGAGCTGCCATTGAAGGAGGGCTGCGAGCTCAAGCTTGAGGAAGGAGGAGCGAGCCGATGATTGCCTAGATTCGCGTGTCGACTGTTCTGATGGGGAGAAAGAGTACTGCTGCCGTCGGGAAGGCAAGACTAGTGTAGTATGTTTCTGCTATGTGTAGGGAAGCCCTAACCCTACTAGTGTTTGAGCCCTGATAAAGCACCTAAACCCTAGGTTTAGCTTACTTTGGGCTATAGCCGTTAAGTTTGGAAACCCTAGGCTAGTAAACTGTTGATTAAGGATGTTTGACTTCATATGACTGTATGCTGCTGCTTGTTGTTATTGCTATTTGTCTAAGTGCCTTTATGTTGCTTGGTATGTGATATGCTGCTATATGCTATAGTTGATGTTATTGATGTTGTTAGTATGTTGTATGCTGTACGTTTGAGCGTTGTGGCGGAATGCCGTAGAATTAAGTTTGGCTGTGTGCCGTGTTGCTGTCGGGTTGATACCATGGATGGTGCCGCTGCTGTTATGCTGACTTCTTGAGGCTGTGGCCGTGTTTGTTTGAGCTGTGGCTCGTGGACGCGTGGCGTCGAGGCTGTGGCCGTGTGGATGCAGTGGCATCGTGTTGTTTCTGGTTAAGAGCTTAGTCGTGAGATTCGGTATCAAGCCCGTTGAGGATGCTTGCTGAATATCATCATCAGCTGCCAAGTGGCGAGGCCGTATGACAGGTAGTATGGGCTGCCAGCGTCATACGAGGTTAGCGGTACCTGAGTGCGGGTACGGAAAGTAGATGGGGCGGTCAAGTGAGTGGCCTTGGGGATGTTTCCGGTCTCGGGAATAGTTTACAATGACGGATGAGATAGCTTCTATCTTGTCGTGACGCCCGATGCAATCCGGTTTGCTCGACTAATCCCAGAGCTTGCCAGTTGTTCCAGGCTAACATTCCGAGGCGACCGAGATACCCCGGTTCCGGTGTGGAAGGGGGATGCACTCTTATTGGTCATGGCGAGCGGTTCGGTTTCTTGGACAAGCTAACTCCGTTCCGACACAGAACCTGTTCCGATGTGGACTTGTTCGGGTGTGGAACTGCTCTAGTTGGGAACATGCATAAGTGCGTTTTTAGGTCGACATGCTGCATGGGATTAGTATCCCGGTCTAGAGGATTGATCTGAGTGTGAGGCTCATGGGATGGATGTTTGTTGCATATGTTGTCTCGAGAGATGTGTGCTGGAATGCAGTACAAGTTATAAATGTAATATCTGTTATATGCTACCTGTTATGTGTTTACTGTATTACTACTGCTTTCCCACTTTATGATGCGCTGTATTTCTTATCTCCCTTCTGTTTTTCCTTGTGGTCTGTTATATGATCACTTGAAGACGACGAGCCAGCGGAGATTCAGCATGGACCCGAGGCTTCACCCGTTCCTCATGGGGGCACCGCGGATGCCGGTGCTGGGCGATATTTAGATCGTGTACCATGATGAGAGGGGATGGCGGGTAGACCCCTCTACCTTTTTGGTGGTGTACACAGGACCCGTTAGTCTGATCTTTCGGAGCGGCATGCCTCCTTATGTGGATATCATCGGCCCCTATCGCGTGTACCAGTTTCTACCTTTCCCGAGGATATGGCGACCTCCGAGGCAGAGGGAGCGAGACTACACGTGGGTAGCACCCCAATCTTCGATCGTGACCAGCAGGAGAGGTTACGTCTATCGAGGCCAGCGCAGGAGAACCGAGCAGTACCTGAGGACCTACCCCAGGCGGAGGATCGTGGTCTCCAGTTCTTCGTCAGTGTATGAGCCTATTGTGTGGTACAGGCGTACTAATGGCGAGGGTCAAGGTAGCTCAGAGCATCCTCACCATTGATAATGAGAGCCTGCCAGTGTGTCCTATGGAGTGGGCCGAGAGATTTTGATGTATTTTGAGAGGGGACGAGGGTTGCTGGTGAGCTCCGAGAGTTTGATCTTGCTTTTTGATGTAATTTGGTTTCACTTTCAAGATGTATATGTATGTACACTGCCCTACTGATGGGGCTAACTTATGCATATTATTGTACAGTTATGTATATATTGCGCTTTTACTCTATGCTTGCCGTTTTGTTTGCTTTCTTCCGCATCGCTGTTTGTTTACCACGCTATTGCTTTATATACGGCTAGGCATAGATAATAATAATAAGGGGTTAGGACTAATGGGAAGGCTTCATACGTTTGGGGTCGTCTCAGAATACACTATGAAACCTCTAGAAAATTGCACCTTAGAGGAAAGAAGAAGAGTTGCTCTTGATTGTGAGGCAAGAGCTTTCTTGTTTAGGAGTGTACACGGAGCAAGAAGAAAAGCCCTGGCTGAAGAAACAACTGCTTGGGGAATGATGAACCTAATGGATATTCTAGAAAGATCTCTACTTGCATCCCCAACAGTAGATATGTGTCTCATGGCAAGTATTTCTTCTGAGACAGAAATAGAAGAGGAAGAGGTAAATATATCTGACTATTCTAAAGATGCATATGATGAGCTATTAAATGAATCATGCATTATTTATTTTGAATATAAAGCTCTTAAAATAAAATTTAACAAACTCAATAAAGACTTTAACAAAGTCAATAAAGCCTAACTAAAGTCTCAAGCTCTAAGTCTAGTACATAAACTTGAGCATCAAGTTACTTATTTAACTGATAGTCTATCTAAATTCACTGATGGATCTAAGAAGCTTAATTTAATTCTTAGATATAGATCTCCTCATGATAAATCCGGTATTGGATATGAAAAGGAAAATCCAAAAATTCCTTAAAAGAAAGCTGAGATAAAAAGAGTAATGTATTGTTCTATCTGTGGTAAAAATGGACACTCTGTGTCCAAATGTTTACACAAAAGAAATGCTAAAACTGATAAGTTACCTACAACTAACCAAAAAGGACCCAACTCTATCTGGGTACCTAACAACAGGATAATCTCTATTGCAGGCTTGCTTGACAACAAGAAGAAAACACCAATCATGGTACATGGACAGTGGATGCTCACGACACATAATGGGAGAAAGTCTATGTTCCTAGACCTAAAGCCAAAGTCTGAAGGATCAGTTGTATTCGGTGGCAATCAAAAGGGAAAGATTGTAGATATTGGTAAAATTGGTAAGAATAATTCTCCCTCTATAAATAATGTGTTGTTAGTTGAAGGGTTAAAACACAATCTGCTTAGCATAAGCCAATTGTGTGATAGCGGGTTTGTGGTTTCTTTCAACAAAGATAAATGCATAGTCAAATATGCTGATGGGTCCACTCTATTCACTGGTAAGAGGCAAAACAATGTATATAAAATTGACTTGGAGGATTTCTCTAATCAAAATGTATCATGTCTGATGTCTATAAATGAAGAACAATGGATTTGGCACAAGAGACTTGGTCATGCATGCCTAAGATTAATCTCAAAGCTACAAAAGCATAAACTCGTAAGAGGATTACCAAAGCTTGCCTATAAATCGGATGTTCTCTGTGATGCCTATCAAAAGGGGAAACAAGTTAAAAATTCTTTTAATTCAAAGAATATTGTTTCTATATCCAGACCTTTAGAATTGCTACATTTAGATTTGTTTGGTCCAACAAGGACTGCCTCCCTAAGTGGAAAGAAATATGGGCTTGTCATTATCGATGATTATTCTAGATGGATATGGGTGATGTTCCTAGCTCACAAAGATGAGTCTTTTGAAGTTATTTGCAAAAGGATTCAGAATGAGAAAGGTATTTGTATCAACTCAATCCAAAGTGATCATGGAGGAGAGTTTGAGAATGTAAACTTCCAACTATTCTGTGAAGAAAATGGCATTCTTCACAATTTCTCTGCCCCTAGCACACCTCAACAAAATGGGGTAGTTGAGAGAAAGAATAGGTCTCTTCAAGAGATGGCAAGAACATTACTCAATGATAGCTCTGTTTCTAAAAACTTTTGAGCTGAGGCTGTTAACACAGCATGCTATATTCAAAATAGAGTATACATAAGACCAATACGGAAGAAGACTCCATATGAATTGTGGAAAGGACGAAAACCCAACATATCATATTTTCATCCTTTTGGATGTGTCTGTTTTATATTAAATACTAAAGATACTCTAGGAAAATTTGATGCCAAAGTTGATAATGGTATTTTCTTAGGATACTCTGAAACATCTAAAGCTTTCAAAATTTATAATAGTAGATCACTAGCTGTCGAAGAATCTATTCATGTTAAATTTGATGAAAAGAAGCCTGATAAAATATTATCAGAGCTGGACGAATCGCTTGCAGATCTTGATCTGAATGATCATTGTCCAACCAACAATGGGAAGGAAATCCTCGAAGAAGTCAAAGCTGGTGATCACACTCCTCAATCGTCAAATGACAGTCAGAAAACTGGGCAATTCAAAACCTACCATCCTGAAGATCAAATTCTAGGTCAACCCAATGATAAAGTAAGAACAAGGTCAACCTTCAGAAATCAAGCTGACTCAGCTTTCATCTCTGAGTTAGAACCAAAGACTGTGGACGAAGATCTCATGGACGATGGATGGATTTTGGCTATGCAAGAAGAACTCAATCAGTTCAAGTGAAACAAGGTTTGGACTTTAGTTCAAGAACCGTATGGTAAATCCATAATTGGAACAAAATGGGTATTTAGCAATAAAATGGATGAAGATGGATAAGTTGTGAGAAACAAAGCAAGGTTAGTAGCACAAGGTTATTCTCAAGAAGTAGGTATTGATTATACTAAAACCTTTGCTCTTGTTGCTAGAATAGAAGCAATACGTATCTTGCTATCTTTTGCTGCTCATCATAACATAACTTTATATCAAATGGATGCTAAAAGTGCTTTTCTAAATGGGTTAATTAACGAAAAAGTCTATGTAATGCAACCCCTGGGGTTTGAAGATCATTCCCATCCTGAGTATGTATATAACCTTCAGAAAGCTTTATATGGACTCAAACAAGCTCCTAGAGCTTGGTATGAGAAACTCAGCTCTTTCCTCATGGAAAATGGCTTCTATATGGGAAAGGTAGACACCACTCTGTCTACGAAAACAAATAAAGAGAATTTCATAATAATCCAAATCTATGTTAATGATATTATTTTTTGATCTACTAATGATTCACTTTGCAAAGAATTTTCTGAACTTATGACAAAAGAATTCGAAATGAGCATGATGGGAGAGCTCAAATTCTTTCTGGGTCTACAAGTAAGACAAACCTCCAAAGGTATCTACATTCATCAGACTAAGTACACTAGAGATCTCCTGAAGAAATTTCAAATGGACGATAGCAAGCCAATGAGTACACCTATGCATCCAATGTCCATTCTGAGCAAAGACAACAAAGATAAAAAGGTAGACCAAAAGGTTTACAGAGGTATGATTGGATCTCTCTTATATCTTACTGCGTCCAGACCAGATATAATATTTAGTGTATGTCTTTGTGCACGTTTTCAAGCTGACCCATGTGAAAATCATTTAACAGCTGTCAAAATAATATTTAGATATCTAAAAAGTACTTCTAATCTGGGTTTATTTTATAAGAAAACAAATGAGTACAGATTAATGGGTTATTGTGATGCTAACTATGCTAGAGATAGAATTGAACGAAAAAGTACAAGTGGTGGCTGGCACTATCTTGGAACTAATCTCATCTCATGGTCAAGCAAAAGACAAAGTACCATAGCCTTATCAACTGCTGAAGCTGAATATATCTCTGCCACTAGTTGTTGTTCTCAACTCTTATGGATTAAACATCAACTGGAAGACTACAACATTCATGAAAGTAAGATTCCTATTTATTGTGATAATACTGCTGCAATTAATTTATCAAAAAATTCTATATTGCATTCTAGGGCTAAACATATATAAATCAAACAGCATTTTATCAGAGATTACATTCAAAAGGGTGTGTTTGTTGTAAAGTTTGTTGATACTGACCATCAGTGGGCAGATATCTTCACAAAACCTCTTGCAGGGGATAGGTTTTCTTTCATAACAAAACAGCTCAACATGCTCTATGTTGATTGACCTTGCGTCCAATAAACGCTTGTGTCAAAGAAAAGCTTGCGTCCAATTTGTCTACGTCCATTTACTGCACCTCGCTAATCACAAGCTTACATCATTATTATGTGCTATTCATCATTTACAATAAATGTAGAATATTTTGAAAAACATGAGTTAGTTAATTATTTTACTTTTAATATCTCTCTGTCATCCACACATTCCTATGCTGAGTCAGCACTCTCTTTTCACATCAAACATCGTGCATCTGGTATTGCCCTCTTAAATAGCCACCCTCGGTAACTGCAGGTCATAATGATTCCTTAACCACGGTTACTTTCTCTGATGTTTGGTTACTTTACTCCTCTCTATATAAACCCCAACCAGTGAGCTAAAACCATACCAAACATCTCCGTCTTTGAAACTCTTCTCCTTCTCTCACCCTCAACTGTTCATCTTCTTCTACATTCTCGTCTGAAATATGGGAAAAAACCTTCGTTCAGCCAGAGAAGGCAGCAGCACCCCTCAAGAAAACATATCACCTTTAGGTCATCCAACTCGTGATGTTCCAGACAACTGCCAAATCAACATTGAACATCAGATTGACTTGAATCTGCTGGCCAGACTGGGAGCAGATGTCAGAATCTATGTCATTGGAGTTGGATGGGATCACTTCTTCTTAAATTATCCAAAAGTTTATCCAAGACTTCTCACTGAATTTTGGAGGACCGCTCAATTGGAAAAGGAAGGTCACTTTTCTGGGTGTAATACCCGCAAAAAAAAAATGGCATAAGGTTTTTTTTTATTAAATAAATAAATCAAATAAATGAATTATCATAATAAGCTTAGAGACATATTTTGTTTACACAAGTGTTAAGTTATGAGTTAGCCTAACATCAAGGGCGTTTTGGTAAAAATGATGAGGTATAAATAGTAGAGATAGGAGGGTGGGCAGTGATCAGCAACCCTAGCAGAAGAAGAAGAGGAAGAAGAAGAGAGGAAGAAGATGGAGGCAGCAATGGAGTACGAAGAGGAAGAAGAAGAGAGGAAGACGATGGAGGCAGCAATGGAGTATCAAGAGATGAGGGATTTGTGATTTGTTTTGGTTAATTTTCGTGAGTATTAGTGTGGTATATGAAATGGGTTAGTGATGGTTGAAATAATGATGTTTGTGAATTGTTTTGAGTGAATTGTTTCCATGAAAATCATACGGTCAGTGTAAAAACGCAGACCAGACTCCGTTTGAGTTTTCGACTCAAAACTTAATCGTAGCTTCCTACAATATCATCGAGCATGACTATGGTCTCGGAATATTTTATTTCCATTCCTGAGATATCGAATAAAATACATATGTTAAAATACTGAAGAAATATAAAACGCGAAAATCGGGGCGTTACATTCCTACCCTAGAATTTCGTCCTCGAAATTCGTGACTTAAAACTAAACCTACTCGGTCTCTGAAGATTAAGGAAAGAAATTTTTAACAAAGGAAATTTTTCCTAGTCTTGGTCTCAGAAGAAAGTATACAGAAGAATTTTTACCAATCTGGAATGAATATAGGAATATCCGGTATGTAAAAAGATTCTTCAGTAGGTTCGTGAGTGTAAAAAATGCATAGCTAATACATGTTTACATCCATCACTGTAATAAAGTCCCTTCTTTCCTAAGAACCTTCCAATAAATTTGGGAATCAAAAGATAAACAGTCTCGCCAAAAATCAGAATGGATCACCTTCACCAAAAGTAAAAGTGATTAGACTAAGTTTCATCAAGAAACTCCCAGTATCAAGAAGTTGTTTATGTTATAACTCAAGAAATAGTAATAACAAAACTTTTAGTGAAATAATACGAAAATGTCCAGACCAATGGACACCATATTACCAATTCACACAATTGGCTAATACACTGAGGAATATGCAGGAGTGTAATCACAAATGTTCCCTTGAGATCAGGCAGCACTAACACAGGTGAACTAGTCAACCTTCTCTCTAATCCTTGAAAACTTTCCTCGCAGGCTTCAGTCCATTCAAACGCTTCATCCTTCCTTGTCAATTGGGTAAGAGGTCCTATATTCTTAGAAAATCCTTCGATGAACCTCCGATAATACCCAGTCAAACCCACAAAACTGTGTATCTCAGCAATTCCTTCCTTTGGAATCACATGACCCAAAAACTGTACTTCGTCGAGCCAAAACTCACACTTGGATAGCTTTGCATGCAGCTGTTTCTCCTTCAGAACGTGAAGAATCACACTAAGATATTCAGCGTGTACTTCCTGGTTTCGCGAATAGATGAGAATGTCATCTATGAAGACAACGACAAACTTATCTAGGTATGGACGAAAGATCCTATTCATGTAATCCATCAATATAGAGGAGTATTCGCCACCCCGAACGGCACTACAAGATATTCATAGTGCCCGTAGCATGTTCGAAACGCTGTTCTTGGTACATCCTCTGCCTTCACACGAATCTGGTGATAACCCGATCGCAAATCAGTCTCGGAAAAAATTGCCGCTCTCCTTAACTGATCCATTAAGTCATCTATCCTCGGAAGAAGATACTTGTTCTTAATAGTAACCTTATTCAACTGGCGGTAATCCACGCATAGGCGAGATGTTCCATCTTTCTTTTTCACCAACAGCACAGGTGCTCCCCACAGCGACACACTGGGTCTAACAAACTGTTTCCCCGATAAGTCTACCAATTGTTCCTTCAAGGTTTCCAACTCAGCAGGTGCCATTCGATACGGTGCCATAGACACTGGTCTTGTTCCTGGCACAAGATCGATTGCAAACTCAATGTCCCGAACTGGCAGCAAACCTAGCCCGTCTTCAGGAAAGACTTCCGGAAACTCGTTCACGACAGGTACGCGCTCTAAGACTAGCTCGTTCTTGACCTCCAAAGAAGATAGTAATATGTATCCCTAAGCTCCTTCTCTCAAAGAAGCGTTTACTTGGCTGGCAGTCAAAAATGCTTGCACCGACTAACAGGATATGGTTAAAAGATAACCAATCCATCCCTATGATCACATCCATTTGCGAAAGAGGCAAGTAGATCAAATCAATCAAAAACGTTCTATCTTTAACAGAAATAGAACAGTTCAAAAAAGCTTTTGCAGTTATAACAGGCTTTGCAGGAAGTGAATCTCAAAAGGTTCACGCAGTCATATGCCATAAAGGAATATGTTGCGCCTGAATCAAACAATACAGTTAAGGTTTTACCTTCCGTGACGCACTAACCGTGAATCAGATCTTTATTTTGAGAAGTCTCAGCACCATTCCCAGTATAAACTCTACTCATTGCCTTAGGCTTCGCTGCTTGCACATTGTTGACAGAATGTCTAGCTTTTGATTGTACATAGTCGCGTGAAGTATGCCCCGGCTTCCCACACTTGAAGCATATTATCCCCTTGATTAAGCATTCTCTGGTGACATGATTGTTCTTGCCACACTTCATACACATCTTTGGGGCATTTCCAGGCTGACTAATACTCCCACTACTTCCTCCTACAGAACGTTGTTGTTGACCTTGCTGTTTTGAATATGGTTTCCATCGAGATCTATCATCACGACCATTGGTGCCTTTATGGAACCTAGTCGGTCCAGACTGACGTTGCCTTCCTTCATGAGTCTTCATCAGATCTTCGATTAGGAAGCATTCATCAATTAACACCGAGAACTCTTTGACCTCGAGAGGTAGCACCGCTCCTCGAATCTCGTCCCTTAAACCTTCTTCGAACTTTGTGCACTTCCACTCCTCATCCGGATGAATATGGAAATACCTTGAAGACTTCAGCAGGGACTCAAAACGATCAGCATATTCTTTGACAGACATTTCTCCTTGACGTAGCTGCAGGAACTCCATGTCTTTCAACTCGTCTGGCACCCGTCGGAAAAATACTCGTTCTGAAGAACTCTGCGAGTGACAACTTACAAGAAAGCAAAAGCATCACTATCCTGTCCAATATCATTCCTCTTCAGAAACAATAATGTAGAGAATAACAAACAATTGTTGTCTTCCTTACAGAAACACAACACAGAGAACAAACAATACAAAAAAGAAAAGACCGAAGTCATCATCCTTTCCAACATTGTTTTCTCTTAGAAACAATAGCGCATAAAACAATCAGAGAAAACACAACACAAACAAGACAGACCATAACCTACAAACCCCAAAAAGACTCGGCCAACTCCGATACCAAATAATGCAACACCCATTCCCGAGTGTCACATTCTCGAACGTTTATAAGGTCAAAAATATTTGTTAATGCGGAAAATACGGTTTTTATTTTTCTTTTCTTTTCATAAAGATGTAATGGGATTAGTAAAGGTAAATAATACTAATAAATGAACTTAGGTTCACCATGCATTACTAGAACATACTGTATGATAAATACAGAAATAGAAAACAGAAAACAGAAATGGAAATAATACTGTATACAGACATAAGTACTAGGAGTCACAGCTCCCTAAGAAGTACTACAGATGCCGACACAGTCTGGCCAAGATAAATAAAATAGCAAAAGGAGTCCACCTCCAAACTCAAAGGAACTACTGAACCGAACCATCGTCGCATCCATCTGTTCAAGCAGCAACAGCAAGTACCAGCAGAAAATATACAGATATGGGTGAGATTCCCGTTCATCAACACAACAAAACAACAGCAGTAAAAACGGGACGACTCACTAGGTAACAGCATACCCAACATGCTTACTAGAATTCTCAATATAAATCATGTTAAACAGTTAACAACATAATATCATGTTAAACAGTTAACAGTGTAATATAAGGCATTCGTAAACAGAACAGCGATGTATAACAGTAAATGTAAACATCAACAGACATGCAATGCGGTGCAATGTACATGACTCAATGCCATATGCCACAAGGGTAAAACTCTGACCCCTACTCCATGGAGCTAACAAAAGTGTCGGAGAGAGTGAATGGGAGGATATGTTCCGGTTTCTGCCAGCCATGAACAAGATGCTACAACATTCGTAACGTGCACGTATCTGGCTTTACGGTAACACTCTCAACCAAACATGAAAAATACGGCATCTAGTAGAGGATATCAGTGTATTGCATGGATTCGCCACGACACAGAAGAATCACCAACTGGTCACATGTCAGCCATTCCAACCCTGATACCTCCAAAAAGACCATTGAAGATCGTCACCGTAGGATTCGCACCCGCATCAAGGTGTAAGCTCAACTCCTAGGCTCAAGGCCTTACAACTATGCACATGAAATGCCAATGCTTACACAAAGCAGATGCGATACAGCAATGTCTATCCATTGGATAAACCTCAAGGTTCACTAAGGTTCTCTCTCTCATTCCGGTTATCACAAGACTGAAACAATTGAACGATTGACCTGGATCCGAATCACCGGTTCGTCATCAAACTGCTGTTTCAAAACCCAAAACGTTTCGTATTTGTGTTTACGTCTTATGAATTATGTCTCAAGTCCTAAGCATTATGAATAAGGATTGAGAATCCTCTTAGATAAGTCTTTAATCCTTTCTAAGATATTACTCCTTGATTTTCAATTAACAAAATAAGTGTTGATTCACTTAAGTCTTATGAAGTTATTGATGTACTAAGTCATCAATGGTATAGTATATGGTCTTGTTCCACCACATACCATACTTAAATTATTCCTTGTCTTCAGCTCTAAGTTAATTACTTAACTTAGGTCTTTACGTGTAAAACTTTTACGATTGAGTTAGAAAACTCCTTTTTTAAACCAAGCAACTTTTACAATTGAAAACTCATTTGATTTGAAACAACATTTGAACCACTTACTTTATTTCTAGCATTTTCTAAAACGTGAAAGTCGCTTAGCGAGGGTACATTCGCTTAGCGAAATTGAGGTAGTGATACTCCATTTGAAATTCCTTTCTCGTGGGGCGAACATTAGTTTCGCGTCGCGAGGCTAAGAGCTATATTTGCTCCTTATACAAATCCTCTGTATCTCAAGGCGAAGATTGTCTCACGTCGCGAGTTCGAGAACTGTATTTCATACCGAACCTCTGCATCGCGAGGCGATAATTGTCTCGCATCACGAGGCTGAGAGCTATAAGTCTTACTGCTCGGTTTAGCCTTCTGTCTCGCGTGGCGAGAATGGTTCCGCCAGGCGAATGCCCTGTTTTTCCCTCTTCCATATCTTCCTCATTATTTCTCTTTTTGAAGCACTTGGTTGAAATAATGACCTATGGCTAAAGAAAAGACATTTTTCACTTTGGTGACACACTTTAAAGGTTAAAACTTCATTTGATCTTTGGATCAAAATGACTTTTTGTTGTTCTTTGAAACATAGGTTATGAAATCATGCTTTTCTTACTTCAAAACTTTTTACTCAAGACTTTGATAGATCAAGAACAAAACATGTTCTTATGTATCTTCTTACTAAGGCCACAAGCCTAGTAGGAACAAATGTGAAGATTGCTTCACCCTCAAGACAAGTTATAACTCACAATGTTAATCTAATTATGACAAACAACAATTACATATCATTGCGTCATAATCAAGCACAAAGTCCATCACACATCATTTGCATCATAATCAAGCATAAAAGTCCATACTTGATCTAGTGATCAAGGTAGGTTTTTCAACATATATGAAAATGATTTTCATCCAATCACATCATCATAAACATATGCTAGAGCACACTAAAGCATAAACTACACCTATTACACATTGTTCTCCAAGAGAACCAAATTAAATGGTGAACCCAAACAAAAGGGTTTCACCCACACATAAACTAAACAACCATCTTCACCACCACCATTTTGGTGTGATGAGATTCACCCCCCATACCTGTTGATGAGCAGATTCCCGGATCAAAGTCGGTTGATCGGTTCGTGAATCTCCTGATAATCGTCACCAACTACAAACAACCAAACAATCAAACATTAAACAACAATCAAAACAAAACTCAACAATTCTACCTAAGGGTTTCGGCCACCCTAAAGAGAATAAAGCTAGGAATTGATTTTGGTTTTCCATTTCATGGATTCAAAGGCAATAGGTAAGCTAAGGATGAAATCAAGTGTTAGAAATCAAAAATTGATGAAAAACACTATTCATCATCACCTTGTAGGGTTCGGCCATATTGGGGATTTAGGGCTATGATGAGAACTGAATCATAAGCTCTTGGGTTTAGGTAGAGAATGATGGAGTGAGTTCAAAGAAATTGGTTTCACATCAAAAGGATTTTTCTACCAATTCCTATGGATTTTCAAAGTTTTGGATCTAAGAAATGATTTTCATGAAAATGAATTTTGATCTTGAAATAAAGAGAGATTCAAGAAGCTAGGAGATCATAGACGTGATCTTACCTAAAAATGAAGGAAGATTGCTCAAGGAATCAAGTGATTCTAACAAGTAATCAAGCTTTTCTCAAGAACAACAATGGAGTTTCTCAAGGTTGAAGATGGAGTGTGGAAGGAGGGCTGTTTGTGCGTGAATAGGGGCTGGAAGGGCTGAGTTCAGCCTTTAAAAAGCTCACTTAAGGGCAAAATGGTCATTTGCCAAAAGGGTAAAATGGTAAAAGTGCAAAAGACTAAGGTTAGGGGCATTTTGGTAATTTCGCTTCTAGATTTTCCCGACCGTCATGACGACTCTGGCATACTCTCCCAAGTATCCTGAGATGATGTGGTATCAAGCTTATCCGCTGGCGAGTCTAGGTAAATCCAAATGTGGCTCCGTTCGTCACCCGATTGAGGATTCCCCTCGAACGGAGGTCCGGAAGTGATTTTTTTGAAATTTTTGTGAAATTTAACCAAAACGTAGAGAATCGAATTCTAAGACTTACTGTCTCGTTCACAGGTCCATCTGACGTCTCTTGAGCAGTAAAATCATACTGTCAGTGTAAAAATGCAGACCGGACTCTGTTTGAGTTTTCGACTCAAAACTTAATTGTAGCTTCCTACGATATCGCCGAGCATGACTATGGTCTCGGAATATTTTATTTCCATTCCTGAGACCTCGAATAAAATACATACGTTAAAATACTGAAGAAATATAAAACATGAAAATCGAGGCGTTACAACCTCCTCCTCGTCCTCATCCTCTAAGTCATGCATGTCATAGCCACTCATGATTTGCTCTGCATACCGCAATGCCTCCTCATCAGTCCTCAACCACCACGCGTCCTGACTTGCGCTAGCAAGAGCTACCTCAGGAACGTCCTCTGGTACATCCGCTGGTACCTCCTCCATATCCTCATCGTCAGACGAGAGGATAATGAGTGGAACGGAGAATAATACCCTGGAGGAAGCCGGTGTGCTCTTACGAGTAGTCATCCTCCAATTCGCCTGCTGGCGAGGAATCAGAGGGTGTAGCTCGGAAGGCTCATAGGTAGGTCCTGGGGGTGGGACTATGGGAATGGGCAGTCCGGCAGCAGACGTAGGCAGAGTAGACATAGATGGTGCAGTGGGTGGGAGTGGCATGGAAGCAGGGTAAACATATACGTCTCGGGGCTCCTCCCGATGGACTGCAGGCTGGGTACAAGACAGTCGCGGGTTATCAGCAGGTGGTGGTGGTGGCTAGGTGACTCCTGAGCTACCCTCACCACTGATCCTTAAAGTGCAAACTCTCTCGGTTAGGCTCGTCATAGAGAAAGGTAACTCCCTCCTGCTCGTGAGGCTCACGGCTCCAGTGTAGGTGCACCATCTGTCAGGAAGGATCGTCCAAGCATCAGCACCATCGTGAAGTGTCAAGTGTAAAGTCAAACGAGAAGGTGGATCGTTCGCCATATCTACTCACCATAGCAAGATGAAAACCACGTGAGCAGCGTGACAACAAAAGTAATGAGGTGAGATTCCGCATATCGCACAACCATAACAGCAGTGATAAAAGTCACGCACACACGCACCCAATCCGTAATTAGCGCATGGGCTTTCACAGCATAACAATTAAATTACATGGCATCACAGTTAATATATCAACCAACAACAATATGGGTCAAATGTCAACTCAAGTATGCAATAACACTAATGCAACATGACTCAAACACCTACTCCATGGAGCTAAATATAATCAGAGTGAGTGATTGGGAGAACATTGTCTATGTTATCTCAGCCCACAGTGCCACATCCAATGATTGCAATCATCATAACAGCTCACGCCAGACGTTCTTTACTCAAATCGTGATTTAACGTCAGTGTTTTTTGACGGCTATCCACGACACAGAGTGTAAGACCCCGATTTTTCCAAACTCTCTAATACTAATTAATCAGTATTTATGAGTTCGTATTTTATTGGAGGGTCTAGAGAGTGAAATAAAATATTCTGAGAAGATAGGAATGTCCTACACAACCATAGGAAGCCATGGTTAAGTTTCGAGCAAAAACTCAGACGGAGCCCGGTCTGCGTTTTTTCACTGACAGTATGATTTTACTGTTCAGACGACCTAATTTTGAGTCGTGAACGAAACAGTTAGGTTTTACATAAAATTGTGAACAATATCGGCGATTTTGATAAATTTCGAAATAAGTAAGTTCTCACTACTTTCTTGGGCGAAAACCCTAAATCGGGAAATCGAAGTAATCACGAACGGATGCGCGAGGACAAAATCGGACACAAGATAAGGGACACAAGTCACCTGAGCTGGGTGAGTCAGAGGATGAGTCACCAGCATGACTCACCAACGTCATCATTGCGATTCTACAAATATCTGAGATATTTAGGGCGAGAAAAGACCGTTTTGCTCCTAGAAACTGATGGAATTACACTTGTGCCACATGACACATCACCTTATCATCATCATCATTACTTCTAACAAATATCTAGATATTTTTAGTGTTTTTAGAGATAAAATTACCAAAATGCCCTTGATCTTTTTAGGAATTACCAAAACGTCCTAAACTTAACTACAAGTTTGCCATTGAGACAAAAATTAATCTCACCTCACTCACACTCATAGGCCATTCGGCCAGTCACTCTTTCTCTCCTTCTCCCACTTTGTTCATCATTTCTTCCTTATTCTTCAAGAGTTCTTCAATTTTTGATCATGGAAACTTAGAGATTTTTGGGTGATTCAAGCTAGTTTTCTTCAAGGAAGTACATCAAGGTGGTAGTAACTCTCCTCTAGCTCTCTCAATCTCTCTTTTCATCTCTCTAAGTTCATGATCCATGGTGGTTTAAGTTTTGAAGCTTAAACTTCAAAAATTTCTAGAAAATTCTAGAAAAATCCTTTTGATGTCAAACCAATTTCTATGAGCTAGTAGCATCATCCTCTTCCACTACCCAAGAGTTTGTAACCAAAGGAACCCTTTAGCTCCAATGGATGATGAAGGCCGAACCTACCCCCTTTTTGGGTGAGTAGAGATTTGGTTGGATTTTGGGTATTCTAAGCTTGATTCTAGTGTTATCACACCTAGGAGGTATAGAATCCAAGAGATGAGAACTTTTGAAGCTCTCTAGCCATGTTTTCTAGCTATACGGCCGAACCCCAATTTGGGGAAAACATGAGATTTTGATTCAAGTTTCAAAATTGAGACTGGATTTGGTGTTAAAGATGCTTAAGGATCCTTACTCCAATAGATAGGAATTTTTAGACATCCTTAGCTATTTTTGGCACCCTATGGCCGAATGTAGCTCCTAAGGGATTAGAGAAATTTATGTTGTTAATTGTTGATGATTGGATAGGTTGTGTGTTTGTAGTTGTTGTCGGGTACTCGGACGAGGAATCAGGAGAATTCGTGGACCGATCGGGCGACTTTCCGCTATCCGGGAAACTTCAACAGGTAAAGGGAGATTAGCTCCAATAAGTTTGATAGCCTCATGAGTTTCTTGTTGAATGTTGTAACTATGATGTGAAGTTGATGTTTTGCCTAGTTGATGCATTATGTGATCTATATGCTTGTTTGATGTTTGAAGACATGTTATATGTGGTGTACGCACTTGATTTATTTTATAAAGTATATGCTTGGATGTTTGAAATATGAATTGTGGCATGGATGCTTTGAATTGATACTTGATGTGTGTGTGTGTGTGTGTATATATATATATATATATATCCTGGACTGGTTAAGAGTATAGCATTGGGTATAGCTCAATAATGGAGATTAAGCTAGCTGAAGGACTTAATCAACGTTTTGAAATGTTTTGTTTTGAGGAAATGAAAAGCTTCTAAGCTAAACGTCATAATGGCCAATTTTACTAAAAAGTCACTAAGTTAAGAATCCAAGATATTTTTGAATAAGACTTAGGAAGTTGAGAGTTGGTGAGGAAAATAGTGAAAAGTTGCTTTAACATTATTTTCTAAACATGTTGTACAAAGAAAGGAAACCTTGAAAAGTATTTAGTTTGTCAAGAAAGTATCTTCCAAAAGTATTTGATGTTCCAAAAACGAAAATGTCTCTTCATGAAAGTTACTCCGGTAACAATCTTTGGAAAAATGTTTTAAAAATGAAGGGACCTTTAGAAAAGGCTTTTAAGCCAAAATCCTTTGAAAATGAATCCTTGGAACTTGAGTCTTCGAAAATGACTTGTAAAGAAAAGTTTTGTGGAAAAGAGTATTAGAGCGAAAACGAGTTCTAGGTTATACCAAAGAGAACCTATGTTTTGTTTTTGAGATTTGAACTATGAAAATGAATTTGATGAAACTGGTGATTACCCCTTCACGCATATGGAGCACATGAACCTAGTGATCGAGACGTCGAGCTAGTGTTCTGTGAATTGAGCACTGGGGCTTCAAGTCTTGTGTTTTGAACGGACTTTGTGTCCAATATGCAAGTCTAGTGTCCGCGACGTCGGCCTAGTACTTCGCATCTTGAAATTTGAGTTGAACGGGCTATATGTCCTTTAAAACGAGTCATGAGCCATGTGCCTTGACATAAAAAGAAAGAAACGAAAGAACGAACGAACAAAAAAAAGAAGAACAGAAAACCTCCTGCATACGGTCCTCTGGGTCACTGCCGGACCCTGTAGCTGAGATCCTTGGCGTTTGACGACGAAGACGGTGGACTGTTGATGACGAAGCCCAGTATTATTGGGGTGATGCATGCTAGGTAGTATGCTTATTTGCTCTTAGAGTTTTGTTAGACCAGTTGTTAGGATTCGATATTTAAAGTCAGGTCCATTCACCATGACTCAATATGATGTGTATGAAGGAAGTGACTTGATGTACGCCTTAAGGCAAAGTGAATGAGTTTTATAATAGATGAGTTTGTATTTGTTTCCTTTGTTATTCTTAATGTTTTAAGTGGTATCAGAATTTCCGCAATAAATCTAATAAGTATTTTCGAAAAGGTTTTTAATCAACCGAAAAATAAGAATTTGGGTTACAAACTGTGACATCTCGAGGAGGTGTTACACAGAGAAGCTACTCTCTGGCCACATGTGTTTTCCCCAACCCACGACGTCCCCAAGATCCTCATGATCGACACCTCAGACAATCACACCTGCACCAAGATGTAATCTCAACTCCTAGGCATCACGCCCAACTCATGCACAGATGCAGATGCATGTCAAGAAATGCCACAAAACAGCCACGTACTACCTCATCATTGTTGTACCCTGTTTATCTCTTGATAAACCATAGGATACCCTTACGGGACCCATTTTCACACGACTTGCCATTAGTCGCCCATCTTTGGTTCCGCTCTTTGCAATCACGTAACACTTCGTCATTCGTAACACGATATTCATGTCTTATGATACATTGGTCCATAACCTAAATGTATTACGGAGGTTAGGATCCACAAGGATCCCCTTAATCAATCTTCTCACTTGTTTAACAAGGAACGTTACTTTTATAAGTAACTCTTAGTGATTAAACATTATGGAGTCCTTAGATGATCTAAATCATCAAGGATGTGGGACATGATTTTGTCATGACCACTAGGTATTAGTATATGTCTTTTACTAGAATCTTATGAGTCCATGATGGAGTTCGTATAGATTCCCTCAGGAGATAACACGCGATTATACTACTATAGTGAAAAACTTCAAAGTACTATCCTTATAGTAAAGTAGTTGATGAAAGCTCCTTTATTAAGTATAGTTTGAAAACTCTAATCAAGTATCCACAGGTGTCTTATTTAGTGTAAAACTTCTTTGAATTAGTTTCCTAGTTCTATTACTTAGTGTAAAAGAAAACATACTTCTTATTTGAAAATCACCAGTTTGTTTTCAAATGAAATATAACTTATAAGGTTTTGGAAAGCTCAAAAAGGTAATAGTGTAAAACTCTTTGTTTTTAAAGAAGGCTTTGTAAGAATCCTATCTTCTCAAAAAAGACTTACTACCCAAAAATCCTTTAAAAACCATCTTGATTAACTATGAAACTCTTGGTTCTTGAAAATCTTTTCTTTAAAAACAACTTATTTAAATTAAGTGGTTGATCAACATCAAACCAACCTATTCTTAGAATAGTTCCTTCATGAAATCCAAAAACACTCATTTCACAACATATGGTTCTTTGGAACTAAAACTTGGTTTCTTTGGAAACCTTTTCAATTTATATACCTCTTATACTTTAGTATGAACATATAAAACCCCTTAGCATCAACATTTTAAGGTCCTAACCCTACTTTCTATATCAAGGCCGAATGCCCCATAGAAATAGGATAGGTTTTCTTTGTTTTATATGCATTGTTAGAACCATATTAAGTTCATTTTACCATCACTTAAACATAGAAGCTTTGGCTTCCCTCCTCAATATGACAAGGCCGAACCTGTCATGCCCATATACAACCAAAATGAAGCCATTCAACAACATCCAAAGTAGCTAGAATAATCACATCAACATATAAGCATGTTATCAAGGCAACTTAGAACATAAATAAGTTCAAACCATTCTAAAATCCTATCCTTAGGTCTTTGGACCTGAGAATAGTTTTTCACTATGCCAAAATAATTTTCTTCTAGCCCATACAAACACAATCATCATATCAACACAACAACATAACTTAATATGACAACAAAGTAAAGAACTTCATAAGGAAACCCTAGATCTAGGATTTTCCTTCAATAAATTAGGAGGCCTTTATCACCACCATTTAAGGTGTGATATGATTCACTCCCCCATTACCTTTGTGAAGCTTCCTTGAAGAGAAAAAGATGAAGACTTGGTCACCAAAACAACTATGAAACCGTGACCTAGAGGAGAAACAAACAAGTTCAAAACTTGATTTTTCAACTTCATAAACAATGATGACATAAAGATGTTCTCAAGAGTAGTACAGCAAAGAAACTAAGTTAGAAACTTACTCTTGAGTATGGGTTCAAAACAAGTTCAAGAAGCGTGAACCTTCTTGAATGATTCTTAAATATCTTTGAGTAAACAACTTCAAATGAAGAAATTTCAAAGATGAAAGCTGTTTAGATGAATGAGATGAACAAGAATATGAAGTTAAAATGATGAAATATGGTGGGTAAGGTCACTTACCAAGGCTGGCCGAAACTAGGAAGAGAGGAGAGAGAAACTTAAGAGTTTTAGTGTTTTCAAGTGAGAGGTTAAAATGAATGGAATAGTATTTTGGGGGTCTTGAACACCTAATGGTCGAAGTCCCCCTTCTTGTGGACTCCAAAAATTCATTAAATATTGGTCATAGAGAATGGAGGGCCAAGTGCAAGTAGGTAGGTGTGTTGTTGCTTATGGAGGGCTTAAGGACAAGATTAACCAAAAATGGTTAAGATACTTTTTCCATTAATAGTTAGTGTCATAAACTTCACTTGAAAGAATGGAAATCAAATCTTGGCTTCTCCCAAGATCAAATGGCCGAATGGCCTTAACTAAATGTAACTAGAATAGTTACATTCCCATTTAGTTAGGAATTAGGTAATTAGGGTTTTTACCAAAAATGGATAATTGGTTTTTACTACTTTTGGTAAATTTTGGATTTTAAGAAAGCTAATTATCTTCATTAGGAATAATCAACAAGGCAATAGAAAATGTAATTCAACATTACATTCCACTCAATTCCCTGTTTCCAGGCCTTCGGCACGTAAAACGAGAAATTACCCGATAACAATCAAAACAGAACTTTTATCAGTTTTCGTCTCATAACGACAAAAGAAAACTTTACCACAACATAACCATCATATAAATCATCATATAAACATCCACATATATATAAATATAGAGTCATACTAAACACAAGGTATCAATCACAATGTACTGGTGATTATAACCGATTACAAAAAACAGGGGTGTCACAATGTCCTAGAAGACATTGCTATTACTCATGCCAATTTTCAAGCTAGTGAGAAAAGGGAGGATAGGGAAATGAATTCAACTGAAACACAATCACTTAATGTCAATGAAACCCCTGTTCAGCAACAAGGATTTCTACAGAAAAAAGCAACTTCTATCTCAGGAAGGTTATGGGATGATGAGGAGGAGGATGAGTGTGATAATCAAGAGGTAGAGTATAATACCTTTGCTGATATGGTTAGTGGTGAGAAATCAGGCCCTAGGGCTGAGAAATACAAGATTACTGATGAATCTGGTTTTACAACTATTTTAAGCAAATCTAAGCAAAGGACTTTGAAAAAGAAAGAAAAGAAGCATGCTGAAACTGACAGAAATAAACAAGTTGATGGGGTTACAACTAAGTCTCGAGCAAGGCCAATTATTGGTGATCAATGAAAACCATCTTTTGGAATGCTAGAGGTATTGGTAATTCTAATACCAGGAGAGTGTTGAAAAAGCTTATTAAATGCATAAACCTGATTTTGTTATTATCTCTGAGCCTTGGATTAAAACTATTGATTTACCTGCTTCTTACTTGCATAAAATGAATCTTTTTTTGTTTGCTGAGAATAGCAAGAGTAACCTGAATCCTAATATTTGGTGCTTGTGTAAAGACAGTCTGAAGCCTCATACAATTTTTACTACCAATCAATTTGTTGCTTTTTCGGTTAAATCAGGAGATAAAGATTTATATATGGCTTCTATTTATGCTTCTACTGATTACATTGTTAGAAGGTAGCTCTGGTTAGATCTGTACAATCGTCAGCTGAATCATAAAGGTCCTTGGTGCTTCATTGGTGACTATAATGCCATTCTTGGATCTCATGAGCAAAGAGGTAGATGTTTACCTCATAAAATTTCTTTTGAGGAGTTCCAACAATGGATTGATCTGGACAGTCTCATTCACATTCACACAAGAGGTTCCCAATTTACTTGGTCCAATGGTAGAAGAAGGCAGTTCCACATTGAAAAACGGCTTGACAGGGATATTTGTAATAATGATTGGATTGATCATTGGCCGAGTGTTGATTGCTGCACTTTGGTAAGATGCCAATCTGATCATAACCCCATCTTACTGTCTATAAAAATTGATGAAAGGCAGCATAAGTCTAGTTTTAAATTCTAAAAGATGTAAGCTAAGCATCCTCAATGCAGTAAGCTTATTTCAGAGGATTGGCAAATTCCTGTGTTTGGGAATCCTATCACTATTCTTTCTCAAAAGCTGAAAAGACTAAAGCACAAGCTCAAAGATTGGAATTGGTCTGTTTTTGGTGATGTGCATTAGAAAGTGAAGACTGTAGTGTCTCTGGTGGAGGGTATTCAAAGCAGGATTGATGCAAATGGAAGTTCTGATAAGCTTTTTCAGTAAGAGAGAAATGCTCAGATGCAATTGCAAGAAGCCTTAGCCTATGAAGAGGATTTTTGGCAAGAGAAATCTAGAATTGATTGGCACATTAATGGTGATAGAAATACTGAATTCTTCCATAGAATGGCCAAGATTATATAGACTACTAAGCAGATCTCAGTTTTGAAAGATGGGGATCAGGTCATCGATTCCTATGCCGATATTGAGCATCACATAGTACAGTTTTGTACAGATCTTTTTGCAGCAGACAATAACTGCTCCCATTCTAATTTAATAGAAGATGTTATTCCTTCTTTGGTCATTGCTCAAGACAACTGGTTACTTACTAGTTGACCATCACATGAGGAGATTAAGAATGATGTGTTTTCTATGAACACCAATGGTGCTCCAGCACCACATGGATTTGGAGGGTTTTTCTTTCAGCACTTTTGGGATATCATCAAGGAGGATGTGGTAAATGCTACTAGGTATTTCTTCATGGATGGTTGGCTGCCACCTAAACTAAATTCTAATCTTGTTGTTTTAATTCCTAAATGTAAGGAGGCAGATAGGATTGAACTTTATAGGCCTATAGCTCTTGCAAACTTCCAATTTAAAATTATTACAAAGGTGCTTGCTAATAGATTGGCAATTATTGCTCCCAAGATTATCTCCGACAATCAAAGAGGTTTTATTAAAGGCAGAAATATTGGTGATTGTATTTGTTTGGCTTCTGAGTCCTTAAATTTGCTAGATAAACGAACTTTTGGTGGTCAAGTTGCTATGAAGATTGACATTAAAAAGGCCTTTGATACAATGGATTGGCAATTCCTGTTAAAGGTCCTCAAGGCTTTTGGTTTCAATGATAAATTTTGTAAATGGATCAATGTTATTCTTCATTCAGCTAAGCTTTCTATTTGTGTCAATGGGAAAGCTATTGGTTTCTTTAACTGTAGGAGGGGGTTAGGCAAGGAGACCCTCTTTCTCCTTTGCTTTTCTGTTTGGCTGAAGAGGTTCTAAGTAGAGGCATTTCAAAGCTTGTGGTTGAGGGGAAAATGCAGCTGATGTCTGGTCCTAGAGGGTTTGTTATGCCTAGTCATATCCTATATGTGGATGATATTATGATTTTTAGCAGAGCCTCGAAGCAAAGAATTGCTAGTTTGAAAAGGTTGTTTATTCAATATGTAGATGCTTCTGGTCCGGTTATCAGTGCTGCCAAGTCTAAATTTTATTCCGGCTCAATTTCTAATGCTCGAATCATTCAGCTTACTAATCTGCTTGGTTTCTCTGCTGGTTGCTTCCCCCTTTCCTATTTAGGTATTCCTCTATTCAAAGGGAAACCAAGAAAGAATCACCTTATGCCTATTGCTGATAAAATCAAGAGTAAAATTACTGCCTGGAAAGGTCATCTGCTATCAATCATGGGTAGAGTGCAGCTAGTGAGGTCTGTTATTCAAGGTATGCTAATTTATAGCTTTCAAATATATGCCTGGCCTGCTTCCCTTTTAAATTTGTTGAACAAGTGGATTAGAAACTTTATATGGTCAGGAAATTCTAATGTTAAGAAGGTTGTAACTGTGGCCTGGAATAAGGTTTGTGTCCCTTTTATGGAAGGTGGTTTAGGCCTTAAAAGTCTAATAAACATTAATAAAGCTGGTATAATGAAGTTGGTCTGGGATCTTCTGCAAAATGATACTCATTGGGCCAATCTGCTGCATGCTAGAGTTTTTTCAAAGCATGGTTTGATCAATCATCATATCAGTTCTTCCATTTGGAGTGGTATTAAAAATGTGATTTCAACTGCTATGGATAATGTAGTTTGGCAGTTAGGTGATGGTGGCAAAATCAGGTTTTGGAAAGATAGGTGGTTATCTCAAGGGTTTGATATTCAATGTATCCCTCCCGATATGATGAATACCTTGGACAATAAGGTTGCTGATTTTATATTTAATGGCAGATGGTCTCTTCCTCAGAGTTTTGTTGATTCTTTTCCTGATATGAAAGCTGAAATTGAGAAGATGGTGATACCTATTGTTCCTCCTGAAGATAAGTTAAGGTGGAATTTATCAAATTCTGGCTCATTGTCTTTCAAAGAAGCTTATCTGTTTCAAGTCTCGATTGGGAAGCAGTTCCATGGGCTAAAATGATCTGGAAAACTAGTATCCCTCCTTCTAGATCTTTTTTAGTTTGGAGAATATTACATAATAAAATGCCTATTGATGACAATTTAAGATGCAAAGGCTGCATTATGGTTTCTAGATGCAATTTATGTGGCTGCTGTGAAGAAACAACCTTGCATCTGTTTCTGCAATGCTCTTATGCTCAGCAGCTTTGGAAATGGTTGAGCTGCCAATTTGGTTATCAATTGGATACCTCTAGCTTTGATAGTTTACTTCAGTTTTGCAAAAGAAACTGGAGTGCTCAAGCCTTGGAGGTGATCATATCTGGTATTATTCAGGTCATATGGTCGATCTGGAGCAGCAGGAATCAAAACAGGTTTGATAACAAAAGTTTCTCTATTCCTAGAGCTATTATTCAGATTCAAACTCATGTGGCTCTTTCTGGAAATAACAGCAGTGGTTGTATGCAAAATTCTATTGAAGAGCTCATCATTTTGAAGAACTTCAAAGTTCTTGTTCACCCTTCTTCTGCTCCTATTATTAAAGAAGTTGTTTGGCAGCCTCCTCTTGCTAATATGGTGAAATGCAATACCAATGGGGCAGCCCTGGTCCAGCTGCTTGTGGTGGTATATTCAGAGATTCTAAAGCTGCTTTGATGGGTTGTTTTGCTCAGAATTTGGGATTATGTTCTGCTTTTCAAGCCGAGCTCATTGGTGTTATGGTTGCTATTGAGCAAGCTTTTTTGAGAGGAAGGTTTACTATATGGATTGAGTGTGATTCTTCCCTTGTCATTGATGCTTTTTCGGATGTTAATTTGGTGCTATGGCAACTTAGAAACAGATGGATAAACTGCATGGAATTCACTAAGATGATGAGATTCATTTCTTCTCATATTTATAGGGAAGGAAATGCTTGTGCTGATAAGCTTGCATCTTATAGTTTTATCATTCATGGTCTTGTTTGGACGGATGTTCTTCCTGATAATGTCAAAGCTGATTTCTTTAGAAATAAGCTTGGCTTACCTTTGTATAGTTTCAAATAATTCCTTCATGGGTTTTGGTTATGTCCCCTCATGTTTCATTTGTATTTCTTCATTTATTTTAATAAAATAGCCAATAGGAGTACTCTTTTGCCTTAATGGTGTTTTTTCCCTAAGGAGGGTTTTGCATCATAAGGTTTTAACGAGGTTCCTATTGTTTGTCAAAAAAAAAAAATTTAACAGCACACATAGGAGACCTTGGACAACACGTCCGTGTACAATGTATTGACAAAAGTAAAACGCTATAAGTCCGAAAACTAGGTAGTGATGGGTCTGAGAATCATATCTCCAAAATCCTGGCCATCAGTAGCCACTCACAGACTAGCCAAAAGACACTACCTCAAAAGAAAACCCTACACTAGTCTAACACTAACAAAAGACTTACTACCTAACATACGCCGTACCACTGAGACTAGGTCTCGTCTTCGACCATCCATACATCTTCGTCGTCAACATCGAGCAGTTCATGCTATAGGGTCCCTAAGCGACATAGAGGACTGTTGACAAACATCTTTACATGTATCCAAAAACACAACAAGGTGTCCAACATGTACAGGCAAGGGTGAAAAACCAATATATGAATTCAAAATACGACAATTACATACTTCAAGCACAAATAACCAATTCATATATATATATATATATATATATATATATATAATATATCAACCAATATATTAATATGATATAAATATATCACGGGATATCATACTAATGAAGATAAATCACAAGGGTCTCGTGCCCAATAGACATTGTTATTTTCAAAACGCATGCATGCCCAATAGACATTGTTATTTAAAATATATGACATTCCATATATATATATATATATATATATATCATCTAACGTTCAATTCTTAAATTTCCGAAAATTTCCATCGTCTTTCAATGAGCTGATCAGGCTCAATATTCGTTGGCCCTCAGGCAACAATGACTAGCATTAATTTGCTAGACGTAAGTACATGAATCCCATGCGATTTCAAATGAGCACGCAAATCAGAGGTACTTACAATGTAATCTTGCCATACTATATTGTCCAACTCAAGGCACAATACGAACACACAACACGTATGACACCATTGTCCATCAAGGCACAATGTTACACAATGACATAAGTCATCCCCAAGTTTCCTTGCCATCAAGGTCCCCTCATTTCACGGCACATCTGCCAAAAACACATATGCATGAGAAATCATTTGTTTTCGTCTGTTTATCTTTGTCGTATCGATATTTCCTTGTTGAAGCATCAACGCTACCAACCACCACAATGTTTTAGACTCTATAAGCCTTTACAACATTCTTCTCAAAAATTCGACACTCAATCCAAAACAACTTAAACTCAAAAACCCCTAACCGATGCACCAGTCTCGGATTTTGGTTTCTAAAGCATAAAAATGTCCACAAGGCTACGGGACCACAAAGATTATCCACGAGCTTATAGGACCAACACACTAACACGGATCCTTGATCCACGTGTTCTGTAGAACCCTAGAACCCCGACGTCTCAGTTTCTAGGTTTATCTCAAAAGAAAACACCTTTCACTTTTTGAAAGCCAAAAACCAAAACCCAAATCTCCGAAGCTTATACAAAGCCTTCGGGATCGGTTTTTCATAAAACAAAACTTGGTCTAAAGACGACCTTTTTCTCTTTTGTAGCATTTCGGAAAAACACAATACTTTGAAATACGGTTTGTAAAACCCTTTTTCTTGGATAAAACAATTTATTTTTGGAACAACATTTCTAAAAGCACTTTTGCTTGAATTGGCTCACTTTATTACTTTAAAAACGATGGATATCTCCAAAACGTACTTTTTACTGCAAAACCTTACTTTTCTCAATTAAAGTCATTTTTCTCCATTTTACCCTTTATGTCAACTCACCTTTATTAAAGTAAGTCTTCTTGTTCTCCTTTATTCTAAAAAGCCATTTGTTTCCTTTTTCTTTCCAAAAACCCTTCAAACTTTAATCCTTTTATTTTCTTATTCAACGTTCCAAGCTTATTGAAGCTTTTAATATTACACGATTTCGGATCCTAATCGATGTTAGGTCCTTTAACACAATAATCATCACGACAGGCATAATATATATCCATACATCATGATCAAATGCCATACAACAAAACATGCATAAACAAGTAGTTTCAGGCATAGGCAATTATAAGCAGGTCAATTTGAATCACTCCGCAACAATCAAACACAGACAAATAATTACAATCCATATACACAGATACAACATATAGCTATCGGAATTGGAATTCCTCAGGTTCTCTGTAACACCCGGGGCTGACGAGGGCGGGGAGTGATCTCCGGTGCATGAGGCACGGACAAGGAGCGGCTCATGGCAGGCTTTTAGGCGGAGGGATACATGAATGAACCGATTCACACCGGAATGAGAGGGATCCAAAGGCTGTGCAGGTATGGGACTGTACAGTTGAAGGAAGGCTTATAAGAATTGATTTGTACTACTTATACCAACAAGATGCATCTTCTTTTCGGTAGCCCATCACTTAAGAACTCCAAAGTTAAGCGTGCTTGACTTGGAGTAATTCTGGGATGGGTGACCTCCTGGGAAGTTTTTCTAGGAAGTGTGTGAGTGAGGACAAAGAACGCTGAAGAGATTCGTGTTGGTTTGTGGGACAGTCGGCAATCCTTAAAAGCAGTCCGGGCCGTTACAAATGGTATCAGAGCGGACCTCTCCCAGTACGGTGTGGTTCGGGGACGAACCAAGCGGAAGTTGGTGGGCATGTAACACCTGGGGCTGATGAGGGCGGGGAGTGATCGCCGGTGCATGAGGCACGGACAAGGAGCGGCTCCTGGCAGGCTTCTAGGCAGAGGGATACATGAATGAACCGATTCACACCGGAATGAGAGGGATCCTGAGGCTGTGCAGGTGTGAGACTGTACAGTTGAAGGAAGGCTTATAAGAATTGATTTGTACTACTTATACCAAAAAGATGCATCTTCTTTTCAGTAGCCCATCACTTAAGAACTCCAAAGTTAAGCGTGTTTGACTTGGAGTAATTCTGGGATGGGTGACCTCCTGGGAAGTTTTCTTAGGAAGCGTGTGAGTGAGGACAAAGCACGCTGAAGAGACTCATGTTGGTTTGTGGGGACAGTCGGCAATCCTTAAAAGCAGTCCGGGCCGTTACATTCTCCCCTTACCTCTTGGAGTTCCCGAATAGCAGTAAGTCTCCCGGTTGATCCGAAAATCGTCCGATCTCTAGCCCGATTACCCGACGATCACTACACACATACAATCAATCAATGTATCAACATTAAAACACAAAAATTTCTCCTATCTCCTTCCTCCTAGGTTCTGCCATGTACTAGTGAAAAATAGCTAGGGAGCTTCAAAAATTCCCATCTCTTGGATTACACACTAACTAGGTGTGACAAGGTTCGATGCAAGCTTAGAATATCAAAATCCAACCAAAACTCTACTCACCCAAAAGAGGTAGGTTCGGCCTTCACAACCCATTGGAGCTAGAGAGCTTCTTTGGTTTCCAACTCTTGGATGATGATAGAGGATCATGAATCTAGTGCAAGAAAATTGGTTTGACATTAAAAGGATTATTCTACAATTTTTCATGGATTTTTGAAGTTTATGAATCAAAACCCTAACCTCCATGAATCAAGAAATCTAAGAGAAGAATAGAGAGATTAGGAGAGCTAGGAGAGAGTTTATACCTCCTTGATGCTAAGCCTTAAGAGAAAAGCAACTTGATTTCACCAAAATCTTCAAGTTTTCAAGATCAAATGGAGAGAAAAGTTGAAGAATTATGGAGGAAATGAAGAACAAGTGGGAAGGAAGAAAAGAAAGAGTGATAGCCGAATGGCCAATAGGTGAGGGTGAGTCCAAAGATATTTTCTCATTAAGGGTGATTTAGTAATTTACCATAGGACAATTTGGTAGTTTCATTAAAAGACCAAGGGCTTTTGGTCATTTCGCATCCAAATATTTTGAAAAACCATCATGACACTGGCACGAGTCCCTAGGTGACTTGACCTGACGTGACCTTAAGATTATCCGTTAGCGGGTCCCGTTAAATCCATTTACCGCTGCAATTGTCTCTCGGTTCGAGTTTTCTCCCGAATAGTTTATACAATTTTCACTTTTTAACGTCAAGAACTGATTTTATCAAAATTGTGGAGAATCAAATTCTAAGACTAACTGTCTCGTTCACGAGTTAAATTAGGTCTTTATAGTAATAAAACACTACTATCAGTGAAAATCGTAGACCCGACTCCCTCTGAGTTTTTGACCCAAAATTTAACCGTAACTCCCTACGATAGCGTAGAGCGTGACTATGGTCTTAGATTATTTAATTTCACTCTCTGGACCCTTCAAAAAAATACAAAAGCATAAATATTGTTTAATTAATAATAGAAAGCTTGAAAAATCGGGGTGTTATATTACTACCCCACTAAAAAAAATTTCGTCCTCGAAATTTCGTGACTCAAAACTAAACAGGATTTCTTAATCTCCAGGTTCAACATTGTACTCTCTGTATGTAATAACGAATTCCATACTTATTCTCTGTTCGATTTATCGAAAAATCAAATTGCTTATCCTCAATCCATACTCCTTCTTCTTAATTCCTTACCGAAGTCCCTCACACGTGTTACAACACACCCACCATTCTTAATCCATGATATCCAATCTTCGTCTTAGTTTCTCTGGAACGTAATCCACCTGTCCAATTTTTTTATCATAATCGTGCATCTCAACCTTAAAGAGTATGATTGCACCTCTTACTGTAACTACAACAGAAAAGAATCAAACCTTAAATTGTTCTAGCAACTTAGTCATTCTCAAGGATTCTTCTTTTCTATAATTCCTCGGTTTGGGTAAAACTACCAAGAGCACTTTTCTATAATCCTCCAAATTCATATAGTCAATCTTAGCTACAGATATTGGTGATTACTCTAAATCTCCCAACTACTATTCTGCCTTGATCAATACTGGACTTACAATAATTGTCTCACTTGCTGAGCTTGATCTTAAAGGTTCACATTCTATCAGTCATAACTATACCCCGACAAAACTCTTATCACTTCTGGTCTATCCCGTTAAAATAATTCTCGCAGCAAATACTACCCTTACTCTCAACCGACTTTCCAAAGATCAAGTCGTTCTTCTTGCTCGTCCACTTTGAGTTAAAAGTGATTAGTTGAACTCAGTCTCCACTCGGTCCTTGAAGACTAATGAAATAAACTTTCAACAAAGGAAAATTTTTCTTGGTCTTACTTTCACAAGAAAGTAGATAGAAGAATTTACCACTCTGAACAGAATACAGGAATATCCAGTATGTAAAAAGATTCTTCAGTAGGTTCAGGAGTGTAAAAATGCATAGCTAATACAGGTTTACAACCATGGCTCTAATAAAGTCTCTTTTTTCATAAGAATCTTCCAACGGATTAGGGAATCAAAAGATAAACAGTCTAGCCAAAAATCAGACTGGATCACATTTATCAAAAGTAAAAGTGATTCGACTAAGTTTCATCAAGAAACTTCCAGTATCTGGAATTCGTTGGTGTCATGACTCAAGAAGTAGTCATAACAACCCTTCAATGAAATACAATAAAGATATCCATACCAATGGATATTATAAAACCAATCCCTCAATGAAGATATCTGGTCTTATGATCGCTGAAGACATTGAACGTAGAACCATACAAGTAGTGCCTCCAAATCTTCAACGCAAAGAACACCGCTGCTAACTCCAGATCATGAATAGGGTAATTCTTCTCGTGCACTTTCAATTATCTCGAGGCATATGCTACCACTTTCCGATTCTGCATCAGAACACAGCCTAACACCTGGTATGAAGCATCACAGTACACTTCAAAAGGTTCGCTTGGATCTGTCAAAATCAACACTGGCAAAGTAGTCAGCCTCTTCTTCAGCTCCTGAAAACTCTGCTCACAGGCTTCAGTCCATTCAAAAGCTTTATCCTCCCTTGTCAATTGGGTAAGAGGTCCTACAATCTTAGAAAATCCCTCGATAAACCTCCGATAATACCCTGCCAAGCCCACAAAACTGTGTATCTCAGTCACTGTGGTTGGTCTTTCCCACTCAAGAACTGCTTCAACTTTCGACGGATCTATAGCAATTCCTTCCTTTGAAATTACATGACCCAAAAAGGGCACTTCATCAAGCCAAAACTCACACTTAGACAACTTCGCATACAACTGTTTCTTCTTCAGTACCTGAAGAACCACACTAAGATGTTCAGCGTGTTCTTCCTGGTTTCGCGAATAAATGAGTATGTCGTTTATGAAAACAATGACAAACTTATCTAGGCATGGACGAAAGATCCTATTCATGTAATCCATGAATATAGCTGGAGCATTCGTCACACCAAACGGCATCACAAGATACTCGTAGTGCCCGTAGCGTGTTTGAAACGCTGTCTTTGGTACATCCTCTGCCTTCCCACGAATCTGGTGATAACCCGATCGCAAATCAATCTTGGAGAAAACTGCCGCTCCCCTCAACAGATCCATCAAGTCATCTATTCTCGGAAGAGGATACTTGTTCTTAATGGTAACCTTGTTCAACTGGCGATAATCCACGCATAGGCGAGAGGTTCCATCTTTCATCTTCACTAACAGCAGAGGTGCTCCCCACAGCGACACACTGGGTGTAACGAACTGTTTCCCTAATAAGTCCACCAACTGTTCCTTCAAGGTCTCCAACTCTACAGGTACCATACGATACAGTGCCATAGACACTGGTCCTGTTCCTGGCGCAAGATCGATCGAAAACTTGATGTCCCGAACTGGCGACAAACCTGGTACATCTTCAGGAAAGACTTCCGAAAACTCGTTCACAACAGGTACACACTCTAAGACTAGCTCGCTCTTAACCTCCAAAGAAGATAGCAACATGTATCCTTGAGCTCCTCTCTTAAAGAAGCGTTTACTTGGTTGGCAGTCAAAAATCTAGAATTCTCAGAACTAGGAAAAACTAAGGTTTTATTTGCACAGTCTAACAGGATATGGTTAGAAGATAACCAATCCATTCCTAAGATTGCATCCATTTGCTAAAGAGGCAAACAGATCAAATCAATCAAAAACGTTCTATCTTTAACAGAAAAAGAACAATTCAAACAAACTTTAGCAGTTATAACAAGCTTTGCAGTAGGCATAGAAATTACTAAATCGAAAGGTAAAGAAGACACAGGCAATCCCAACAGGTTCACACAGTCATATGCAATAAAGGAATGTGTTGCACCTGAATCAAACAGTATAGTTAAGGTTTTACCTCCCATGACGCATTGACCTTGGATTAAGTCTTCATTATGAGAAGTCTCAGCGCCACTCACAGTATAAACTCTGCCTTTTGCCTTAGGCCTCACTGCTTGGACATTGTTAACAGAATGTTCAGCTTTCGGCTGCACACAGTCGCGTGAAATATGTCTCGGCTTCCCACACTTGAAGCATATAATTCCCTTGATTGAGCAGTCTCTTGTGACATGATTACTCTTCCCACATTTCATGCACTTCATTGGGGCATTTCCAGACTGACTGAAACCCCCACTGCTTCCTCCTAGAGAATGTTGTTGATCTTGTTACCTTGAATACGGCTTCCATCAAGATTTGTAATCACGACCACCGTTTCCTCTGTGAAACTTAGTCAGTACAGAACTCTGTGCCCGCTTGTCCTTGTTAGGCTCTAAGCTCTCGATCAGACGACACTTCTCCATCAGTCTTGGAAAAACAGAAATTTCCAGAGGAACTACAGCCCTTTTCAAATCGATCCTCAGACCCCCTTCGAACTTCCTGCATTTCCATTCTTCTCTTGGGTTGTCCAGGAAATAATTCGAGAACTTCCCCAAACTCTCAAATTTGGCCCCGTACTTAGCTACAGTCATTCCCCCTTGTCTTAGCTGGAGGAACTCCATTTCTTTCTCGTGCCTCGCACTCGCAGGAAAATACTTTTCCAGGAACTTCCCTTTAAAGGCATTCCAATCCACAACTTGTTGATCATGAATTAGCATTTGACGGGCTCCTTCCCACCAGTATCCAGCATCCTCCACCATCATGTAAGTTGCATAGACAACCTTGTCGTTCTCAGTACACCTCATTGCTCCAAAGATTTTCTCCAACGTCTGGATCCAACGCTCAGCTAGCTCAGGATTAAACTCACCCTTGAACTATGGTGGGTTTCGACGGAGGAATTTGTCCAGTACCCTCTACCCCCAGCAACTCTTTCATCACGTTGAACTATTGCAGCAGCCATTTCCCGTATGGCGTTCACAACAGCATTCAGGTTTTGAGCAGCCATTATTACCTTCAAAACCAGAATTGTCAAACTCAAGGGACTACAACACAATTAAAGCAAACAATATTACCTCCCTCATAGAGATAACTACAGAGAAACACACAGAGACCACAATACAAACAAGACAAACCATAACCTACTAACCCCAAAAAGACTCAGCCAGTTTTGATACCAAATAATGCAACACCCTTTCCCGAGTGTCACATTCCCGAACAATTATAAGGTCGAAAATAATATTAATGCGGAAAATACGGTTTTTTTTTTTTTTTTTCTTTTTACAAAGATGTAATGGGATTAGTGAAAGTAAATAATAATAAAATGAACTTAGGTTCACCATGCATTTCTAGAAGACATTCATAAATAAAATACAGAAACAGAAATAATATTGTATACAGACATAGGTCTAATGCATAACTGACATAAGAAATAATACGTACTAGGAGTCACAGCTCCTAAAAAGGTACTACAGATACTTGACACAGCCTGGCCAAATACTAAACAGCAAAAGGAGTCCCCCCCAGACTCAAAGCAAATGCTGGACAGTATCGTCATCGCGTCCATCTACTCAAGCAGAAATAGCAATACCAGCAGAAAAGATATACAGATATGGGTGAGATCCCGATCATCAACACAACAAAGTAGCAGAAGTAAAAACGGGACGACTCACCAGGTAACGACGTACCCAACATGCTTATCATATATCTCAATATAAATCATGTCAAACAATTAGCAGCATCAAATAAGGCATTCTCAAAAACATAACAGCGATGTACAATCAGTAAATGTAATCATCAACAGCCATGCAATGCAGTGCAATGTACATGACTCAATGCCATATGCTACTGGGTAAAACTCAGACCACTACTCCATGGAGCTAACAAAACATCGGAGAGAGTGAATGGGAGGACATGTTCCGTGTACTGCCAGCCATGAGCAAGATGCTACAACATTCGTAACGTGCACGTATCTGGCTTTACGGAAACACTCTGCACCAAACATGAACAGTACGGCATCTAGTCGAGGATATCAGTGTATTGCTTGGATTTGCCACGACACAGAAGAGCTACCAACTGGTCACATGTTAGCCTTTCCAACCCTGATACCTCCAAGACTATTTAAAACGTCACCGTAAGATTCGCACCCGCATCAAGGTGTAAGCTCAACTCCTAGGCTCAAGGCCTTACAACTCATGCAATTAAATACCAATGCGTACACAAAGCAGATGCGATAAAGCAATGTCTACCCACTGGATAAACCTCAAGGTTCACTAAGGTTCTCTTCCTTAGGAACTATACGCGTCTTTGTTTTTACAAAACTTTTTATCCAACGAATAAATCTCGTGATCCCTCCGGGATCGAGTCATCACAAGACTGAAACAATTGAACAATTGACCTGGATCCGACTCACTGGTCCGTCATTGAACTACTGTTTCAAAACCCAAAACGTTTCGTGTTTGTGTTTATGTCTTATGAATTAAGTCTCAAGTCTTAAGCATTATGAATAAGGATTGAGAATCCTTTTAGATAAGTCTTTGAGCCTTTCTAAGATATTGCTCCTTGATTTTCAATTAATGAAGTAAGTGTTGATTCACTTAAGTCTTATGAAGTCATTGATGAACTAAGTCATTAATGGTATAGTATATGGTCTTGTTCCACCACATACCATACTTAATTATCCCTTGTCTTCAACTCGAAGTTAATTACTTAACTTAGGTTTTCACGCGTAAAATTTTACGATTTGAGTTGAAAAACTCTCTTTGTAAACCTAAACCGTTCTAATTGAAAACTCATTTGATTTGAAATAACATTGTTCTTGCTTAAAGAAAAGTACCTTAAACTAATTTGAAAAGGGTTTTTCCTTTCTAACTTAGTGTAAAACCATGTTCTAAGTTAGCGTAAAAGAAAATATAACTCACCTAAATTTCTTAACTATGATTCATTTTAATCAACTTAAGGATAAAGGTCTCCATCATATTTGAAAAAGGAACATTGTCTTGGTTCTAAGATAAAGGTAATGTCTTATGAAAACTATGTTTAAAGCCATTTTTCACTTTGGTGAAAACACTTAAAGGTTGAAACTTTATTTGATCTTTGGATCAAATCACTTAATTGTTTTTCTTTGAAAACATAAGCCATTAAAACACTTTTCTTACTTCAAAACTTTAATTGTTCAAGAACAACACTTGTTCCCCTATTTTTTTCTCACTAAGGCCACAAGCCTCCTCAAGGAAAAAGTGAAGATTTTGCTTCACCAACTAAACAAGTTATAGCTCAAAATGTTCACAAAATTATGACAAACAATAATCACACATCATTGCATCATAATCAAGCATAAAAATCCATACTTGATGTAGAGATCAAAGTAGGTTTTTAGCATACATGAAAATGATTTTCATCCAATCACATCAACATAAACATACGCTAGAGCACACTTAAGCATAAACTGATTATTACAAACTTTGTTCTCCAAGAGAACTTAACAAATAAAGTGGTGAACCCAAACCAAAAGGGTTTTACCCACACACAAACTTAAACAACCATTCCCACCTCCACCAACTTTGGTGTGATGAGGTTCACCCCCCATACCTGTTGATGAAAATTCCTCCGGATCAAAGTCAGTCGATCAGTTTTTGAATCTCCCGATTACTCGTCACCAACTACAAACAACATCATCAAACAAACATTAAACATCAAACAACACAAAAATCTCTTATTCACACCAACTAGGGGTTCGGCCCCTCTATGTGAAAACAAGCTAGCGATGTCTAAAAATTCTAATCTTTTGGATGGATGATCCTTAGGTACTCCTAACACTAAAACAAGTCTTATTACTCAAAACTTGAATCAAAACTCAACCTCTTTCAACTTGAAGGTTTCGGCTACTTTAAGAAGAAAAGGCTAGGAAACTTATTTGGTTTCATGCTCTTGGATTATGAAAGAGAATGATGAAACTGGTTCATAGAAATTGATTTGGTATTAAAAGAATTTTTCTACACTTTTCTATGAATTTTCAAAGTTTTGGATCAAAACTTGGATCTTCATGAATCAAGAGCTGAAATAGAGAGATTAAGAGAGTTAAGATGAAGATCATACCTCCTAGAATCAAAGACTAATGAGAAAAGAAACAAGTTTTCACCAAAAACTTCAATTTTTTCAAGATCAAAGGTAGTTTTTGTGAAGAACAAAGGAAGAACTCTTATGAACTTTGAAGAACAAGGATAAACAAGTGAGATAAGAGAGGAAGAGAGATAGTGGCCGAGTGGCCAAGTGAGAGAGTGAGAGAGATATTTATTTGTCCTCCACGGCAAACTTGTAAATAACCAATGGACAATTTGGTCATTTCACGTCCAGATATTTCTAGAAAGTCATCATGAGAAGGCCACGAAATTCAACTTGATGGGACACCAAAATTATCCGTTCACAGGTCCCGTTAAATCCCTTCGCAGCTTCAAATGTCTCTCGGCTTGAGTACACGCCCGAATATAATATATTATTTTCAGTTTTGAACGTCAGGACGGATTTTAACAAATATGTAGAGAATTAAATCTTGAGACTTACTGTCTCGTTCATGAGTCAAAATTAGGTCTTGATAGTAGAAAAACACTGCTATCCGTGAAAAACGCAAACCGGACTCCGCTTGAGTTTCGTCGAAAACTTAACCATAGTTTCATATGATAGCGTAGAGCGTGACTATGGTCTCAGAATATTTTATTTCACTCTCTACACCCTCCAATAAAATACAAACGTTTAAATACTGAATAATTATAAAACTTGAAAATCGGGGCGTTACAGTTCGAGTTTTCGCCCGAATAGTTTATATTATACTCAAGAACTGATTTTAGCAAAATTATAGAGAATCGAATTCTAAGACTAACTGTCTCCTTCACGAGTCAAAATTAGGTCTTTATAGTAGTAAAACACTACTATCAATGAAAACCGTAGACCGGGCTCCGTCTGAGTTTTCGACCCAAAATTTAACCGTAACTCCCTACAATAGCTTAGAGCGTGACTACAGTCTCAGATTATTTCATTTCACTCTCTAGACCCTTCAATAAAATACAAACGCATACATACTATTTAATTAATAAAAGAAAGCTTGAAAAATCGGGGAGTTACACATTGCATGGTTGTTGATGATTACATTTAGTTGCTGTACATCATTATTCTGTTTTCGAGGATGCCTTATATTTTGCTGCTAATTGATTAACATGATATATTGAGATTTATGGTATGCATGTTAAGTATGTTATTACTTGGTGCGTCGTCCCGTTTTCACTTTTGCTATTTTGCTGTGTTGATGATTGGGAATCTCACCCCTATCTGTATATCTTCTCTGCTGGTATTGCTCTTTCTACTTAAGAAGATGGGCGCAACGACGATTCAGTTTAACATATACTTTTAGTCCGGAAGGGGACTCCTTTTGCTATTTAATTTTGGCCAGGCTGTGTCAAGTGTCAATTGTACCTTTTGGTGAGTTGTGACTCCTAGTACTTAATTATATACTTATTATCAATTAAGCTTGGACCTATGTCTCTATACAGCATTGTTTCTATTTCTGTACATAATTCTGTATGACTTCTAGGAATGCATGGTGAACCTAAGTTCATTTATTATTATTACTTACCTTTACTAATACCATTATATCATTGCGAAAAGAAGAAAAAAAACTGTATTTTCCGCATTAATATTATTTTCGGCCTTATAATCGTTCGGGAATGTGACACTCGGGAAAGGGTGTTGCATTATTTGGTATCAGACCTGGCCGAGTCTTTTGGGTTTTGTAGGTAATGGTCTGTCTTGTTTTTGTTGTGTGTCCTCTGTGTGTTTCTCTATTGTTATCTCCACAAGGAAGATACTGTTGTTTGCTTTAGTTGTGTTGTGGTCCTTTCAGTTTGACAATTCTGGTTTTGAAGGTAGCGATGGCTGCTCAAAACGTGAATGCTGCTGTGAACGCCATATGGGAGATGTCTACTGTGATGGTTCAACGTGATGTGAGAGCTGCTGGGGGTAGAGGACTGGATGAATTCCTCCGTAGGAACCCACCTAAGTTTAAGGGTGCGTTCAATCCTAGGCAAGCTGAGCGTTGGATCCAGACTTTGGAGAAGATATTTGGAGCTATGAGGTGTACTGAGAACGACAAGGTTGTCTACACAGCGTATATGCTGGTGGAAGATGCTGAATACTGGTGGGGAGGAGCCTGTCAGATGCTGATGCATGATCAACAAGTTGTGGACAGGAATGCTTTCAAGTGGAAGTTCCTGGAAAAGTACTTTCCTGCAAGTGCGAGGCACGAGAAAGAGATGGGGTTCCTCCAGCTAAGACAAGGGGGAATGTCTGTAGCCGAGTACGGGGCCAAGTTTGAAAGTTTGGCGAAGTTCTCAAACTATTTCTTGGACAACCCAAGAGAGGAGTGGAAATGCAGGAAGTTCGAAGAGGGTCTGAAGCTCAATTTGAAAAAGGTTGTGGTTCCTCTGGAGATTTATGTGTTTCCCAGGCTGATGGAAAAGTGTCGCCTAATCGAGAGCTTGGAGGCAAACAAGGACAAGCGAGCGCAGAGTTCTGGAGCGACTAGATTCCACAGAGGGAACAGTGGTTGTGACAACAGACCTCGATGGAAACCATATGCAAAGCTGCAAGATCAACAACAACGTTCTATAGGAGGAAGCAGCGGGGGTTTCAGTCAGTCTGGAAACGCCCCAATCAAGTGTAGGAAGTGTGGGAAGAATCATGCCACAAAAGAATGCTCAATCAAGGGGATTATATACTTCAAGTGTGGGAAGCCGGGGCATATTTCGCGCGACTGTATGCAACCAAAAGCTAAACATTTTGCCAACAATGTGCAAGTAGCAAGGCCTAAGGCAAAAGGCAGAGTTTATACTGTGAGTGGCGCTGAGGCTTCTCAGAATGAAGACTTAATCCAAGGTCAGTGCGTCATTGAAGGTAAAACCATAACTGTACACTTTGATTCAGGTGCAACGCATTCCTTTATTGCATATGATTATGTGAACCTTTTGGGATTGCCTGTGTCTTCTTTACCTTTTGATTTAGTGATTTCTACACTTACTGCAAAGCCTGTTATAACTGCGAAAGTTTGTTTGAATTGTTCTGTTTCTGTAAAAGATATAACGTTTTTCATTGATTTGATCTGTTTGCCTCTTTTGCAAATAGATGAAATCTTAGGGATGGATTGGTTATCTTCTAACCATATCCTGTTAGACTGTGCAAACAAAACCTTAATCTTTCTGAGTTTTGAGAATTCTGGATTTTTGACTGCCAACCAAGTAAACGCTTCTTTGAGAGAAGGAGCTCAAGGATACATGTTGCTATCTTCTTTGGAGGTCAAGATCGAGCTAGTCTTAGAGCATGTGCCTGTCGTGAATGAGTTTCTGGAAGTCTTTCCTAAAGATGTACCAGGATTACCGCCAATTCGGGACATCGAGTTTTCGATTGATCTTGTGCCAAGGACAAGACCCGTGTCTATGGCACCGTATCGTATGGCACCGGCGGAGTTGGAAACCTTGAAGGAACAATGGGAGGACTTATTGGGGAAGCAGTTCGTTAGACTCAGCGTGTCACCGTGGGGAGCACCTGTACTGTTAGTGAAGAAGAAAGATGGAACTTCTCGCTTATGTGTGGATTATCGCCAGTTGAACTAGGTTACCATTAAGAACAAGTATCCTCTTCCGAGGATAGATGACTTGATGGATCAGTTGAGGGGGCAGCAGTTTCTCCAAGATTGATCTGAGATCGGGTTATCACTAGATTCGTGTGAAGGCAGAAGATGTACCAAAGACAGCGTTTCGAACACGCTACGGGCACTACGAGTACCTTGTAATACCTTTTGGGGTGACGAATGCTCCAGCCATATTCATGGATTATATGAATAGGATTTTTCATCCCTACCTAGATAATTTTGTCGTTGCTTTCATAGACGACATAGACGACATACCCATCTATTCGCAAGACCGAGAAGAACATGCTGAACATCTTAGTGTGGTTCTTTGGGTTCTGAAGGAGAAATAGTTGTACGCTAAGCTGCCCAAGTGTGAGTTTTGGTTCGACGAAGTGCATTTTTTGGGTCACGTGATTTCAGAGGAAGGAATTGTTGTAGATCCGTCAAAAGTCGAAGCAGTTCTTGAATGGAAGAAACCAACCACAGTGACTGAGATACGTAGTTTTGTGGGCTTGGCTGGGTATTACCGGATGTTCATCAAGGGATTTTCTAAGATTGGAGGACCCCTTACCCAATTGATGAGGAAGGATAAAGCTTTTAAGTGGACTGAAGCCTGTGAGCAGAGTTTCCAGGAGTTGAAGAAGAGGCTGACTCCTTCACCAGTGTTGGTGTCACCAGATCCAAGTGAACCTTTTGAAGTATACTGTAACGCTTCATAGCAGGGGTTAGGCTGTGTTTTGATGCAGAATCGGAAAGTGGTAGCATATGCCTCGAGACAGTTGAAAGTGCACGAGAAGAATTACCCTACTCATGATCTGGAGTTAGCAGTGGTGGTATTTGCTTTGAAGATTTGGAGGCACTACTTGTATGGTTCGACGTTCAATATCTTCAGTGATCATAAGAGTCTAAAGTACTTGTTCGATCAAAAAAAGCTCAACATGAGGCAAAGACAGTGACTGGAATTCTTGAAGGACTATGACTTCCAATTACGGCATCACCCGGGGAAAGCTAATGTGGTAGCGGATGCTCTGAGTAGGAAAGTGTTACATGTGTCTGCCATGATGGTTAAGGAACATGAGCTATTAGAACAGTTCAGAGATATGCATCTGTCCATGGTCAGTAGGCCAGGGAGACTTTGTGTGGGCATGGTTGCAGTGTCATGTGATCTGATGGATCAGATTCGGGAGAAACAAGTGTACGACCAGTAACTAGAGAAAGAGTGAGGAAATATGAAAAAAGGGATGACGTCTGAATACAAGGAACAGATGGAATCTTAAGACGAGGAGAACGGGTTTCTGTGCCAAACAACCCAGAGATAAGGAGGTTAATTCTGGATGAAGCTCATAGAAGCAAGTTGAGTATTTATCTAGGATCAACCAAGATGTACCAAGACCTGAAGCGGTTGATTTGGTGGAAAGGCATGAAAAGAGATGTGGTTGATTATGTGGCGTCTTGTGTTAACAAATTGGCAAGTGCACCAAATCGTGACAAGTAATAAAGTGATAAGTAGAGTTGTCTGTAACACCCGAATTTTCGAGTTTTCCTTTTAATCAGTATTTATGAACTTATATTTTATTCGAGGTCTTAGAAAGGGATATAAAATATTCCGGGACCATAATCATGCTTAACGATATCGTAGGAAGCTACGATTAAGTTTTGAGTCGAAAACTCAAACGGAGCCCGGTCTGCGTTTTTACATTGACAGTATGATTTTACTACTCAGGAGACCTCAGATGGACCCGTGAACGAGACAGTAAGTCTTAGAATTCGATTCTCTACGTTTTGGTTAAATTTCACAAAAATTTCAAAAAAATCATTTCCTGACATTCGTTCAAGCGAAATCTTCAATTGTGTGGAGAACGGAGCCGCGTATGGACTTACCAGGACCCGACAACGGATAATCTTGATATCACATCATGTTAACTCACTTGGGAGAGCATGCCAGAGTCGTCATGACGATCGGAAATTTCAGGACGCGAAATTACCAAAATACCCCTAACTTAAGTCTTTTCACCTTTTACCATTTTACCCTTTGAACCAAATGACCTTTTTACCCTTAATGAGCTTTTAAGAAGGCTGGAACAGCCCTCTCAGCCCCTCATTCCACGCATCCCAGCCCCCCAAGAGCAACCAAGAGCTTCATCTTCTTCCGCCTTGAAAACCTCCATTGAATCCTTGAGAAAACCTTGAAATCTTGTTGAAATTACTTGATTTCTTGACCAATCTTCCTCCATTTTAAGGTAAGATCACTTCTATGGTCTCATATCTTCTTGAATCTCTTTCAATATCAAGATCAAAACTCCATTTTCATGAAACTCATTCTTAGATCCAAAAGTTTGAAAATCCATAGAAAATTGTAGGAAAATCCTTTGGATGTGAAACCAAGTTCTTTGAACTCACCTCATCACCCTCTATCTAAACCCAAGAGCTCATGATCCAAGTCTCATCCTATCTCTAAAACCCCAACGTGGCCGAAACCTAAGAGTGATGATGAATAGTATTTTTCATCAAATTTTTGATTTCTAACTCTTGATTCTATCCTTAGCTTTCCTAGTGTCCTTGAATCCAAGTGATGGAAAACCAAATCAATTCCTAGCCTAAATTTCTCTATATGGCCGAGAGCTTCATGGGGAAAATCCATGAGTGTTGTTTCACATTTTTGAGTCATAGGACTTGAAACGGTGTTAACTAAGTTCATGAACCAACCATCCAAAAGTTTGGAACCAAATGAGATCTCTAACCCTTTTACCTTTCATGGCCGAACCCTATACCTTTTATGGGAAGGAAAATTTGTGTTCTTATGTTATAGATTGATATTGATTTGTTGTTTGAATTGAATTGTGTTTGATTGTTTTAGGCGACGCGAACGGAACCGGAGTCGGAGCCGAGAACCGATCGAGTTTGCATTGAACTTCCTTTGTGAGGTAAAGGGAGGTAGTCATTTAAGTTTGGTGGCTTCATAGTGCATGTATGATATATGTGTTATGATATCTTGATTGATGATTTACAGATGTGTTGAATGATATTTGAAGTTGTTTTACTTAATGAAACATATTTGCATACTTGTTGATAATTTGTGGCATGGATGCCTTAGTTGATATTATGATGATGATTATGAATTGTTGATGTATATATATATATATATATATATATATATATATATATATATATATATATATATATATCCTAGATGAGCATAGGACTGGCTATGTCTCGATAATTTATTAAAAGACTCGAAATCCTAAATCTATGTTTTGAAAACCGTGTTTGAAATTAAAAAGTGGTTTTTGGAAAACGTGTTGCTCTTTAAGAAAAGTTAAGTTTCCTTTTTGAAAAGTATGTTCCTTGAAAATAAAAAGTGATTTTGTGGAAAATCATGCAAAACGTATTTTATTTCGGTAAAGCGTTTTAAAAAGACGTGAAACCTTAGAAAACGGTTTTTGTTTTCAAGAAAGGTGTTTTTCACGGAAAAACGTTCTCTTGATCAAAAAGGATGTTTTGTTTCAAGGAAACCAAAGTTTGTTTTGTTTTCCAAAGTGTTTTGACAAAATGAACCAAAAGAAAAATGATGAACCTTCAAGACGAACCCAAACCTAGTGGCCGAGACGTCGGGGCTAGTATTTTGTGGATTGAGTACTCGGACTTCGTGTCCTGTGTTTTGATTTGAGTGGGCTTAATGCCTTTTTGAAACGAGTCGTGTACTTTATATCTCGACGTTTTAAAGAATGAACGCAAAGAAAACAGAAAACTCTCTGTGTACATGCATGAACCGGCAGACGTGCCATTTGGAACCGAGCTACAACTTCGTAGTTGAGAATTCAGCCAGTTAAGACCACTGGGTCTATAGGGGCATTTTGTGTTCAAGATCCCACAAGTGGCTGGTGGTGTAGCAAACCCGTGCCATGGTAAATCGGCTGCCAAACACGAATGAACTCGATCAGAGACTGGAGTATTCAGAATATGGTTATGACGTGTTACCCTGGAACAATTGAAGTTCGGACCTAAATAGAGAGGCCGGCTCATGAGAACAATTGTGTTACGGGTGTTACTACGGCCTATCGCTCCATGTTGGGAAGTTAGAATCTCCGGAGTACATGATTTAGAAAGATGATATTGAAGTCTCATGCATTATTATAACTGATGAATGTTTTTGAGATGTTGTGCTGTATTATAGAAATACCTGTTCATATAACTGTTTTTATGCTGTTTGTCGCCTGTGCGGTGATCGTGATAAACTTTATATAAGTATCTCACCTTTGCCTGTACATGTTGGATACCTTGTTGTGTTTTTTGAACACATGTACAGATGTTGATCATAGGTCCCCGCGGAGACGTGAGGACTCGGACGATGGAACTTTTGAAGGAGCCGACTTTGGGTTGTATCCCAATGGCTACTTTTAGCCGACCAGCTTAGGAGTCTTTTATTTTGAGCGGTCTTATATTATATTACTGCGAATACGTTGAACTTATTTCTTAGTCTGTAATATGTTATATATTAGACCAGGTTTTACGTTATGTTTATGTTTTTATGAACAGTGAATATCAACGTGTGATATGAAGTTTATTTCTCCGTCTTGAGTTGTTTTGTCTATGCATGCAGATATTTTTTTTAGAACCGCATTTTCGAACGTAGCTACTTAATTAAAGTATTTTTCGAAAGCAACCAGCGTTTTATTTTCTTGATTTATTCCGCATCTGAGTTCGAGTACGTAGCACCCGCAAGGGGGTGTTACATTGTCAATCCCTCGAGGATTGCGTTTCAACTATCAACTTGAACTAAAGAGTTACTATTTGAACTAATCAACAACATGTTATGATTAAAGTGACACTAGTATTTGCAAGTGAATCAAGAAATGAATCAAGAAACAAGAATGGGGATTTACCAAAACAAAATAACACAAAGCTTATGGTGAAGATTAAGGTAAGAGAGTGGCTAGGCATAGAATCCTCTCAATTTTCATCTAATGTAACCTAATTCTTCTACAATTCCAATTCCAAACATGCAATTGACATTCGAATTCACAAACCTAGATTATCCCCAATCCCTTGGTAGAAAATCCTTTTGTTCCAAATTAAGAACCCTAATCCCTTTGACTATCCTAATTTAAAACAAACATTAAGTACAAGAACTCAGAAGAATGCATAATAATGAAGTCCTATCCCTAGGATCATCATCAAAATGGTAATCAACCTCAGATCTAGCATAATAACCAACTTTCCAATTGTGAAATCACACTTGAAAAATCAATTCTAAGATGGCCAATCAATGAAAAGCATTAAGCATAGAAGAGATTACTCAATCAATATGAATATGAACTAGATTTAAGAGGAAGAAGTCACTTACATTAGAATCCAATGGAGTTTCATCCTAACCTAACCTAAGAAAATCTAGAAATTCATGCTAGAAGGTAAAGAAATGGAAGAAATGGAGTGGAGATGAGTGAGACAAGCCATTGGATCTTCAAATCTTGTTCCCAAGCTTGAATCTTCAAAGGATGCAGAGAGAAAATGGTGTTCCTCCTCAAAATCGCGTCAAAAATGATCAAAAGATCCCTAAAATTGTGTCAGATCGCGCATTTAGAGTTTCCCAAAATCCCGTCATCGCCCCGCGAGGCTTCCTCATCGCGCCGCGATGATCTTCAGAAGCACACTTGGTAACTGCCATCGCCCTGCGAGGCTTCACCTTCGCGGGGCGAGGCGAGACAGAATCAACATTCGAACAATTCGCTGGGCGAGCTCTTTCCTTCCAGGGGCGATGACCACCAGTGACAGCACTCACTGGGCAAGAAGGCACATTCGCTGGGTGAAGGGTGCTCATGCCTCTGACTTTGGAAATTCGCTGGGCGAGCTCCATCCTTCGCGGGGCAATGACCACCAGTAGCAGCACTCACTGGGCGAGAAAGCACCTTCGCTGGGCGAAGGGTGCTTTGCTGGATCATGCCTCTGACTTGCCTTAATTCGTTGGGCGAGCAGGTCTCTTCGCTGGGCGATAATTCTTGGACTTGGAGCTTTTTCCACCTATACAATTCATTCAAGAATTCAGCCAAAATTGCACATGAAAACTTTAATCACCCAAGATTATACATATATGAACAACTTCTATCAATCTACTCCTAAACTAACAATTTCCTAATCTTTTCCTATGAAATCCCTCACATTTGACATCATAAATCTACATTTAGTATGGATTTATCATCTTGCTTGGTGTGACAAAAGGCAAAGGTTGAACATCAAAGGCCAGGGGGAATGTTACTTTCGTTGGATATCCTAGAGTGGAAATGTGACGGCATAGCAATAGATTTTGTGACGTGTTTGCTAAGGACACCTAAGTGGTGCGATTCCATTTGGGTAGTAGTTGATAGGCTTACGAAATCAGCTCATTTTCTACCTATCAATATCAAGCATTCCATGGAGAAACTGACTCAGATTTATATCAATGAGATTGTGAGACTACATGGGGTACCTTCAAGCATCATATCAGATAGAGACCCACGTTTTACTTCGCGGTTTTGGCAGAGTTTACATGAAGCCTTAGGAACGAAGTTACGGCTGAGTTCGACTTATCATCCTCAGACTGACGGACAATCAGAAAGGACGATTCAATCTTTAGAGGACCTGTTGAGGGAATGTGTGTTGGAATATGCCAGGAGTTGGGAGAGTTTCCTACCGTTGATAGAGTTCACCTACAACAAGAGTTATCATTCGAGCATAGGGAAGGCGCCCTATAAAGCTTTATACGGACGAAGATGCAGAACACCTTTATATTGGTATCAAGATGGAGAAAGTGCTTCATTAGGACCTGAACTAGTTCAACAAACAATTGAAAAGGTGAAACTGATTCAAGAGAAGATGAGGATAGCTCAGAGCCGACAGAAAAGTTATGCGGATAAAAGTCGTAGGCCCCTTGAGTTCGAAGAAGGTGATCATGTGTTTTTTAGAGTCACTCCAACGACTGGGGTGGGTAGGGTCCTTAAGTCCAGAAAACTCACTCCAAAATTCATCGGACCTTATCAAATTCTTCGTCGGATAGGTCCAGTAGCTTACCAAATAGCTTTACTGCCTTTTCTATCCAACCTTCATAATGTTTTTCATGTTTCGCAATTGCGAAAATATATTCCGGATCCCAGTCATGTCATAAAGTCTGATTCAGTACAGCTAAAGGATAACCTGACCTATGAAACACTTCGTGTTAAGATCGAGGACAGAAGAGTAAAGCAACTGCGAGGGAAGGAAATATCCTTGGTCAAGGTTATCTGGAACAAGACTTCAGGTGATGCTACCTGGGAAAGAGAAGAAGACCTGCAACGACAGTATCCGAGTCTATTTTGAAAGGAATGCAAATTTCGAGGATGAAATTCTTTTAAGAGGGGTAGTAATGCAACACCCCGATTTTTCAAGCTTTCTAAGGTCAATAAACTGTGTAAATGCGTTTATATTTTTATCTGAGGCTTAGAAAAAGAAATAAAATAAACTAAGACATAGTCACGCTTTACGCTATCGTAAGGAATTACGGTTAAATTTTGGGTCGAAAACTCAGATGGAGCCCAGTCTGTGTTTTTAACTGACAGTATGATTTTACTGTTCCGAAGACCTAAATTTGACTCGTGAAGGAAATAGTTAGTCTTAGAATTGGATTTCCTACAATTTTGATAAAATTGGTTATTCGCACTAAAAAGCAAAATAATATAAGTTATTCGAGAGAAATCTCAAATCAAGTGACGGACAGAGCTGGATAGGGATTTATCGGGACCCGCTAATGGATAATCTTGAAGTCACATCAGGTCAGATCACCCAGGAAAGCGTGCCAGTGTCATGATGACGTTAGAAAATATCTGGACGTGAAAAGACCAAAATACCCCTAACCTTTTTCATAATTACCATTTAACCTTGTGTGAAAAGACCATTTTGCCCCTTAAGTGAAATTTTTTGGACACCTTTGCCCACACCTTCATCTCACACGCCTCCTTCAATTCATGAAGCCTTCACCATTTCATTTTCTCACTTCATCTTTCTCCTTAAGTTTCTCTCATTTCCTTTAAGAGAAAACTTGATTTTTGGTGAAGGAAAAGTGTTGAATCTTGCTCATTCTTCATCATTCAAGAGGTAAGATTACTCCTTTGATTCTTAAACCTCATGAATCTTCTCTTGTTCTTGTTTGAAAACTTTGATTTCCATGAGTTTCAACTTCTTGATCCAATCTTCAAAAATTCATAGAAAAGTGTAGAAAAATCCTTTTAATGTCAAACCAATTTCTATGAGCTAGTTTCATTGCCCTCTCTCATAATCCAAGAGATTGTAACCAAAAGAGTTCTCTAAGCCATATGGGTATGATGAGGCCGAAACCTATAGGGTGAAAAAGCTTGAGTTTTTTATTCAAGTTTTGAGTAATGAGACTTGTTTTAGTGTTAGGTATACCTAAGGATCATTCATCCAAGAGATAGGAAATTTTAGACATCTCTAGCAAATTTTTGAGCCCTATGGCCGAACCCTAAGTCTAAGGGAATAGGGAAATTTTGTGTTGTTGTATGTTGATGTTTGATTGGTTTGTGTAAATGTAGTTGGTGTTGAGTATTCGGGCGAATAATCGGGAGATTCACGAACCGGTCAGACAACTTTCATCGGAGGATTACTTCACCAAAGGTATGGGGAGTGAACCTCATCACACCAAAATTGGTGGAAGGTGAAAATGGTTGTTTATGCTTTGTTTGGGTGAAACCCTTTTGTTTGGGTTCACTACTTTATTTATGAAGTTCTCTTTGAGAACATGGTTGTAATAATGGTTCCATGTTTAGTGTATGCTTATGATGATGTATGTTTGGATGGAAAAATATTTTCATGTATGTTGAAAACCATACTTTGATCTTTAGATCAAGTAAGGATTTTTATGCTTCATTATGATTGAATGATGCATGATTATTGTTCATCATAATGTTGTGAGCATTTTGAGCTATTACTTGACAAGTTAGTGAAGCAAAATCTTCACATCCCTTGTGTGGGAGTATTCGGCCATGACTATAAGAAAAGGAAGAACGTGACTTGTACTTGAACATTTAATGTTTTTGAAAAGTTAGAAAGTGTTTTAGTAACTTATATTTCAAAACAAAATAAGAAGTGATTTTGATCCAAAGATCAAATAGAGTTTTGACCTTCAAGTGTTTTTACTAAGGTGAAAATGTATTTTTACTTTAGTCATAGTTTATCCAATCAACTAAGTATTTTAAAAGTAAAATGATGAAAGTGATTTCAGGGAAGTAAAAGTAATATGAAGTTACCTTAGGTTTTAATGGGATATCACCTTCATTTTCAAACTAAGTTAACTTTCAATCCACAAAGTATAAAGAGGACCTTGTCCTCAAGTTTGAACTAATTGAATCATAGTTTGAAAACTAAACGAAATTCTATTTTCTTTTACACTAACTTAGAACATGGTATTACACTAAGTTAGTAAGGAAAAACCCTTTTCAATTTAGTTAAGGTACTTTACTTTAAGCAAGTAACAAAGTTATTTCAAATCAAATGAGTTTTTAAAAAAGGTTTTGGTTTACAAAGTCTCAAATCAAGAGTTTCAATTCTATACCGTAAAGTTTTACGCATGAAAACATAAGTTAAGTAATTAACTTATAGTAAAAGAAAAGTGATAATTAAGTATAGTATATGGTGGAACAAGACTATGCACTATACCATTGACGATTTAGTTCTTCAATGACTTCATAAGACTTAAGTGAAGCAATACTTATTTCATTATTTGAAATCCAAGGAATTAATATCTTAGAGAGGAACAAAGACTTATCTAAGAGGATTCTCAATCCTTCTTCATAACACTTAGGACTTGAGATGTAATTCATAAGACACAAACACAAACATGAAACGTTTTGGGTTTTGAAACAGTAGTTCGATGACGGACCAGTGATTCGGATCCAGGTCAATCGTTTCATTGTTTTAGTCTTGTGATGACTCGATCCCGGAGGGATCATGAGATTTATCCGGCGGATAAAAGTTTTATGATACAAAGACGCATATAGTTCCTAAGGCAATGCTTCGTATTCTAAGTTCTCCCTTACCTGGATTGATTCGGGCTTTATCACGTGTGATGGATCAGGATGGTATTTTCTGAGTTGGGATACATGGAATACATTGTGAATATTGGATAGGTTGGGAGGTAAGGCAATTTGGTGGGCAACTGAATCAATTCGGCGAAGAATTTGAAATTGCCCAATGAATCTAGGTGTAAGCTTTCTGGATTTGATTGCCCTGCCGATTCCAGTTCTTGGAATGACTCTCATAAAGACATGATCACCTTCCTGGAACTCCAAAGGTCTCCTCCTCTTTTCACTGTAGCTCTTCTGCCTATCCCGTACGATTTTCATCTTTTCCCGAATTTTCTTAACTTGCTCCGTCGTTCGCTGTACCATCTCTAGTCCTATCAACTGATTTTCCCCGGTTTCATACCAACAGAGCGGTGTTCGACACTTTCGTCCATACAGTGCCTCGTATGGCGCCATGCCAATGCTCGAGTGGAAACTATTATTGTATGTGAATTCAATCAATGGAATGAATTCGTCCTTACTTCCCGTGTTTTCCAAAACACAGCTCTTAAAAGATCCTCCAACGATTGAATCGTCCTTTCAGACTGACCATCCGTTTGTGGATGATAAGCTGAACTCATCTTGAGCTTCGTCCCCAATGCACCATTTAGACTCTGCCAAAACCTAGAAGTAAACCTCGGATCCCTATCCAAAATTATACTCGAAGGTACCCCGTGTAATCTTACCACTTCTCTGATGTAAATCTAGGTTAATCTCTCCAAAGAAAACCTTTGATTGATCGGCAAGAAATGAGCACATTTCGTAAGTCTGTCAACGATTACCCAAACTGCATCGCATCTCTTTTGCGTTCTTGGTAGTCCAGAAACAAAATCCATTGCAATGCTATCCCATTTTCATTCTGGGACGTCCAGTGATTGTAATAACCCTGCTGGTTTCTGGTGTTCAATCTTTGCCTTTTGACACACCAGACAGGATTGGACATATTCTGCTACTTCCTTCTTCATCCCAGGCCACCAAAACATTCCCTTTAGGTCCTGATACATCTTTGTAGATCCAGGATGAAAACTCAGTTTGCTCTTGTGTGCTTCTCCCGAGATCATGTTCCTAACTTCACTATCCTTAGGCACCCATATCCTGTCTCCAAACTTCAGGATTCCATCAGTACCCTTCTTGAACTCTGAAGTCCTTCCTTCTTCTACCATCTGGTTCTTTTCCTGTAGGTACTGATCTTTTCCTTGTTTTTTCCAGATCAAGTTCAGAAAATCACTAGTGATAGTGATCATTCCTAAACTTATCTTATCTCTGGATAACTCCACGTCTAGGTTCAGATTCCTGAACTGTTCCAGCAGTTCCAGTTCTTTCACCATCATAGCGGACATATGCAAAGATTTCGGACTCAATGCATCTGCCACCACATTGGCCTTTCCTGGGTGGTATTGTAGATCAAATTCATAATCCTTTATGAATTCCATCCATCTCCTCTGCCGCATGTTCAACTCCTTTTGGTCGAACAAAGATTTTTAAACTTTTATACTCGCTAAACACACTGAATTTAGCGCCATAAATATAGTGTCTCCATATCTTCAATGAAAACACTATTGCGGCCAACTCTAGGTCGTGGGTTGGGTAATTCCGTTCGTGCACTTTTAGCTGTCTGGACGCATAGGCTACCACTTTCCTTTCTTGAATAAGCACACAACCCAAACCTTGATACGATGCGTCACAGTACACATCGAACGACATTGATGGATTTGGCAAGACTAGTACCGGAGATGTAGTTAGCCTCCTTTTCAGCTCTTGGAAACTAGTCTCACACTCTTCTGTCCATTCGTACGCTTTTCCTTTCCTGTTAATTGCATCAGAGGTAACGCAATATTCGAGTATCCCTCGATGAATCTCTTATAGTATCCTGCTAGTCCAAGAAAACTTCTGATCTCGGTTACCGTCTTAGGACTTTCCCATTTGACCACAGCTTCTAATTTTGCAGGATCTACTGCGATACCATCCTTGTCGATCACATGCCCAAGGAATTGTACCTCCTCCAGCCAGAACTCGCACTTCGACAACTTGGCATAGAGTTGTATGTCCTTAAGAACTTGAAGTACAATCCTCAAATGCTCTTAATGTTCTTCCTTGTCTAAGGAGTAGATAAGGATGTCATCGATAAAAACAACGACAAACTTATCGAGGTACGGTCTGAAGATTCTATTCATGTAGTCCATGAACATTGCAGGAGCATTAGTCACACCAAAAGGCATAACTAGATACTCGAAGTGTCCGTACCGACTCTTGAAAGCCGTCTTTGGTATATCATCTTCTTTCACCCTTATTTGATGATAACCGGATCTCAAATCAATCTTAGAAAATACCATTGCTCCCCTTAATTGGTCCATAAGATCGTCAATCCTTGGCAATGGGTATTTATTCTTGATCGTCACCTTGTTGAGTTGTCTGTAGTCCACACACAACCTTGAACTTCCGTCCTTCTTCTTGACGAACAGCACAGGTGCTCCCCATGGTGAAACACTCGGTCTAATAAACTGCTTGTGCAGCATGTCGTCCAATTGCTTCTTCAGCTCTGCCAACTCTGTTAAGGACATTCGATAGGGTGCTATCAAAATCGGTCCGGCTCCGGGTGTAAGGTCGATTGCGAACTCCACCTCTCTCTTGGATGGCAATCCTAGCACATCATCCGGGAAGATGTCTGGAAACTCACGCACCACAGGCAAAACATCAAGACTTGGAGTCTCTTCGGCTTCCAAAGAAAACAGCACCATGCACTCTCCTGATTGTACACCTCCCGATATACCATCACTGGCAGGCAATGATCCAGATTGCTTGGAAAAGCAGGGGGTTTTATTTGAACAGTCCAGTACTACATGGTTGGCCGAAAGCCAATCCATGCCTAAGATAATATCAATCTGCTGCATAGGCAGACAGACTAGGTCCACAAGAAAAGATCGGTTTTCTAACATAACCGAGCATTTTAAACAGACAAATAGAGTTGTCAGGGAATCACCCGTAGGTGTAGAAACAGTCAAGTTATATGGTAAGGATGAAATAGGTAAATTCAAATGATCCACACACGCTAAAGAAATAAAGGAATGTGTAGCCCCCGAATCAAATAAAACAGATAAAAGTCCCCCCGCAACTAGGCACTTACCTTGTATCAGATCGGGACATTGAGAGGCTTCAGACCCTCTTACGGCGAACACTCTTCCCGTTGTCTGCGGCCTGTTCTGCTGGCCCACCACTTGTTGTCCAGTCCCAACACTCTGAGCCCTCCCGGCTTGCTGTTGAACTTGACCCTTACCAGCATCCCCTGTTCGACATTTGTTGGCATAGTGGCCCCACGTGCCACAACGGAAGCAAGTGACATTCGGTGCCTGAGCACAATCTTTCACTTGATGCGGCCCGCCACATCGAAAGCACTTGGAGAATCCTGGTTGCCCTTGACTGGCATTTCCTCTTCCATAGTTTGCTGGTTGCTGATTCGAGCGACTGTAAGGCTTCGCCCTCGGTTGGAACTTTCCTCCTCGGCCTTTCTGACCAAAGCTCCTGGTTCGTCCACCACTTGTTACTGGAGTTTGTGTAATTCTCTCTTGATCGTGTCCTTCCAGTATGGCACATTTTTCCACTAGCTCGGGAAATGATCGGATACTCAACGGCAACATGGCTCTCTTCTGCTCGGGCCTTAGTCCATCTTCGAACCTTCGGCACACCCAGTCTTCATCCGGGTACACTTGGTAAAATTTGGAGAATTTCAGCAACGCCTCGAACCTCATGGCGTATTCTCCAACCGACTTCTGGTCCTGCTTCAAGCTTAGGAATTCTTTTTCTTTCTCTTGACAAACACTCCTTGGAAAATATTTCTCCAAGAAGCTCTCACGGAATACCTCCCAGGTAAGTAGTCTTCCTCCAGCCTCTAGCAGTCTCTGTTTGTTTTTCCACCATGCTTCAACTGCTCCGGATAGCCACAAAGACTTTCTCGATTTCTTGCAGCCATAACTCAGCAGCTTCCGGATTGTACTATCCATGGAATTGGGGAGGATTCCCCTTCATGAAAGCATTCAGTCCAGTGTTTACAACTTCACCTCTTCCGACCGGATTCTGTTATTGTCTAGCATCCCTCTCTTCCTGTCGCTGCATAAACTGGGCATTCTGCTGTGTTTGTTGCAGCATTGCAGCGGCCAAATCCCTCATGGCCCTCATCGCTTCATTCTGATCTCCGCTACCTCCAACTCCCGAGGTATCCCTACTACTGTCGCGGCTCCCGGTTCCAACTAGTGCTCCCCTTCTTCTACCACGTCCTCTGGCCATTCTTTCCTGGTAAGTAAAAGAGGTAAAAGAAGCATTAGTTTAAATCCATAAGTCATATCTAGTTTGTTAGTTAGGAAAGAAAATGAAGAAAACAAGAGAAAAGGCAAGAGAAGAAGGCTCTCGCCCCGCGACACTATGCTCGCCACGCGAGCCAGAAAGCCCTTTGGATTCGCGACGCGAAACTATGATCGCCTCGTGATCCAGAAGGTCAGACTGATCAGCAGAGAACAGCCCCTCGGCCTCGCAACGCGAACCTCTACTCGTGACGCGCTCCAGAGATCTAGCCTGATCAGTGAGGAGCAGCTCCTCGGCCTCGCGACACGAACCTCTACTCGAGACACGAGCCAGAAGGCCAGATGGATCAGTGAAGAACAGCCCCTCTGCCTCGCGACACGAACATCTACTCGCCTCGCGAACTAGGAAGGCTAGCCTGATCAGTATGGTTCAGTCATTCTGTCTCGCGACGCGAAACCTATTCTCGCCTCGCGAGCCAGACAGAAACCACCCACCATATCAATCAACAGACATATATATTCTTACGGACAATGAAGTTATCACACTTGATAATCTTGCACATCGGACACACTACCCTTTTTCTAACATAGTTGGTACCCAATGTGGATATAACTGTCATTGCTAGTGTACTTCCTAAACCTCACAGTCCGATATTAGAATCGAACTGCTTTGATACCAATAAATGAGACGACCCGCCGTCCCATCAGTAAAACCTAATATATTAACTAATCTTAATCGCATAATAAACGTTAGCGCGCCTTATTAAAACGAAGCGAAGCGAAAAATTGAGCGCGGAAGCAATCAAATACACGGCACGCAACGCTTCAGAGTACACAGCTTGAAATATAAAGAAATATATCACATACAGCATTGCCCCATCAGTAGGGCTACAGTAATAAAGTAATACATACGAGTATATTATTACAAACCAAAATAAAAGTATGAAAGGTAGGCCGAGAGATAGCTCTCCGACTAATCACGATCATTGCCCAACCTCTCGAGGCTAGGGTCCGTGGCACGTCCTCCAGCATCAGGCTCGTAAGGAATGCCGTCCAGCTCTTCAGCAACTGGTTCCTCCTCGGGGTCTTTCCATAAAATAAGAGCAACATATACAGAAAAATAGTGGGTGATAAGAAACATAATTCATCAATATAGGAGAGGGGCATCAGTATAGCATATATATATACATCACACAACACGGATAACATATATAACATAACCTCATCCATCTCTTAAGTCACCCATCACAATCATTTCAAACATCGTTCTCTCGAATAAGCCTATAGGAGGGATACTAGTCCCTATGTATATGTTGTCTTCCCTATATGCATGTCGGCCGATACATCACGTCCCCAATTGGACATCCCCGTCGGGATTACATCACATCACATCACATCATATCCCGCCTCGGGATTTTGTGTAACGTCCCCAATTGGACATCCCCCTTTGGGACCAAATGCTGTGGTATGAAATGTTATGAAAATGCAACAAACATCCATTGCAGGTTGATATCGGAACCTCACGCCTAAACACTCGTCCACGACCATGACACATCGCATCACATCAACGTCAACATCAATCATCAACATCAACATCACATCATCATCAACATCACATCAGCATCAGCATCACGATGCCTTGCATCTACGAGCCGCAGCTCCACGGTCGGGACCACAACGATATCAACCCGAACAACATCATCACTCACCATACTCTCATCAACACTCAACCACCAATCAAATCACAATAACATTACAACAGTAATTTATCCAGTATAAACATCACTATAAAGCCAGATAACAATAAATAACTCCAACAGCTTAACACAACAGGTAAACGGATAATCAATTAAACAAATCAACACATCAACCTCAATCAATTTCATCATCCATAATATCATCTTAGTGGTGATAGCCCAAAAGTACCTACACCTAGGGTCCAGGCACTTTATCCAGGGCTCAACCTCTAGTAGGGTTTAGGGTTCCCTTACACAGATATATATACTCTATACTAAGCTTGCCTTCCCGACGATATTAGTTCTTTCTCCCCACCTTAGTGATTTCCTCGAGCAGCTCCGGCTACGACTCCACCGCTGTCAATCAGGTGCGCTGTCGGATGTTCGAATCCTGTCCGAGTCTATACAACAAAACACGACCAGAAATTAAAATAATGAAACCATAATCTATCTAATCTCTAGGATTAGCTACTGCCCTTAATTAATAAAACGGGCTAGGGATATTGAAATTCTACGAACTCTTGGATCAATGATCCTTAAGCATACCTAATGCATAATCAATGATCAATTATCAAAGATTTGAACCAAAACCCCTTAAACTCACAAGGTAGGGTTTCAGCCATCACCATGCAAAATAGGTGGGAGTTTGATTTGGCCTCCTAATCACTTGGATTACATGATTAAGGGATGCAACATGTGGAATCAAGAACAAAGAACAAAAACCCATTTTCCCCCAAAAACCCATACATTCGGCCCTTAAAAGATAAATAGGCTAGAGATTTTATTTAATCACAAGCTCTTGGATTATGATAGTAGGGGATGATACTAGCTCATAGGAATTGGTTTGGTCTCAAAATGATTTTTCTAAAATTTTCTAGAGATTTTTGAAGTTTAGATCTAGAAATTGAAATTCATGAAAATAAATGGAGAAAATAAAGATTGAGAGCTCAAGGATGAAATCTATACCTTCTAGGTGATAGAGGAGGATGAGAGGATCAACTTTGCTTCACAAACTTGCTTGAAAATCCTTGTGGAAGTTTGAGAAAAATGGAGGTGAAAATGGAGGAAGAAAAGAGAAATGGAGGAGAAGAAGAAAGAAGGAAGAAGAAGATGAAGGCGAGAGAAGAGAGAGAGAGCTCGAAAATAAGAGACAAAAAGTGAGGTTGATCATGAAAATTTAGATATTTTCTTAAGTTTTCTTAAGAGTTAAGAAAGGTAAAAAAGGGTAAAAAGGTAATTAGTAAAAATAACCAAGGGCAATTTGGTCATTTCACGTCCCGACATTTTGAAAATCCTCACGACACTTGTAGGAGTCCCCAAATGATTTATCATAACTCTGGTATGAAAATCATTGGCTCAAGGTTCTCGAAAAACCCTAAGACAACTCGAATCGTCTACCCGATTGATTTTCTGCCCTAATATAAAAATATTATTTTTATTTTCGGACGTCAGGATGAACTTTTTAAAAAATATAGGAAACGTGATTCTAAGACTAACTGTCTCATTCACGGGTCCAAATTAGGTCTCGATAGTAGTAAGGCACTACTGTCAAGGAAAAACGCAGACCGGCTCCGTCTGAGTTTTCGACCCAAAACTTAACCATAGGTTCCTACGATAGCGTAGAGCATAACTATGGCCTTGGAATAATTTATTAAAGTTTCTAGACACTCAAATAAAATACAATTACTTAATTACTGATTAATTAAAAAGGTTAAGAAAAATCGGGGTGTTACACTTCACACTCTTATGATCATTGAAGACATTGAACGTCAAACCATACAAGTAGTGCCTCCAAATCTTCGATGCAAAGACCACCGCTGCTAACTCCATATCATGGGTAGGGTAGTTCTTTTAGTGCACCTTCAACTGCCTTGAACCATAAGCTACCACCTTCCAATTCTGCATCAGAACACAGCCTAACCCCTGGTATGAAACAACATAGTACACCTCAAAAGGTTCACTTGGATCTGGTTACAATCAACACTTGCGAAGTAGTTAGTCTCTTCTTCAGCTCCTAAAAAAATCTTTTCACTTGCTTCAATCCACTCAAAAGCTTTATCCTTTCTTATCAACTAGGTAAGGGGTCCTACGATCTTATAAAATCCCTCGATGAACCTCCGATAATACCCAGCCAAACTACGTATCTCAGTCACTGTTGTTGGTCTGTCCCACTCAAGAAGTGCTTCAACTTTTGATGGATCCACTGCGATTCCTTCCTTTGAAATCACGTGACCTAAAAATTGCACCTCGTCGAGCCAAAACTCACACTTAGATAGCTTCGCATATAATTGTTTCTCCTTTTGAATCCGAAGAATCACACTAAGATGTTCAGCGTGTTCCTCCTGATCTCGGGAATAGATGAATATGTCGTCTATGAAGACTACAACAAACTTATCTAGGTAGGGACGAAAGATCCTATTCATGTAATCCATGAATATGGATGGAGTATTCGTCATCGCAAAAGGAATCACAAGGTACATTTAGTGCCCATAGCATGTTCGAAACGCTGTCTTTGGAACATCCTCTGCCTTCACATGAATCTGGTGATAACCCGATCGTAAATCGATCTTGGATAAAACTGCCACTCCCCTCAACTGATCCATTAGGTCATCTATCCTCGGGAAAGGGTACTTGTTCTTAATTGTAACCTTGTTCAACTAGAGATAATCCACACATAAGCGAGAAGTTCCATCCTTCTTCTTCACTAACAGCACTGGAGCTACCCAAGGAGATACACTTGGTCTAACAAACTGCTCCCCCAACAAATCCACCAACATTTCCTTTAAGGTTTTCACTCTGTAGGTGCCATACAATACGGTGCCATAGATACAGGTCCTGTTTCTGGTATAAGATCAATCGAAAACTCGATCTCCCGAACTGGCAGTAAACCTGGTACATCTTCAGCAAAGACTTCCAGAGACTCGTTCACAACAGGTACATGCTCTAAGACTAGCTCGCTCTTGAAATCCAAAGAAGATAGCAACATGTATCCTTGAGCTCTTTCTCTCAAAGAAGCGTTTACGTGGTTGGCAGTCAAAAATCCAGATCTCTCAGAACTAGGAAAGATTAGGGTTTTGTTTGCACAGTTTAGCAGGATATGGTTAGAAGATTACCAATCCATTCCTAAGATTACATCCATTTTCGAAAGAGGCAAACAGATCAAATCAATAAAAAAACTTTCTATCTTCTATAGAAATAGAACAATTCAAGCAAACTTTAGCAGTTATAACAGGTTTTACAGTAGGTGTAGAAATCACTAAGTCAAAAGGTAAAGAAGACACAGACAATCCCAAAAGGTCCACTTAGTCATAGGCAATAAAGGAATGCGTTGCACTTGAGTCAAGAAGTACAGTTGAAGTTTTACCTTCCACGATGCACTGACCTTGGATCAAGTCCTTATTCTGAGAAGCCTCAACACCACTCATAGTATAAACTCTGCCCTTTGCCTTAGGCCTTGTTGCTTGCATGTTGTTGACAGAAGGTTCAGCTTTCGGTTGTCCACAGTCGTGGGGGATATGTTCCGGTTTCCCACACTTGAAGCATATTATCCCCTTGATTGAGCAATTTCTTGTGGCATGATTCTTTCCACACTTCATACAATTGGTTGGGGCGTTCCTAGACTAACTGAAATCCCCGCTGGTTCCTCCCACAGAACGTTTTTGCTGGTGCTACTGCTTCGAATACGGCCTCCACTGTGATCCATAGTGCATGACTTGATCGTGAGACCCTATTGAACAATTTAAATACTATTCTTAAAGTATCCATAGTCAAGTATTATTGTTAATTAGGATGACAATAATACATCGAGACTATTATGTGGATAGACTGATGACCACATCTCACGGGTCATGGATATGAGATATCAAGTCTTCACATAGGTATAAATATTAGAGTAATATTTATACTGGATTGACCTACTATGAGAACGCTGCATAATAGTTATGTAAGTGTCATGAGCGCTTCTCATGGTAAGCAAAGTGAAGTAGTCCTTCGACTTGAAGTCACTACGATTCCTACATAAGAAGTTGTAGGCTTTAATGCTACCAAACGTTATCCGTAACAGGATGATCATAAAGATGGTTATTGGGCCTGCAATGAATCATGTTGAGGGATGTTAGTGATGTAGACAGGATTCGTCCCTCCTACATAACAGGAGTAATGTCATGGGCCTCTCAATAGAGTGAGACGTGAAAGTGCATGGCCATGCTGCAATGGACCAGTATGAGATATTGGCCCCATTTGTGATTACACGTCTACTCGGGAATTGAGAAATAAATAATTGAACTTAACAAGGATGACACATTTATGCCTTGTGTTCAATTAAGACATATGGACAAAGGGACATTTACTACACGGTTATTTTGGTTACCGTAAGGTATATATCGTATCACCGATATTCTCACTAATTGGGTAACAATAATGTATTGCTAGATGTTGTTCATTGTTTATAATATTAAATGTGATTTAATATTATTGCCAATTTATTGAAAACCTATAGGGTCACATGCATAGAGCAAATAGTCGAAGAGTGAACTAATTTATTAAATTTGATTTAATAATATTAATTATAGATTGGGCCTGTAGCGTACAAGCCCAATAAGGTTTGGGTAAGTGGGTGACAGCTTATAATGTTGTGCATGTCACTTAAGTGTAACGCCCCGATTTTCACGTTTTCTAATTCTTCAGTATTTTAATGTCTTTATTTTATTCGAGGTCTTAGGAATAGAAATAAAATATTCCGAGACCATAGTCATGCTCGACGATATCGTAGGAAGCTACGATTAAGTTTTGAGTCAAAAACTCAAACGGAGTTCGGTCTGCGTTTTTACACTGACAATATGATTTTACTGCTCAGAAGACCACAGATGGACCCGTGAACGAGACAGTAAGTCTTAGAATTCGATTATCTACGTTTTGGTTAAATTTCGTAAAAATTTCAGAAAAATCACTTCCTGACCTTCGTTCGGGCGAAATCCTTAATCGGGTGATGAACGGAGCCACATACGGACTTACCGAGACTCGTCAACAGATAATCTTGATATCACAACATCCCAGGACACTTGGGAGAGTATGCCAGAGTCGTCATGACGATCGGGAAAATCTAGATGCAAAATGACCAAAATGCCCCTAACCTTAGTCTTTTGCACTTTTACCATTTTACCCTTTTGGCAAATGACCATTTTGCCCTTAAGTGACTTGTTTTAAGGCTGAACTCAGCCCTCACACCCTCTCATTCACGCAGCCCAGCCCTTCTTGAAGAGCCAAGAACACCATCTTCAACTTTAGAGAGAAAACACCATTGTTGTCTTGAGAAAAGCTTGAGTTCTTGTTGGATTCACTTGATTCCTTGAGCAATCTTCCATCATTTCAAGTTGGTGACAACTATCAGGAGGTTCACAAACCGATCAACCGACTTTGATCCGGGAATCTGCTCTTCAACAGGTATGGGGAGAAGAACCTCATCACACCAAGATGGTGGTGGTGAAGATGGTTGTTTAAATTATGTGTGGGTGAAACCCTTTAGTTTGGGTTCACTTTTAGTTGTTATGTTTTGTTAAGTTCTCTTGGAGAACAAGGTTGTCATGATGAGTTTATGCTTAAGTATGTTGTAGTGTGCTTTAGTGTATGTTGATGATGAGATGATTGAATGAAAAACCATTTTCATATATGTTGGAAAACCTACTTTGATCACTAGATCAAGTATGGACTTTTATTGTTGATTATGAGACCATAATGTGTGATGGACTTGGATGTTTGATTATGATGTAGTAATGTGTATTATGGTTATCATGATTGTGTAAGTGTTGTGAGCTATACTTTGATTGGTTGATGAAGTAAAACTTCACATTGATTCCTAGTTGGCTATTAGCCATGACCTTGAGGAAAGGAAGGATATGAATAGTTCTTGGACAAGTCAAGTTTTGATGTAAAGAAAGTGTTTTCAATAACTTGTGTTTTTCAAAGAAAAACCCTAAGTGACTTTAAATGGAATTAGATCTCAAAGTGCTTTCACCAAAGTGAAACATGTTTTATACCTTATCCTTAGTTCATTTAGCTAATCAAGTGACTCAAAATGAGAAAAGAAGTGGTTTCATGAAGAGAATCAAAATGGTTCCATAAGGTTGATGTCTTGTTTTAAGGCAACTTTTCGCTAAGCGAATTTACTTTCGCTACGCGAAAACAGGGAAAGTCTAAGTTGGGCATCACTGCCTCACTTTCGCTAAGCGAATTCATATTCGCTAAGCGAACCCAGAGAACCCAGCGAGTTTCGCTACGCGAATTCTGTCTCGCTGAGCAATCCAGAGAAGTCTCCAAAAGAGGTGTAACCGTCTGAACTTTTGCTAAGCGAAATCATTCTCGCTAAGCGAATAAAGTGAAGTTTCGCTACGCGAATTCTGTCTCGCCGAGCGATCCAGAGGTGTTTCTAAAGAGGTGCAACCGTCTGAACTTGCGCTAAGCGAATACATATTCGCTAAGCGAATACAATATATTTCGCTACGTGATTTGTGTCTCGCCGAGCGAACCAGAGGAGTTCAAAAGGAGGTATTACTGCCTCATTTTCGCTAAGCGAATGGAATTTCGCTAAGCGAATTTTATGTTTCAGAAAATGCTAGAAATGAAGTAAGTAGTTCAATGTTGTTTCAAAAATCAAATGAGTTTTTAATTGTAAAAGTTGTTTGGTTTACAAAAAGAGTTTTCTAACTCAATCGTAAAGTTTTACGCGTGAAAAACCTAAGTTAAGTAATTAACTTAGAGTTGAAGACAAGGGTTAATTAAGTATGGCATGTGGTGGAACAAGACCATGTGCTATACCATTGATGACTTAGTACATCAACGACTTCATAAGACTTAAGTGAAATCAACACTTGTTTCCTTAATTGAAAAACAAGGGATTAATATCTTAGAAAGGCTCAAAGACTTATCTAAGAGGATTCTCAATCCTTATTCATAATGCTTAGGACTTGAGACATAATTCATAAGACGTAAACACAAACACGAAACGTTTTGGTTTTCGAAACAGTAGTTCGATGACGGACCAATGATTCGGATCTAGGTTAATCGTTCAATTGTTTCTGTCTTGTGATAACTGGAATGAGAGAGATCCTGAGATTGTGCAGGTATGGGACTGTACAGTGGAAGGAATCCTGAGGCTATGCAGGTATGGGACTGTATAGTTAAGGGAAGGCATATAAGAATTGATTGGTACTACCCATACCAACAAGATTTATCTTTTTTCGGGAGCTTAGAACATAAGTACTTTATAGTTAAGCGTGCTTGACTTAGAGTAATTATGGGATGGGTGACCTTCTGGGAAGTTTCCTAGAAAGCGTGTGAGTGAGGACAAAACACGCTGAAAAGACTTGTGTTGGTTTGTGGGGACAGTCGGCGATTCTGAAAGCAGTCTGGATCATTCCAAAGGAATCACGAGATATTTATCCGATGGATAAATGTTTTATAAAACAAAGATGTGTGTAGTTCCTAAGGAAGAGAACCTTAGTGAACCTTGAGGTTTATCCAATGGATAGACATTGTTTTATCGCATCTGCTTTGTGTAAGCATTGGCATTTCATGTGCATAGTTGTAAGGCCTTGAGCCTAGGAGTTGAGCTTATACCTTGATGCGGGTGCGAATCTTACGGTGACGATCTTCAATGGTCTTTTTGGAGGTATCAGGGTTGGAAGGGCTGACATGTGACCAGTTGGTGATTCTTCTGTGTCGTGGCGAATCCGTGCAATACACTGATATCCTCTACTAGATGCCGTACTTTTCATGTTTGGTCGAGAGTGTTACCGTAAAGCCAGATACGTGCACGTTACAAATGTTGTAGCATCTTGCTCATGGCTGGCAGAAACCGGAACATGTCCTCCCATTCACTCTCTCCGAATGTTTTGTTAGCTCCATGGAGTAGGGGTCAGAGTAGTACCCAGTGACATTGACATTGAGTCATATACATTGCATTGCATTGCATGGCTATTGATGTTTACGGCTATTGATGTTTACGTTTACTGTTATACATCGCTGTATTGTTTAAGGATGCCTTATATTATGCTGTTAAATGTTTAGCATGCTATTATGTTGTTAACTGCTTAACATGATTTATACTGAGAACCTTTGTAAGCATGTTGGGTATGCTGTTACCCGGTGAGTCGTCCCGTTTTTACTACTACTATTTTGTTGTGTTGATGAACGGGAATCTCACCCATATCTGTATGTTTTCTGCTGGTACTTGCTGTTGATGCTTAAACAGATGGACGCGACGGTGGTTCGGTTCCGCAGACCCTTTGAGTTCGGAGGTGGACTCTTTTGCTGTTTTAGTTTTGTTGTCGGCCAGACTATGTCAGTTTTTGTAGTACCTTTTGGGAGCTATGACTCCTAGTACTTATTGTATTTCTTATGTCAGTCATACATTAGACTTATGTCTGTATACGGTAATGTTGATGTTTCTGTTTTCCGTTTTCTGTTTCTGTATTTATAATACTGTATATATGTCCTAGTAATGCATGGTGAACCTAAGTTCACTTATTAGTATTATTTATTACCTTTACTAATCCCATTACATCTTTATGAAAAGAAAAGAAAAAGAAAAATCATATTTTCCGCATTAATAAATATTTTCGGCCTTATAAACGTTCGGGAATGTGACACTCGGGAAAGGGTGTTGCATTATTTGGTATCAGAGCTGGCCGAGTCTTTTTGGGGTTTGTAGGTTATGGTCTGTCTTGTTTGTGTTGTGTTTTCTCTGATTGTTTTCTGTGTTATTGTTTCTGAGAGAAAACAATGTTGGAGAGGATGATGACTTCGGTCTATCCTTTTGTATTGTTTGTTCTCTGTGTTGTGTTTCTGTGAAGAAGACAACGATTGTTTGTTACTCTCTGCATTATTGTTTCTGAAGGGGAATAATATTGGACAGGGTAGTAATGTTTTTAATTTATTGTAAGTTGTCGCTAGCAGAGTTCTTCAGAACGAGTGTTTTCCGACGGGTGCAAGACAAGTTGAAAGACATGGAGTTCCTGCAGCTACGTCAAGGAGGAATGTCTGTCAAAGAATATGCTGATCGTTTTGAGTCCCAGCTGAAGTCTTCAAGGTATTTCCATCTTCATCCCGATGAGGAGTGGAAGTGCACAAAGTTCGAAGAAGGTTTAAGGGACGAGATTCGAGGAGAGGTGCTACCTCTTGAGGTCAAAGAGTTCTCAGTTTTGGTAGATGAATGCTTCGTAATCGAAGATCTGATGAAGACTCGTGGAGGAAGGCAATGTAACTCCGGACCGACTAGGTTCCATAAAGGCACTAATGGTCGTGATGATAGATCTCGGTCAAAACCATATTCAAAACAGCAAGGTCAACAACAACGTTCTGTAGGAGGAAGTAGTGGGAGTATTAGTCAATCTGGAAGCACCCCAAAGAAGTGCATGAAGTGTGGCAAGAACAATCATGTCACCAGAGGATGCTTAATCATGGGGATCATATGCTTCAAGTGTGGGAAGCCAGGACATACTTCACGCGATTGTGTGCAATCAAAGCTAGACGTTCTGTCAACGATGTGCAAACAGTGAAGCCTAAGGCAATGAGTGGAGTTTATACTGGGGATGATGCTGAGACTTCTCAAAAGGAAGATTTGATTCACGGTCACATCGTCGTGGAAGGTAGAACCTTATCTATATCTTTCCTTACCCTTAGATTTGGTAATTTTTGCACTTTCTGCAAAGCCTGTTATAACTGCGAAAGTCTGTTTGAACTGTTCTATTTTTCATAGTGGATAGAACGTTTTTGATTGATTTAATCTATTTGCCTCTTTCGCAAATGGATGTGATCATAAGGATGGATTGGTTATCTTGTAACTATATCCTATTAGACGGTGCAAACGAAACCTTAGTTTTCCCTGATTCGGATAATTCTGGATTTGGATTGCCAACCAAGAAAACGTTTCTTTGAGAGGAGGAGCTCAACGAATACATGTTATTAACGAGTTTCCGGAAGTCTTTCTTGAAGACGTACCAGGTTTGCCGCCAGTTCGAGACATCGAGTTGTGATCGATCTTGTGCCAGGAACTGGACCAGCGTCTATGACACCTTATCATATGGCACCTGCTGAGTTGGAAACCTTGAAGGAACAGTTGGTAGACTTATAGGGAAAAATAGTTCGTTAGACCCAGTGTGTCGCCGTAGGGAACGCCTGTGCTGTTGGTGAGAAAGAAAGACGAAACATCTTGCTTATGTGTGGATTAGCGCCAGTTGAACAAAGTTACCATTCAGAACAAGTATCATCTTCCGAGGATAAATGGCTTGATGGATCAGTTGAGGAGAGCGACAGTTTTCTCCGAGATTGATTTGCGATCGGGTTATCACCAGATTCATGTGAAGGCAGAAAATATACCGAAGACAGCGTTTCGAACACGCTATGGGCACTACGAGTATCTTGTGATGCCGTTTGGTGTGACGAATGCTCCAGCTATATTCATGGATTATATGAATAGGATCTTTCGTTCATACTTAGATAAGTTTGTCGTTGTTTCATAGACGACATACTCATCTATTCGCGAAACCAGGAAGTACACGCTGAATATCTTAGTGTGATTCTTCAGGTTTCTGAAGGAGAAACAGCTGTATGCAAAGTTGTCCAAGTGTGAGTTTTGGCTCGACGAAGTAAAGTTTTTGGGTCATGTGATTTCAAAGGACGGATAAAGCGTTTGAATGGACTGAAGCTTGTGAGGAAAGTTTGCAAGGATTAGAGAGAAGGTTGACTACTTCACCTGTGTTAGTGCTGCCTGATCTCAAGGGAACATTTGTGTTCACACTCCTACATATTCCTCAATGTATTAGACAATTGAGTGAATTGGTAATATGGTGTCCATTGGTCTGGACATTTTCGTATTACTTCACTGAAAGTTTTGTTATTACTATTTCTTGAGTTATAACATAAACAACTTCTCGATACTGGAAGTTTCTTGATGAAACTTAGTCTAATCACTTTTACTTTTGGTGAAGGTGATCCAGTCTGATTTTTGCCAGACTGTTTATCTTTTGATTCCCAAATTTATTGGAAGGTTCTTATGAAAGAAGGAACTTTATTAGAATCATGGATGTAAACATGTATTAGCTATGCATTTTTACACTCACGAACCTACTGAAGAGTCTTTTTGCATACTGGATATTCCTATATTCATTTCAGATTGGTAAAATTCTTTTGTATACGTTTTTACTTTCTTTTGAGACCAAGACCAGGAAAAATTTCCTTTGTTGAAAATTTCTTTCCTTAATCTTCAGCGATCGAGTGGGTTTAGTTTTAAGTCACGGAATTTCGAGGACGAAATTCTTTTAAGAGGGGTAGGAATGTAACGCCCCGATTTTCACGTTTTCAAATTCTTCAGTATTTTAATGTCTTTATTTTATTCGAGGTCTTAGGAATAGAAATAAAATATTCCGAGACCATAGTCATGCTCGACGATATCGTAGGAAGCTACGATTAAGTTTTGAGTCAAAAACTCAAACGGAGTTCGGTCTGCGTTTTTACACTGACAGTATGATTTTACTGCTCAGAAGACCACAGATGGACCCGTGAACGAGACAGTAAGTCTTAGAATTCGATTATCTACGTTTTGGTTAAATTTCGTAAAAATTTCAGAAAAATCACTTCCTGACCTTCGTTCGGGCGAAATCCTTAATCGGGTGATGAACGGAGCCACATACGGACTTACCGAGACTCGTCAACAGATAATCTTGATATCACAACATCCAAGGACACTTGGGAGAGTATGCCAGAGTCGTCATGACGATCGGGAAAATCTAGATGCAAAATGACCAAAATGCCCCTAACCTTAGTCTTTTGCACTTTTACCATTTTACCCTTTTGGCAAATGACCATTTTGCCCTTAAGTGACTTGTTTTAAGGCTGAACTCAGCCCTCACACCCTCTCATTCACGCAGCCCAGCCCTTCTTGAAGAGCCAAGAACACCATCTTCAACTTTAGAGAGAAAACACCATTGTTGTCTTGAGAAAAGCTTGAGTTCTTGTTGGATTCACTTGATTCCTTGAGCAATCTTCCATCATTTCAAGTTGGTGACAACTATCAGGAGGTTCACAAACCGATCAACCGACTTTGATCCGGGAATCTGCTCTTCAACAGGTATGGGGAGAAGAACCTCATCACACCAAGATGGTGGTGGTGAAGATGGTTGTTTAAATTATGTGTGGGTGAAACCCTTTAGTTTGGGTTCACTTTTAGTTGTTATGTTTTGTTAAGTTCTCTTGGAGAACAAGGTTGTCATGATGAGTTTATGCTTAAGTATGTTGTAGTGTGCTTTAGTGTATGTTGATGATGAGATGATTGAATGAAAAACCATTTTCATATATGTTGGAAAACCTACTTTGATCACTAGATCAAGTATGGACTTTTATTGTTGATTATGAGACCATAATGTGTGATGGACTTGGATGTTTGATTATGATGTAGTAATGTGTATTATGGTTATCATGATTGTGTAAGTGTTGTGAGCTATACTTTGATTGGTTGATGAAGTAAAACTTCACATTGATTCCTAGTTGGCTATTAGCCATGACCTTGAGGAAAGGAAGGATATGAATAGTTCTTGGACAAGTCAAGTTTTGATGTAAAGAAAGTGTTTTCAATAACTTGTGTTTTTCAAAGAAAAACCCTAAGTGACTTTAAATGGAATTAGATCTCAAAGTGCTTTCACCAAAGTGAAACATGTTTTATACCTTATCCTTAGTTCATTTAGCTAATCAAGTGACTCAAAATGAGAAAAGAAGTGGTTTCATGAAGAGAATCAAAATGGTTCCATAAGGTTGATGTCTTGTTTTAAGGCAACTTTTCGCTAAGCGAATTTACTTTCGCTACGCGAAAACAGGGAAAGTCTAAGTTGGGCATCACTGCCTCACTTTCGCTAAGCGAATTCATATTCGCTAAGCGAACCCAGAGAACCCAGCGAGTTTCGCTACGCGAATTCTGTCTCGCTGAGCAATCCAGAGAAGTCTCCAAAAGAGGTGTAACCGTCTGAACTTTTGCTAAGCGAAATCATTCTCGCTAAGCGAATAAAGTGAAGTTTCGCTACGCGAATTCTGTCTCGCCGAGCGATCCAGAGGTGTTTCTAAAGAGGTGCAACCGTCTGAACTTGCGCTAAGCGAATACATATTCGCTAAGCGAATACAATATATTTCGCTACGCGATTTGTGTCTCGCCGAGCGAACCAGAGGAGTTCAAAAGGAGGTATTACTGCCTCATTTTCGCTAAGCGAATGGAATTTCGCTAAGCGAATTTTATGTTTCAGAAAATGCTAGAAATGAAGTAAGTAGTTCAATGTTGTTTCAAAAATCAAATGAGTTTTTAATTGTAAAAGTTGTTTGGTTTACAAAAAGAGTTTTCTAACTCAATCGTAAAGTTTTACGCGTGAAAAACCTAAGTTAAGTAATTAACTTAGAGTTGAAGACAAGGGTTAATTAAGTATGGCATGTGGTGGAACAAGACCATGCGCTATACCATTGATGACTTAGTACATCAACGACTTCATAAGACTTAAGTGAAATCAACACTTGTTTCCTTAATTGAAAAACAAGGGATTAATATCTTAGAAAGGCTCAAAGACTTATCTAAGAGGATTCTCAATCCTTATTCATAATGCTTAGGACTTGAGACATAATTCATAAGACGTAAACACAAACACGAAACGTTTTGGTTTTCGAAACAGTAGTTCGATGACGGACCAATGATTCGGATCTAGGTTAATCGTTCAATTGTTTCTGTCTTGTGATAACTGGAATGAGAGAGATCCTGAGATTGTGCAGGTATGGGACTGTACAGTGGAAGGAATCCTGAGGCTATGCAGGTATGGGACTGTATAGTTAAGGGAAGGCATATAAGAATTGATTGGTACTACCCATACCAACAAGATTTATCTTTTTTCGGGAGCTTAGAACATAAGTACTTTATAGTTAAGCGTGCTTGACTTAGAGTAATTATGGGATGGGTGACCTTCTGGGAAGTTTCCTAGAAAGCGTGTGAGTGAGGACAAAACACGCTGAAAAGACTTGTGTTGGTTTGTGGGGACAGTCGGCGATTCTGAAAGCAGTCTGGATCATTCCAAAGGAATCACGAGATATTTATCCGATGGATAAATGTTTTATAAAACAAAGATGTGTGTAGTTCCTAAGGAAGAGAACCTTAGTGAACCTTGAGGTTTATCCAATGGATAGACATTGTTTTATCGCATCTGCTTTGTGTAAGCATTGGCATTTCATGTGCATAGTTGTAAGGCCTTGAGCCTAGGAGTTGAGCTTATACCTTGATGCGGGTGCGAATCTTACGGTGACGATCTTCAATGGTCTTTTTGGAGGTATCAGGGTTGGAAGGGCTGACATGTGACCAGTTGGTGATTCTTCTGTGTCGTGGCGAATCCGTGCAATACACTGATATCCTCTACTAGATGCCGTACTTTTCATGTTTGGTCGAGAGTGTTACCGTAAAGCCAGATACGTGCACGTTACGAATGTTGTAGCATCTTGCTCATGGCTGGCAGAAACCGGAACATGTCCTCCCATTCACTCTCTCCGAATGTTTTGTTAGCTCCATGGAGTAGGGGTCAGAGTAGTACCCAGTGACATTGACATTGAGTCATATACATTGCATTGCATTGCATGGCTATTGATGTTTACGGCTATTGATGTTTACGTTTACTGTTATACATCACTGTATTGTTTAAGGATGCCTTATATTATGCTGTTAAATGTTTAGCATGCTATTATGTTGTTAACTGCTTAACATGATTTATACTGAGAACCTTTGTAAGCATGTTGGGTATGCTGTTACCCGGTGAGTCGTCCCGTTTTTACTACTACTATTTTGTTGTGTTGATGAACGGGAATCTCACCCATATCTGTATGTTTTCTGCTGGTACTTGCTGTTGATGCTTAAACAGATGGACGCGACGGTGGTTCGGTTCCGCAGACCCTTTGAGTTCGGAGGTGGACTCTTTTGCTGTTTTAGTTTTGTTGTCGGCCAGACTATGTCAGTTTTTGTAGTACCTTTTGGGAGCTATGACTCCTAGTACTTATTGTATTTCTTATGTCAGTCATACATTAGACTTATGTCTGTATACGGTAATGTTGATGTTTCTGTTTTCCGTTTTCTGTTTCTGTATTTATAATACTGTATATATGTCCTAGTAATGCATGGTGAACCTAAGTTCACTTATTAGTATTATTTATTACCTTTACTAATCCCATTACATCTTTATGAAAAGAAAAGAAAAAGAAAAATCATATTTTCCGCATTAATAAATATTTTCGGCCTTATAAACGTTCGGGAATGTGACACTCGGGAAAGGGTGTTGCATTAAGCGCTTGGGAGCTTGCTGCGCATAACCTAGCGGCCGTCACTCCTCCTTGGTAGGTGCGCCCCACCCCTGCCGTCAGCTAGCACGACGTTTTCTCTGGCGGTAATTTGTTCGCGTGGACTACGTAGAGGTGCTGCTCCATTGCGATACTGGTGATAGCGTTCATCCTCCATCAATTGAGAAGAACTGTTCTTCCCTTGCAGTGATCACGGTAAAGCTTCGCTACAAGAGGTAAACACTACAATCATGAGTCAGGACCATTCGCATGGATCTTTTAGTGGGAATTTTTCCACTACGTTTTTTGTTTTAAATACGCAAATTCCCAACACTAAATGGCACGTGGAAGATGAAAAGGTGGAAGGCCGGCTGCGACCGAAGGTAATGATAATAACAACAATGGTGACCACTCAGGGACAGGAAGTGGTGGTGACACCTCTGAAGCAATGCGGGCCATGCGGGACTTGGCTACCGCAATGATGCAGCAAACCCAGCAGACTGCCCAGTATATGCAGAGGCAGGAGTAAAAGGAGGCTAGACAGGATTAGCTACACATAGTCAGAGGAAATAAGACGATGGACACCAGTCTCAATGCTTTCATGAAGGGAAATCCTCCCCAATTCCATGGAGAATACAACCCTAAAGCTCCAGATATGTGGTTATAAGAGATAGAGAAGGTGTTCATGGCCACACACTGCCAACAGGACTGAAAAGTTACATACGCTGCTTTCATGCTGGTTGGAACAGCTGAAGCTTGGTGGAGGACCAAGGCCAGACTACTAGAGGCCGGTGGAAGGATGTTGACCTGATAACTATTTAGGAATGCTTTCTGGAAAAGTACTTCCCGAGGAGCGTCAGACAAGAGAAAGAGAAAGAGTTCCTGAGTCTGAAACAGGAACAGCTGTTAGTTGGCGAGTACGCGATGAGGTTTGAGGCGATGCTCAAGTTCTCTCAATTCTATCAGATCCACCCTGATGAAGAATGGGTCTGCAGAAGATTTGAAGACGGGTTGAGGCCCAAGTTGAAGTGAGCGATGCTACCTTTAAGTATCAACTCTTTTCCGGATTTGGTAGAAAAGTGCACAGTGGTGGAAGGGCATGACTAAGCAGGGACTGTTCCACAACAAGTAAGAAGTGGTGGACCTGTTTAAAGCAACCAGAGAGGTAGGAACGGCAAGTTCCAGTAGAAGGCGAGACTGTATGATCGCCCGGCTCAGTTTAATGTCAACCATGGAAGGAGCAGCCCCAGTCAAGGGCCAGAAGAGATCAAGAACTGTTTCCGATGCGGGGGACTGCATCTAGTCAAGACTTGACCAAGGACCCAACATATCAAGTGCTTCAACTGCAACCAGATGGGTCACTATGCATCAGATTGCAAGCCCGGAGTTAGCAGAAGGACTCAGTTTCAACAATAGGGCGGTAAAGCTCAGAGTGGCGGATCAAGATCGGTAGTGGCAAGTCAGCAGAGAAGGCCATAGACGGCCGGAATGGTGTTTGCCGTGGAGGGTGCTGAAGCCTCTCGAAGTCCTGACCTGATTCAAGGTAAATGCTTAGTCTCTGGTAAACTTTGGTCAGTTTTATTTGATTCGGGGCTACTCATTCTTTCATATCATTAGAGTGCATGAATCATTTAGGGTTGCCTATTTCTGCATTACCCCTATGATTTGACTGTCTCGACGCCTACTGGCGATTCTTTGACTACCTTATCTGTATGCCTGAAGTGTCCTATCACGGTAGAGAACCGTCATTTTCTTGTCGACCTTATCTGTTTGCCTATGCAACAGATAGATGTAATCCTAGGCATGGACTGGCTTTTGGCCAACCATGTAATGCTAGACTGTTCAAACCAAACCCTCTATTTTTCCGAGCGATCTGGATTGATGCCTGCCGACGAGAGTATCCTGAGGGGTGGACGATCAGATGGATGGGTGGTGTTGTTCACTTTGGAAGCATAGGAGACTCCTAGTGTTGAAGCTTTACCTATCGTGTGAGAGTTTCCGGAAGTGTTTCCCGATGATGTTCCCGGACTGCCACCGAAAAGAGAGGTGGAGTTTGCTATAGATCTTGTATCGGGAACTGGGCCTATATCGATAGCGCCATATCGGATGTCTCCAGTGGAGCTGGCGGAACTGAAGAAACCATTGGACGAGATGCTAGGCAAAGAGTTCATCAGACCTAGTGCATCTCTGTAGAGAGCGCCAGTACTGTTTGTGAAGAAGAAGGATGGAAGCTCGAGGCTGTGCGTAGACTATCGTCAGCTGAACAAAGTGACGATAAAGTACAAGTATCTGTTACCACGAATAGATGATTTGATGGATCAGCTGTGTTCTCTAAGATCGATATGCGATCTGGATACCATCAGATCCGGGTTAAGAAGGAGGATGTGCCAAAGACTGATTTTTGAAGTCGGTATGAACACTACGAGTACTTGGTTATGCCATTTGGTGTGACTAATGCTCCAGTTGTGTTCATGGATTATATGAATAGGATCTTCCGACTGTTCCTTGACATGTTTGTTGTCGTCTTCATCAATGACATCCTTGTATACTATTCGAGTAGAGAGGAACACCTAGAGCATCTAAGGGCGGTGTTGCAAGTGCTAAAGGACCGGCAGTTGTATGCTAAGTTATCGAAGTACGAATTTTGGCTAGAGGAAGTTCAGTTTCTAGGCCATGTGATCAGTAAGGATGGAATCGTAGTGGATCCTACGAAAGTTGAGGCCGTACTGAGTTGGGAAAGCTCTAAGTCTATAAGCGAGGTGAGAAGCTTTCTTGGTTTAGCGGGCTACTATCGGAGGTTTATCGAGGGATTCTCTAAGATTGTGTAACCTATGACGCAGTTAACGAGAAACGGGAAGACGTTTGAATGGTCAAAGGCTTGCGAGCAAAGTTTCCAGTAGCTGAAAAGAAGACTGACCACATCACTTGTGTTGGTGCTACCAAATCCATTAGGACGATTTGATGTATACTATGATGCATCTTATCAAGGCTTGGGATGTGTGCTCATGCAAGAAAGAAAAGTGGTGGCTTATGCCTCCAAGCAATTGAGAGTACATGTGTAACATCCCAAAAACCCTACTTCTGTCTTTTAACTATTTGTACGAATAACTTGGCTGAGAACACAATTCAATTAATCATAATCATAATAATAGTTGATGATTGGAAATTCATATTTGAATTTCAATTATGAACTTAATAATCATAAGATGTTGTTTTGAACCCAGTGTGCTGTTTTGAGCCGAAATCGGTAAAAATATTATTATTTTAATCGGGATCGCTTTACCTTGGGATACGTGCCAAGGCCGGGGAAGTTGTTCTAGCCTAGAGCGAGAGCAGTTCACGACTGTATCTCATGCTTCACGAGACGTTGTCAACCATCCATCACCTTTTCATTCCTTTAACCAATGGGTTAAGTTCTTATTACTCTTGGTTAATAACCTAACATCTTTTCCTTTTATGGAGAAAGTTGTCTTAACCATTTATGGTTAATCTTGCTTGATTTTGCTAAGAGCTCAACAACACACCTCCACTTTAAATCACAACCCTCCATTTTCTTAGACCTATTTCGCCAGCATATTGATTTAATTTTACTTCCCCTTTGGATAGAGAATTCGGCCAAGTGTTAATTTTAACACTAGAAACACCGTTTATTTCTCATTTCTAAGATCATGCTCTCTTTGTTCATGAACATTTCAAAAATCCTCTCTTCCCTCTCTTATCCTTCTTCACGGTTTTGGTCTCTTAGACCATGAACCAAAACTTGCTTCTTGATTCTAAGACCATAGCTTTGTTAGTCTTGACCTCTAGATCATCTTTGGTGAAGAAAGTTTCTTGATTGGAGGAAGCTTGTTCTTAACCTTCAAGAACACTATCCTGATCTTCAAAGTGTTCTTCCTTGGGTAAGCTTTAATCTTCACTTTTCTCTTCATATCTTTTCTTAGAATCATGAAACAACTTTTAGTTCATGATTTTTGCGAAACAAGATCAAGATCTTACCTTTTCTTTCTATCTAGGTTCGGCCATCTTGAGTTTCTTGGTGTTGGAGTTGTCTCATTCAGAAAGGATCTTCATTAAGGTAATGGGGGAGTGAACCTCATCACACCACATTGGTGGTGGTGAAGATGGTTTATGGGTTTGGTTTGGGGAAAACCCTAAACCAAGGGTTTCCTACTTTATCTATTTGGTTCTCTATGAGAACAATGTTGTAATAATTATTTGTTGCTTGATTTGTGTTCATTGATGTGTTTGAATGGTTGAAAATAACTTTTAGGTGAGGGAAAACCCTAACCTAGAGTTCCTCCATCTTTTTGTTGAAAAGAGTTTATGAAAATATGATTTTCGGATCTGACCTTGTGTGATTCATTTCGGTTTTTCTCTCACCCTAGACCTTGGATTTCAAAAATTGTTTTTGATCCTGAAACCAGACATCTTGGGCTTCATTTTGAGCACAAGTTTCATGTGGTTTCATGGAGATTTAAGCTTTGCAAATCTGTTTCAATCTAAGCCTAAAATTTCTGTCTTGGATTCTGACTACAGTGGATTATTTCATGAAACTGTACTAACTCGGTTACTATTTGTGAAAATGAATTTTATAACCAAAATGTAGACATTCTAAGCTTTCATATAAGTCCACATTTGCTCAAATTCGAGTTCATTTGGTCAATCAAATGTTTGTCACAATTTGATGCTTGAAATGCTGAAATTTTATGTATACGGGTTTTGGTGTTAATTTTTGGAATTTTATGTTATGGTGTTGGTGTGACTTTTTGCGTTTGAGTGTTAGTGTGGAAAATCATTTTGGCATGGTAAAAAAAAAAAAAAAACTATTCTTAGGGTCAAAACCTAAGAATAGGGTTTTTGAATGATGAGGTTGTTCATGCTTTTACTACTTGATGGAATGACTATACGTTGAGATGATTTTCATGATGCTAGAATATTGTCGGATGACTTGCATTTTGTTGAAAAACACCATGTATGGTTCGGCCTTGTTGAGTTAAAAAGAGAAGCCAAAGCTTCTACGTTCAAGTAATGGTGTAATGAACTTAAATGGTTCATAGAAGGCAAAAGAAATTAAAAAGACCTACCTTACTTACATAGAGGCATTCGGCCATACCATAGTAATTAGGGCTAGGAACCTAAAATGTTGATGTTAAGAGGTTTAATGTGTCTGTACTAAAGTATAAAGGGAATAGAAATTAAAAATGTTTTCCAAAAGAATTCAAGTTTGGGTTCCAAAGAATCAAGTGTTGTAAATTTAGTATTTTGATATCATGTGAAAAGTATTTTAAGGATAGGAGGGTTTGATGTTGATCAACCACTGATTCTAGCATGTTGTTGCAAGGGAAAGATTTTCAAGAACAAAGATTTTTCTAAATGATTCATGTGGTTTCCAAAGGTTTTGGTTAGTAAACCTACTTTCAAGAGAAATGAGAATTCTTGTAAGTGTTTTCTTTAAAACAATAAGTTTTTACACTACTATGATTAATTTTGGAATCTTACAAAATAAATGAGTTATAGTTTTCATTTGAAAATGAAAAGGGTGATTTAAAGTAAGATACATTTTCTTCCTACGCTAAGTAAAAGGAATAGGAATCATTTTAGAAAAGGAGTTTTACACTACAGTTATTACCGACAAGATATTACGTATCTTGGGGTTTTAGATATCTTATTAACATATGTATAGAGTTTTCAAAACTATGTTTGATAAAGGAGATTCCATGAACTAGTTTACTACCAAGGAGAATATTTTAAAGACTTTACTATAATTGCGTAAATACATATTATCTTCTAAAGGAAATTCAATGAGTTCCATAATGGATTCACAAAGACTAAATAAAAGACATGCACCTGTACCTTGTGGTCATGGAGAACCATGTCCCACACCCTTGATGATTTAGGTCATCTAAGGATCCATAATACTTAATCACAAGGAATTACTTATACAAAATAATTAATGCTTTCTTTGATAGATATGAAGGAATCCTTGTGGATTTTGTTTTCCATAATACGCTTAGGATATGGAATAATATATCATAAGACATGAACATCGTTTTCTGAACGACAGAGTTGTGCGTGGACGCAAGGAACGGAACCAAGAATGGGCGACTGATGGCAAGTCGTGTGAAAGTGGGTCCCGTAGGGGTGTCCTGTGGTTTATCAAGAGATAGACGTGGTGCTACAGTAATAGTGTAGTACGTGTTTGTGTTGTGGCATTTCTTGACATGCATAAGCATATGTGCATGAGTTGGGTGTTGTGTCTGGGAGTTGAGCTTACACCTTTGTGCGGATGCGATTGTTGGAGGTGACGATCATGGAGATCTTGAGGACGTTGGGGTTGGGGAGACCACATGTGGCCAGAGAGTAGCTCCTCTGTGTCGTGGGTGACCTGTCGAAAAACGATGACGTCCTGACTGGACACCAGACAAATCACGATTTGGGTAAAGAACGTCTGGTGTGAGCCGTAAAAGCGAATTCGCAATCTTGTTGAGATAGCACATGTTGGGCTGAGATAACGCAGACAATGTTCTCCCAATCACTCACTCCAGTTATGTTTAGCTCCATGGAGTAGGGGTCAGAGTCTTACCCTTGTGGCATATGGCATTGAGTCATGTACATCGCATTGCATTGCATGATTGTTGATGGATACATTACATGTTATACATTATTATACTATGATGATGATGTCTTATGCTGTTGATTGGATAATATGAGATATTGAGATGTATGATATGCATGACTAGTATTTTATTGCTTTTTGTCGTACCATTTTTACTTCTACCATGTGTTGTGCTGATGAATGGAAATTTCACCTCATTACTTTGTATTGCATCGTTGCGTACTTCTCTGGTTGTCTCCCGAGAAAGCCGTGTTACCGAGACTTCACCCGACATTTTGGATGCACCTCTCTGTTGAGCCTCCCAGTGGTTTTGGCATTTGGACATCTAGTCATGATGAGCTTCTAGCAAAGCACATGGGAAGAGCCACACTGACCATCCGCAAGGGTCGCAGAGGAAGATTTCTTGACCGCTCCACAGCTTGTCTTCAAGTCGTCTGCTGTCAAGGTTGTACCCGTAAGTGGGATGCTAGATGAACTTTTCCACCGATGCGTTCAGTGCCTTCTCCCTCTGATAGGGGTAGGTTACTTGTTCACAGAGTTGCTTCTAAGTTAACTTTTGCTATGTCTTCCATAGGGATGCTAGCAGTAGTCCCTGCTAGGGTTCCTGTTAGGTCTCATTTGATGGGTCCTAGTTGGAGGGCGATGAGTGAAGAGACTAGGAGTGAGGTGATTTATCCACACCTTCCTATTTCTTTTGCTTGTCTCTCCGAAAAGGAGAAGTCAGAGGAAGTATTTAGCGGTTGATCCGAGGAATGTCTTCCTGTGTAGTCTGTTGTTGTCCAGCGTAGGGTGTCAGAGAGTATATACCTTTCTTTTATCTTTTGTGGAGCTGCGACTCCAAATATCTTATGTTTAGGAGCTGCGTCTCCAATCTTTTATGATGAGTTTGTATCTTTTTGCAGTCGTGTTGGGTTCTTATGTAAACCTTTATGAACTTATGAACTTATATTATGAAGTGTTGCTATTTACCTTACACGCATAAACAGTTACGAGCTTTTACAATTATGTCTTGCGAAAAGGAAAAATTCACCCCCATCTTTCTTAAAAGTTTTAATTAACCTGTGTTTCGGCCTTAGAGTATTTTAAAATGTCCGTAAATGTGATGTCCCCTGAAAAGGTGTTACAACATGAGCGAAAATACCCAACGCATAATCTGGAATTTGCTGCAATAGTGTTTGCATTGAAGATATGGAGACACTATCTTTATGGTGCTAAATTCAGAGTGTTTAGCGACCATAAGAGCCTGAAGTATCTATTCGACTAGAGAGAGTTGAACATGAGGCAGCGAAGGTGGATGGAATTCATAAAGGACTATGAATTCGACCTGTAATACCATCCAGGTAAGGTGAATGTAGTAGCGGATGCGCTCAGTAGGAAATCCTTATACATATCTGCCACGATGGTAAATGAGCTAGAGCTTTTAGAGGCGTTTAGAGATCTGAATCTGGAAGCGGAAATCGTCGAGGATAAGCTGAATCTGGGGATAGTTAGAGTAACTAGCGATTTCCTGAATCTTTTATGGAAGAAGCAAGCTGAGGGTATGTACCTCGAGAGCGTGAATCAGTTGTAAGGCTGCATGGGGTACCTTCGTGCATCGTTTCGGATCGTGATCCAAGGTTTACCTCCAGGTTTTGGAGGAGCTTACACGGTGCGATGGGAACTAAGTTAAGTATGAGTTCTGCTTATCATCCTCAAACGGATGGTCAGTCTGATCGAACAATTCAGTCATTGGAGGATCTCTTAAGAGCATACGTGTTGGAGAACACGGGAAGTTGGGACGAATTTCTTCCATTGATCAAGTTTATTTATAACAACAATTTCCATTCAAGTATAGGCATGGCACTGTACGAGGCATTGTATGGACGTAAGTGCAGGACTCCGTTATGTTGGTTTGAGATTGGAGAAAGTCAGCTATTAGGTCCTGAGCTGGTATAGCAAACAACGGAACAAGACCGTTGGATACGGTAAAAGATGAAGATCGTGAGGGATAGGCAGAAAAGCTATGCCGACAAGAGAAGCAGACCCTTGGAATTCCAAGAGGGCGACTATGTCTTCATGATAGTTACCCCAAGAACTGGAGTGGGTAGGGCAATCAAATCCAGAAAGCTGACACCTAAATTTATAGGACCGTTTCAGATTCTTCGATGAATCGGCCCTGTAGCCTATCAGATAGCTTTGTCACCAAATCTGTCAAATCTTCACGACGTCTTTCACGTCTCTCAACTCAGAAAGTACCACCCTGATCCATCACACGTGTTAGAGCCCGAATCAATCCAACTGAAAGAGAACCTTAAGTATGATGCTTCACCTGTTCGAATCGTAAATAGAAGGATCAAGGAACTGCGCGGCAAGCACATTCCGTTAGTTAGAGTGGAGTGGAACCCAGTGACTGGCGATTCAATGTGGGAACATGAAGCTGAGATGTGCCAGAGTCATCCCATTTTGTTCACACGTATGCGACGGAAATTTCGAGGATGAAATTTTCTGTATCCCGATTTTCTGTAACTCTAATCGAGTTGGTTAATCTCGATTAGGGCTTTGGATGATTGTGTGAATTGTTATGTGCTAGTTTAAGGCTTACTTGGAAGCTTAGGAATAGGATTGAACATGGTTGGATGTGCCTAAGGTGTTAAACGAGTAACTGTGGAGGTCAGAACTTTGGAAGGCTCTTCCTAGCTGAGCGTCACGCTCAAGCGTGGGAAGGGAGCACGCCCTAGCATGCCAACGCTCAAGCATTGGTATGCTTCCACGCTCAAGCGTGCTGAGTGCATTTGCCAGCTAGTGTGCTTTTTGATGCCTGTGCTACACGTGTCAGGCTAGGGTGAAGGTGGAGCGGACAAGGTTCCACGCGCAAGCGTGGAGAGCAGGACATCTTAAGGGTTTTCCTTTCTCTCCTTCATTTGCACGAAAATAACTTTGAGTTTTCCAGAATTCTCTGCAACTAGAGAGAGAAGGGGACTGTGTCTTGAGAGAGAGAGAGAGCTTAGATTTGAGGGACTTCGGAGCTTCGAATCAAGATTCCAACTACACGGTTGTGATCGCGGCGAAGTCTTCCACGAATTTGATGGATTACTTTCTCGATTCGACCAAGGTAAACTCGAATCCCTAACACGCGTTCTTGTCGTTCTTCGAGTCTTAACCTCTTTCTTTGATCTTTTGTGCTTGCCCTAGGGCTAACACTATTGCATATGTGTTGTGCTCGTGATTAGGGCTAAGTTCGCGCTCGTGATTTCCCGCAGCTTGGACCTTGAGGCCGCAGCTAGGGAGGAGCTTCGAAGCTGTTCCGGAGCTGTTTTTCGTGTTCATGGCTGCGTGTGAGGAGCAAGCTGGTGATCGCGTGGATTTGCATGACGACTGTTCAGGTGGGGAAAAAAAGTACTGCTACCATCGGGAAGACAAGAGTAGTGTAGTTGTGTTTCTGCTATATGTAAGGAAGCCCTAACCCTACTAGTGGTTGAGCCCTGATAAAGTACCTAAACCCTAGGTTTATCTTACTTTGGGCTATCACCGTTAAGTTTGGAAACCCTAGGTTAGAAAACTGTTGATTGAGGATGATCTGTTTCGTATGACTGTTGTGATGATGACTGCTGTTGCTATTTGTCTAAGTGCCTATATGCTACTTGGTATGTGATATGCTGCTATGTGTTGTTGTTGATATTACTATTGTTAATATTGATGCTATTATGCTGTTTGTGGTAATCATGGTATGGTGAAATGCCGTAGAGTTAAGTTTGGCTATGTGCCGTGTTGTTATCGAGTTAATACCGTGGATGGTGCCGTTGTGGTTATGCTGACTGTTCAAGACTGTGGCCATGTTGTTTGAGCTGTGGCTCGTGGACGCATGGCGTCGAGGCTGTGACCGTGTGGATGAAGTGGCACTGTGTTGTTTCTGATTGAGAGTTTAGGCGTGAGATCCGGTATCAAGCCCGTTAAGGATGTTTGTTGCACATCATCAGCTGCCATGTGGCGAGGCCGTATGGCAGGTAGTATGGGCTGCCAGCGTCATACGAGGTTAGTTGTACCTGAGTGCGAGTGCGGCAAGTAGATGGGGCGGTCAAGTGAGTGACTTTGGGGATGTTGCTGGTCTCGAGAATAGTTTACAGTGACGGATAAGGTAGCTCCTATCCTGTCATAACGCCAGATCCAGTCCGGTTTGCCTGACTAATCCCAGAGCTTTCCATTGTTCGAGGCTAACGTTCCGACGCGACCGAGATACCAAGGTTCCGGTGTGGAAGTGGGGTGCACTCTTATTGGTCACGGCGAGCGGTTCAGTTTCTTGGACAAACTAACTCCGTTCCGACACAGAACCTGTTCCGGTGTGGACTTGTTCGGGTATGGAACCGTTCCAGTGGGAACCAGTTTTGTGAGCTTTCAGCAAACATGCTGTATGGGATTAGAATCCTGGTCTAGAAGATTGATCTGAGTGTGAGACTCATGAAGATGGATGCTTCTTTCATGCGTTGTCTTGAGAGACGTTTGTTGGAATGCAGTAACTGCTATATCTGTTATATCTGCTACATGCTATATGTTGTTGTTCACTGCATTACTGTTGTTTTCCGACATTGCTATGCACTGTATTTCTTATCTCCCTACTATTTTCCCTGTTGTTCTATTTTGGGTTCGCTTGAGGACGACGAGCCAGCCGAGACGCAGGATGGACCCGAGGCTTCACCCGTTTATCACGGGGCACCGCGGATGCTGTTGCTGGGCGACATTAAGATCATCTACCATGATGAGAAGGGATGGCGGGTGGACCCCTCGACCTTTTTGGTGGTTTATACAGGACCCGTTAGCCTGATCTTTCGGAGCGGTAAACCACCGTATGTGGACATCGTTGGACCCTATCGCTAGTTCCAGTTGCTTCCTTTTCCTAGGATGTGGCGACCTCCGAGGCAGAGGGAGCGAGACTACATGTGGGTGGCACCCCAGTCTTCAGTTGTGCCTAGTAGGAGAGGCTACGTCTAGCAAGGCCAGCGCCGGAGGACGGAGCAGTATCTGAGGACCTACCGTCGGCGTAGGATTATTGTGTGCAGCTCTTCGTTAGAGTATGAGCCTTTAGTGCGGTACAGGCGTACTCATGGCGAGGGTCAGGGTAGCTCAAGGCATCCTCACTGCTGATGGTGGGAGCCTTCCAGTGCGTCCTAGGTGGTGAGCTGAGAGCTTTTCCTGTACTTTTGAGTGGGAGCGGGTTGTGCTGGTAAGCTCCAAGAGTCTTGTTCTTTTGTTGTTGATGTATTTTCATTTCTTACTTATATAATGTGTATATGTATGTACAGTGCCCTACTGATAGGGCTACGATATGTATGGTATTTGTATAGTTATCTGTATGTTGCGCTTTTACGCTGATGATTTTCTATGCTTGCCGTCGTTGTCATTCTGTTTATTGTTTGCTTCCGCAATTCTGTTTGAATACCATGCTATCCCTTTATATACGGCTAGGCATAGTTAATAATAATAGGAGCTTGGGACTAATGGAATTATCCTTTCGGGAAAGGAGGGTCGTCTCACCAGAACAATTTGTGCGTACTCCCGTGCAACACTCAGCTGTAGCTCTGCAACGAGCAAATTCGCACGCCCTTCAACGAACTCAACAAACAGCTCCTCAAGACTTCCAAAGACACCCCCGGAATGTAGATTGGGCCAACAATGCCCCGAGCACACGCACGGGGTCCAGAAACAGCCAAAAGCTCAGAAACGATAACGAAAACAACAACAAACGATCCTAGGGTTCAAATTAATGAACCAAAGGAAGAAGCCAAAAAACTGAAGAAGAAAACTCACCAAGACAGGGGCTGTTTACTCACAACCTCAAGCTCCAAGAACGAGTCCTCGCGCGACTGCCCCAACTTTGCCCCAATCATGGAAACAACGTGTAAATGACATTGTTAACCCTAGGGCAATACCAAAACCAAGAAGATTTAATGGGGAAGCACGAAGAACATCGAGGTTGACGTGTTAAAGATTCAAGCTTACCTTCGAGAAATCGAGAAATCAAGAAATCAATCGAGGAAACTGGAAGTACTCGAAGCTCTTATCGAAACGGTGTAGTCGGAATCACGATCCGAGGCTCCGATCTCACCCTGGCTTCACTTTCTCTCTCAAGATTCTCTGCCTTCTCTCTAGACTCTCTCTCTAGGCTGGCAGACTTATGATTTTCATGCATGAGAAAGAAAAGTGAAAACTTTAACTTACGTTGCCCAGTTGAGCACGCTCTGACGTGCTGGTGTTGGGCGCTCAAGTGTGGGACTTTTCCACGCTTGAGCGTGGAGCGCTGATCGCCACGTCTCTGCCATGCGTTTGATGCATGCTAACACGTGCACCCCCACGCTTTAGCATGCACCTACTCACGCTTAAGCGTCAACGGTCAATGTTTGAGTGTTGGGTCACTCAACATCAAAGCGTTGGACGCTAATTTGACCCATTCTTTCATGTTTTCGCACTTTCTGAGCTCGTTCCAAGGCCAAATCCTCTTAAATTTGGGCCATGGCTTCCTCAACACATAAGGAACATAATTAAGCCCTCAAGCATGCTTAATTAATGTCCCACACACTAATCAAGAAAATGGGGTGTCACAGGTCCAAGCCTAACTAAAATTAAATGCATAAGTAAATACTAGGAGACGCTGCTCCCCAAAAGATACTACTGACAACTGGACTCAGCCTGACCAAAAAAAACAACATGGAAGAGTCCCCCTTCCGGACTCAAAGTGGACGTTGAGTTGAGTCGTCGTCCTGCCCATCTTCTCAAGCAGAAACAGAAACACGAGCAGACAAGGATACGAATATGGGTGAGATTCCCAATCATCAACACAACAAAATGGTTGAAGTAAAAACGGGACGACATGTAAAACAAAAAAATACCAATCATGCATATCATACATCTTTTGTTATTCATTCAGCAGCAAAAGACATCATCAAGACAGGATTGTAATATACAACATATAATATATCCATCGATAGTCATGCAAACAAGGGTAAAACTCTGACCCCTACTCCATGGAGCTAACAAATGTTGGAGAGAGTGAATGAGAGGAAACGTTCCGTGTACACCAGCCATGGGCAAGATGCTACAACATTCATAACGTGCACGTATCTGGCTTTTACGGAAACACACTACACCAAACATGAAAAGTACGACATCTAGTCGAGGATATCAGTGTATTGCTTGGAGTTGCCACGACACAGAAGAGCTACCAACTGGTCACATGTAAGCATTTCCAACCCTGATACCTCCAAGACTATTTAAAACGTCACCGTAAGATTCGCATCCGCATTGTAACACCCCCGTTTTCTGTAACCAGTTATAATCACCTTTACATTGTGATTGCTACCTTATGTTTGGTATGACTTTGTTATATACATGTGGATGTTTTATATGATGGTTTTATATCCATGGTTATGTGGTGGTGAAGTTTTCTTTTGTAGTTTTGAGACGAAAACCGATAAAAGTTCTGTTTTGACCGGTATCGGGTAATTTCTCGTTTTGCGTGCTAGAGGCCGGGAAAACGGGGAATTGGGTGGAATGTAATGTTGAATTAAATTTTCGATTACCTAGTTGATTATTCCTAATGAAGAGAATTAGTTTTCTTAAAATCCAAAATTTTACCAAAAGTGGTAAAAACCGATTATCCATTTCCGGTAAAAATCCTAAACACCTAATTCCTAACCAAATGGAAAATGTAACTATGCTAGTTACATTGGATAGGCCATTCGGCCAAGTTGCTTGGGGAAGAGCCAAAATCTCCCTTTATCATCATCCAAGAAAAGTTATGACACTAACTTTAAATGGAAAAAGGGTTTTAGCCATCTTTGGTTAATCTTGTACTTGAACTCTCTACAAGCAACAACACACCCACCCCTTTACATCTTGGCCTTCCATTCTCTGTGACCAAATTTTAATAGAAATTTGGAGTCCACTAGGTGGATCCAATCGGCCATCAAAGGGGAAAACATCCAAAGTTACTATTTCATTCATTTTCTAATTTCTCTCTTAAAAACCTAAAGCTCTTAAGTTTTCTCTCTCTTTCTTCCTCTCCTCCTAGTTTCGGGCAGCCTTGGTGAGTGCTCACACTCATCTTATTTCATCATTTTAACTTCATATTCTTGTTCATCTTACTTATCTAAACAACTTTCATCTTTTGAATTTCGTCATTTGAAGTTGTTTACTTAAACTTTTTCAAGAATCATTCAAGGAGGTTTCAAACTTCTTGAACTTGTGGAGAACACTTCTTTGAAGAAGTAAGTTCCTAAACTTAGTCTTTCATGTCTTTTACTCTAAGGGAACACTTTCTCTTTTCATGTTTTTTATGTTGAAAATCAAGTTTTTGAACTTGTTTCTTTTCCTTCTACGCTACGGTTTTAGTATTCCTTTGGTGACCAAGTTTTCTCTTCATCTTCTTCAAGGAAGATTCAAAAAGGTAATGGGGGAGTGAACCATATCACACCTTAATGGTGGTGATAAAGACCTCCTAGTTTTGTTGAAGGAAAACCCTAGATCTAGGGTTTCCTTATAAAGTTCATTACTTTGTTGTCATAGTATTTTATGTTTTTGTTTTGATATGATGATTGTGTTTGTATGTGTTAGTAGAAAAACATTTTGGCATGGTGAAAAACTATTCTTAGGTCCTAAGGATAGGATTTTAGAATGTTGAACTTGTTTATGTCCTAAGTTGCCTTGATAACATGCTTATATGTTGGTATGATTTTCTAGCAACTTTGGATGTTGTTGGATGGTTTCATTTTGGTTGTAAAATGGCATTTAAGTTTCGGCCATGTAATGATAATAAAGGAAGCCAAAGATTCTATATTCAAGTGAGGGTGTAATGGACTTAAAATGGTTCCAACAATGTAAAATAATTAAGAGAAACCTACCCTTGTTTGCTTTGGGGGCATTCGGCCTTGTCATGCTAATTAGGGTTAGGATATTAAAATGTTGATGTTAAGGGGTTTAATGAGTTCATACTAAAGTATAAGAGTCATATAAATTGAAGAGGTTTCCAAAGAAATCAAGTTTTGGTTCCAAAGAAGCATGTGTTGTGAAATAAGTGTTTTGACTTCATGTGAAAATTATTTTAAGAATAGGTTGGTTTTATGTTGGTCAACCACGTATTTTAATAAGTTGTTTTGAAGAAAAGATTTTCAAGAACCAAGAGTTTCATAGTTAGTCAAGATGGTTTTCAAGGATTTTTGGTTAGTAAGCCTTCTTGAGAAAATAGGATTCTTACAAAGCTTTTCTTTAAAAACAAAGAGTTTTACACTACTATTACCTTTTTAGAACTTCCTAAAATTATATAAGTTATAGTTTATTTGAAAATGAAATGGTGATTTCAATTAAGAAGTATATTTCTTTTACACTAAGTAATAGGACTTGGAAACCAATTCAAAAGAGTTTTACACTAAATAAGACGCCTTATGGGCAATTGTATAGAGTTTCATACTATACTTAATAAAGGAGATTTCATCAACTGCTTTACAACAAAGGATAGTACTTTGAAACTTTTACTATAATAGCGTAAACGCGTGTTACCTCCTAAGAGAAATTGCATTAGTTCCACAAAGAACTCACAAAGATTACGTAAAAGACATATACTAATATCTTGTGGTCATGACAAAATCATGTCCCACACCCTTGATGATTTAGGTCATCTAAGGAATCCATAACGTTTAATCACAAAGAGTTAAGTAATGTAACGTTTCTTTGATAGACAGGTGAGAAGATATAATGAAGGGGAACTTTATGGACCCTGTTTTCCATAATGCATTAGGTTATGGAATAATATATCATAAGACATGAACATCGTGTTACGAACGACGAGGTGGCACGTGATTGTAAGGAACGAAACCAAGAACGGGGGACTAATGGCAAGTCGTGTGAAAGTAGGTCCCATAGGTGTGCCCTGTGGCTTATCAAGAGATAAACGTAGTACTATAGTGATAGAGTTGTGTGTGTTGTGTTGTGTCATTTTCTTGACATGCATACGCATCTGTACATGAATTAGGAGTTGTGCCCGAGAGTTGACCTTACACCTTTTTGCGGGTTCGATTGTTGGAGGAGACGATCATGGAGATCTTGAGGACGTTGGGGTTGGGGAGACCACATGTGGCCAGAGAGTAGCTCCTCTGTGTCGTGGGTGACCTAACGAAAAATGCTGACGTCCAGACTACACAACGGGCAAATCATGATTTGGGTAAAGAACGTCTGGCGTGAGCTATTTTAATGATTGCTATCTTTGGATGTGGCACTGTGGGTTATGATAACGCACACAATGTACTCCCAATCACTCACTCTTGTTATATTTAGCTCCATGGAGTAGAGGTCTGAGTCATGTTGCATATTGTGTCATTGCATACTTGAGTTGACATTTGACCCATTTTATTGTTGATTGATACATTAACTGTGATACCATGTGATTAGTTGTTATGTTATAAATGCCCATGCGCTATAAGCCGATTGGGTGCGCGTGTGCGTGACTTTTATCACTGCTGTTCTGGTTGTGCGATGTGCGGAATCTCACCTCATTTTACGCTGCTCGCGTGGTTTTTTTCATCTTGCTCTAGTGAGTACTCATGGCGAGTGATCCACCATCCCAGATGACCTTGGACCTGACACTCTACGATGGAGAGGACGCCTGGACAATCCATCCTGATGGACGTCGGACCTACACTGGAGCTGTGAGTCTCACGAGTAGGAGGGAGTCACCCTTTCATATAACGAGCATGTCAGAGAGAGCCTGCACCCTGCGTGTCAGTGGTGGGGGTAGTTCGGGGATTACCCAGCCACCAGCACCACCTGCTGATTGTCCACGCTTGCCTAGTGCCCAGCCTGCAGTTCACCGGGAAGAGCCCAGGGACGTGTACGTCGACCCTGCTTCCATGCCACCTCCACCTACTGCACCGTCTACTTATGCCTTACCTATTCATGTTGCCGGACCGTCTGTGCCCGTAGTCCCATCCCCGGGGCATACCTATGTGCATTCCGAGCTACAACCTCAAATTCCTCACCAGCGGACAGAATTGGAGGATGACTGCTCGCAAGAGCACACCGGCGCATACTAGGGTATCTTTCTCCACACCCTCGTTATCCTCTCGTCTGATGACGAGGAGATGGAGGAGGTGGTACCAGAGTATGTACCGGAGGACGTTCCTGGGGTATCTCGTGCCAGTGCGAGTCAAGGTGCGTGGTGGAGGAGGGCTGACGAGAAGATGTTCCGGTATGCAAAACAGATCATGAGCAGGCATGACATGTTGCCCTTGCTGGAGGACGAGGATGAGGAGGAGGAGGAGGAGTACTACTCCGATGAGTAGTTCAATGTCTGTTTTGGCCAGTCTCTAGTGTCTTCCCAGCATCTGTATTTTTATGATGTACCCCTCTTCCCATTTATGTTGTGGAGCTGTGTCTCCAATAGTGTAGGTTGAGTTGTCCTTCTGTTGGTTACTTTATTTTTTAGTCTGATGCTGAGAACTATATATTTATACATATGTTTTGTGGGGAGTTTTATTATTCCAATGTTGTTTATGATTTCGTATATTTATTCTTATGAGTACAACCATACTTATATGTTTTCGAAACTTGAGTATAAAGAAAAAAAAACCCATATTTAATAAGGAAAGCCAAAGCTTTTATGTTCAAGTGAGGGTGTAATGGACTTAAAATGGTTCCAACAATGTCATATAATTAAGAGAAACCTACCCTTGTTTGCTTTGGGGGCATTCGGCCTTGTCATTCTTATTAGGGTTAGGATCTTAAAATGTTAATGTTAAGGGGTTTAATGAGTTCATACTAAAGTATAAGAATCATATAAATTGAAGAGGTTTCCAAAGAAATCAAGTTTTGATTCCAAAGAACCATGTGTTGTGAAATAAGTGTTTTGACTTCATGTGAAAATTATTTTAAGAATAGGTTGGTTTGATGTTGGTCAACCACTTATTTTAATAAGTTGTTTCGAAGAAAAGATTTTCAAGAACCAAGAGTATCATAGTTAGTCAAGATGGTTTTAAAGGATTATTGGTTAGTAAGCCTTCTTGAGAAAATAGGATTCTTACAAAGCTTTTCTTTAAAAACAAAGAGTTTTACACTACTATTACCTTTTTAGAACTTCCCAAAATTATATAAGTTATAGTTCATTTGAAAATGAAATGGTGACTTCAATTAAGAAGTATATTTCTTTTACACTAAGTAATAGGGTTAGGAAACCAATTCAAAAGAGTTTTACATTAAATAAGACGCCTTATGGGCAATTGTATAGAGTTTCATACTATACTTAATAAAGGAGATTTCATCAACTGCTTTACAACAAAGGATAGTACATTGAAGCTTTTACTATAATAGCGTAAACGCATGTTACCTCCTAAGAGAAATTGCATGAGTTCCACAAAGAACTCACAAAGATTACGTAAAAGACATACACTAATATCTTGTGGTCATGACAAAATCATGTCCCACACCCTTGATGATTTAGGTCATCCAAGGAATCCATAATGTTTAATCACAATGAGTTACATATATAGAATATGTAACGTTCCTTTGATAGACAAGTGAGAAGATATGATGAAGGGGATCCTTATGGATCTTGTTTTCCATAATGCATTAGGTTATGGAATAATATATCATAAGACATGAACATCGTGTTACGAACGACGAGGTGGTACATGATTGCAAGGAACGGAACCAAGAACGGGAAACTGATGGCAAGTAGTGTGAAAGTGGGTCCTGTAGGGGTGCCCTGTGGTTCATCAAGAGAAAAACGTAGTACTACAGTGATAGAGTAGTGCGTGCTGTGTTATGGCATTTTCTTGACATGCATGCATCTGTACATGAGTTGGGCGTTGTGCCCGAGAGTTGAGCTTATAACATTGTGCGGGTGCGATTGTTGGAGGTGACGATCGTGGAGATCTTGAGGATGTTGGGGTTGGGGAGACCATATGTGACCAGAGAGTAGCTCCTCTGTATCGTGGGTGACCTGTCGAAAAACGCTGACGTCCTGACTAGAAACCGAACAAATCATGATTTGGGTAAAGAACGTCTGGCATGAGCCGTTTTAATGATTGCAATCTTTGGATGTGGCACTGTGGGCTGAGATAACGCAAACAACGTTCTCCCAATCACTCACTCTTCTTATATTTCGCTCCATGGAGTAGGGGTCTAAGTCATGTTGTTGTGTCATTGCATACTTGAATTGACATTTGACCTATGTTATTGTTGATTGATATATTAACTGTGATACCATGTGATTAGTTGTTATGTTGTGAATGCCCATGCGCTATAAGCCGATTAGGTGCGTGTGTGCGTGACTTTTATCACTGCTGTTCTGGTTGTGCGATGTGCGGAATCTCACCTCATTACTTTTGTTGTTACGCTGCTCGCGTTTTTTTTTTCATCTTTCTCTGGTGAGTAGTCATGGCGAGCGATTCAGCATCCCGGATGACCTTGGACCGGACACTCCACGATGGGGAGGATGCCTAGACGATCCATCCTGACAGACGTTGCACCTGCACTGGAGCTGTGAGTCTCACGAGTAGGAGGGAGTCACCCTTTCATATAACGCGCTTGTCAGAGAGAGTCTGCACCCTGCGTGTCAGTGGTGGGGGTAGTTCAAGGATTACCCAGCCACCACCACCACCTGCTGATTGTCCACGCTTGCCTAGTGCCCAGCCTGCAGTTCACCGAGAGGAGCCCAGGGATGTGTACGTCGACCCTGCTTCCATGCCACCTCCACCTACTGCACTGTCTACTTATGCGTTACCTATACTTGTTGCCGGACTGTCTGTGTCCATAGTCCAACCCTCGAGGCCTACCTATGTGCATTCCGAGCTACACCCTCAAATTCCTCGCCAGCAGGCGAATTGGAGGATGACTGCTCGCAAGAGCACACCGGCGCATACCAGGGTATCTTTCTCCACCCCCTCGTTATCCTCTCGTCTAATGACGAGAAGATGGAGGAGGAGGAGGTACCAGAGTATGCACTGGAGGACGTTCCTGAGGTAGCCCCCGCCAGCGCGAGTCAGGGTGCGTGGTGGATGAGGACTGATGAGGAGATACTCCGGTATGTCGAACAGATCATGAGCGGGCAAGACATGCAACCCTTGGAGGAGGACGAGGAGGACCCGGAGGAGTACTACTCCGATGAGTAGTGCAGTGTCTATTTTGGCCAGTCTCTAGTGTCTTCCCAGCGTCTGTATTTTTATGATGTACCCCCTTCCCCTTTCTGTGTTGGAGCTGCGTCTCCAATAGTGTAGATTGAGTTGTCCTTATGTTGGTTACTTTCTTTTGTAGTCTAATGCTGAGAACTATATATTTATACATATGTTTTGTGGGGAATTTTATTATTCCATTATTGTTTATGATTACGTATATTTATTCTTATTAGTACAAGCATACTTATATGTTTTCGAAACTTGAGTATAAAGAAAAGAAAAAAGAAAACCCATATTTTCGGTAAGCTCTTTATAGTTTATATATTTCCACATTTCTTTTCGTCTTGTGTTAAATAATCGTGACCTCTAAAGTGGGGTGTTGCACGCATCAAGGTGTAAGCTCAACTCCTAGGCTCAAGGCCTTACAGACTCATTCAACATAATGCCAATGCTTACACAAAGTAGATGCGATAAAGCAATGTTTATCCACCGGATAAACCTCAAGATTCTCTATGGGTCTCTTCCTTAGGAACTATACACATTATCATTGTTGTAAAACTTTTACCCACCGGGTAAATCTCGTGATCCCTCCGGGATCGAGTCATCACAAGACTAAAACAGTTGAACGACTTTCTTAAATCCGAATCACCGGTTTGTCATCGAACTACTGTTTCAACCCAAAACGTTTCATGTTTGCATTGGTCTCTTATGAATTTATGTCTCAAGTCCTAAGTGTTATGACGAAGGATTGAGAATCCTCTTAGATAAGTCTTTGATCCTATCTAAGTTTGAGGTTCCTTGAGTTTCAAATAATGAAAGGAGTCTTGATGCACTTAAGTCTTATGAAGTCGTTGATGAACTACGTCATCAATTGTATAGTGTATGGTATTGTTCCACCATATCCTCTACTTAATTATCTCTTTCCTTTTTCTCTAAGTTAATTACTTAACTACGGGTTTTCGTGTGTAAAACTTTACGATTGAGTTGAAAAACTCTTGATTAAAGACTTTGTAAACCAAAAACATTTCTAATTGAAAACTCATTATATTTGTAAGAACTTAATTACTTACTTGAAGTAAAGCGGTTCAATTAGTTTCGAAAAGGGTTTCCTTTCTAACTTAGTATAAAATTGTGCTCTAAGTTAGCGTAAAAGAAATAGTATTCCTTTTACTTTCCAAACTATGATTCAATTAAATCAAAACTTTATGCCAAAGTCCTCATTATACTTTGAAGGTTGAATGTTAACTTCATATTAATTTTACTTTCATGAAATTACTTTTATCATTTTATTTCTAAAACACTCATTTAATTGATTAAACTATGACTAAAGGAAAACACATTTTTACCATAGTTAAAAACACTAAGGGCCGAAACCCTAGTTGATCTTTGGATCAAAACTATTTCTTGTTTGTTTTTGAAACACAAGTTACTAAAACACTTATTAGCTTACAAAACATTGAAGTTCAAGAACAAGTTCATGTTCCTCCTTTTGTTTGTTGAATGGCCAAACCCTACTACTAACAAGGATATGAAGATTTTGCTTTACCAACATGTTAAGTAATAGCTCAAAATACTCACAATAATATGATGAACAATAATCATACACCATTCAACCATAAACTAACATAAAAATCCTTACTTGATCTAGAGATCAAAGTATGGTTTTCAACAAACATGAAAACATTTTTCCAACCAAACATATATCATCATAAACACATAATAAGCATAGAAACCTTATTACAAACATGTTCTCATAGAGAACTCCACCAACAAAGTAGTGAACCCAAGTTAGGGTTTCACCCACACAAATAACAAAATGACCATTTTCATCTCCCACCAATTTTGGTGTTATGAGGTTCACTCCCACACACCGTTAGTGAAGAGGCTTTAGTGAAAGAAACTCCTAGCTCCTTAAACCACAAGGTGTAACACCATTTCCAAGGGCATCACATTTACGGAAATTTTATAAAACTCTAAGGCCGAAAAACAGGTTAATTAAAAACCTTCAAGAAAGATGGGGGGTGAATTTTTCCTTTTCACAAGACATAACTGTAAAAGCTTGTAACCATTTATGTGTGTAAGGTAAATCACATTTCATAATATAAGTTCATAAGTTCATAAAAGATTTACGTTATACCCAAACCAGCTACATAAAGTAAACAAAAAGATACAGAATCAACATAAAGAATTGGAGACACATCTCCTAAACATAAGATACTTGGAGACGCTGCTCCACAACAGATAAAAGAAAGATAAAGACACTCTGACACCCTACACTGGCCGACAACAAACTACACAAGAAGACATCCCTCAGATCAACCACTGAATGCTTCCTCTGACTTATCCTTTATGGAGAGACAAGCGAAAGGAATAGGAAGGCATGGGTAGATCACCTCCCTCCTAATCTCCTCACATATCGCCTTCCAATCAGGACTCGTCAAACGAGACCTAACAGGAATCCTAGTAGGGACTACTGCTAGCATTCCTATGGTAGATATCGCAGAAGTAGAAGTTGACCAAGAAGCAACTTTGCTAACAAGCGGCCTATCCCTAACAGAGGGAGAAGGCACTGAACACACTGGTGAAAAGCCCACCTACCATTTTACTTACGACACAGCCTTGACTACAAACGACACGAAGACAAGCGGTGAAACGGTTGAGAACCCTTTCTCTGTGACCCATGCGGATGGTGAATGTGGCACTTCACATGTATGTTACTAGAAGCCTATCATGACTAGATGTCCAAACGCCGAAACCACAATGTACCTTAACAGCGAGATGCATTTGAAGCACCGGATGAAGTCTCGATATCACAATCTTCTCTAGAGACCACCAAAGAAGCACACAACGATGCAATACAAATTAATGAGGTGAGATTCCCATTCATCAACACAACACATGGCAGAAGCAGAAACGATAAGACACGCAAGATAACAACATACTAATCATGCATATCATACATCTCAATATCTCATATTATTCAATCAACAACATAAGACATCGTCAACATAGTATAATAATGTATAACATGTAAATGTATCCATCAACAGTCATGCAATGCAATGCAATGTAAATGACTCAATGCCATATGCCACAAGGGTAAGACTCTGACCCCTACTCCATGGACCTAAACATAACTAGAGTGAGTGATTGGGAGAACATTGTCTGCGTTATCTCAGCCTTACAATGTCACATCAACGATCGCGATTGCTATAACGGCTCACGCCAGACGTTCTTTACCCAAATCATGATTTGTCCGGTGTCCAGTCAGGACATCAGTCTCTTTCAACAAGTACCCATGACACAGAGGAGCTAGTCTCTGGCCAGATGTGGTCATCCCAACCCCAACGTCCTCAAGATCTCCAAGATCGTCAACTCCAACAATCACACCCGCACAAAGGTGTGAGCTCAACTCCCAGGCATAACGCCCAACTCATGCACAGATGTGTATGCATGTCAAGACAATGTCACAACACAAAACACGTACTACCCTATCACTTTAGCACGACGTTTATCTCTTGATAAACTATTGGGCACCCCTACAAGACCCACTTTCACACGACTTGCCATCAGTCGCCCATTCTTGGTTCCGTTCCTTGCATTCACGTACAACTTTGTATTTCGTAAAACGATGTTCGTGTCTTATGACAAATTATTCCATATCCTAAACGTATTATGGAAAGCAGAATCCACAAGGATTACTTCATCATATCTTCTCACTTATCTATCAAAGAAAACATTACTTATTTTGTATAAGTAATTCTTTGTGATTAAGCATTATGGATCCTTGGATAACTTAAATGATCAAGGGTGTGGGACATGGTTTTCCATGACCACAAGGTATAGGTACATGTCTTTTATTTAGTCTTTGTGAGTCCATTATGGAACTCATTGCATTCCTTAGGAGATATTACGTACTTGCGCTATTATAGTAAAGTCTTTAAAATACTTTCCTTGGTAGTAAACTAGTTCATGAAATCTCCTTCATCAAACATAGTTGAAAACTTTTACGTATACTCATAAGATATCTAATTTAGTGTAAAACTCCTTTGAAATGATTCCTGTTTCTTTTACTTAGCGTAAAAGGAAAATGCATCTTACTTTAAATCACCTTTTCATTTTCAAATGAAAACTATAGCTCATTTATTTTGTAAGATTCCAAAATTAATCATAGTAGAGTAAAGACTCATTATTTTAAAGAAAACATTTACAAGAATTCTCATTTCTCTTGAAAGTAGGTTTACTAACCAAAACCTTTGGAAACCACATGAATCATCTAGAAGACTCTTTGTTCTTGAAAATCTTTTCCTTGAAACAACATGTCAGAATAAGTGGCTGATTAACTTCAAACTTTCCTATTCTTAAAACACTTTTCATATGAACCCAAAATACTCATTTTACAACACTTGGTTCTTTGAAATCAAAACTTGATTTCTTAGGAAACCTTTTTAATTTCGATCCCCTTCATTTCTTAGTATGAACACATTAAACCTCATAGTATCAACATCTTAAGTTCCTAACCCTACTAACCATACCAAGGCCGAATGCCCTATGGAAGTAGGATAGGTTTCTTTATTTTGTCTTACCTTCTTGGAACCATTTTAAGTTCATTGAACCATTACTTGAACATAGAAGCCTTGGCTTCCCATTTTAAAACAACAAGGTCGACCCTTACATGGTTTTTTTTAGCAAAATACAAGCCACCCAACAACATTCTAGCATCATGAAAATCATCTCAACATATAGTCATTCCATCAAGTAGTAAAAGCATGAACAAGTTCATCATTCAAAAATCCTATCCCTATGCTTGGATTGAAATAGATTTTCAAGGGTCAAATCTTCATGAAACCACACTAAAGTTGTTCTCACAATGAAGCCCAGGATGTCTAGTTTTAGGATCAAAAACAAGTTTTGAAAATCGAGGTCTATATTGAGAGAAAAATCGAAATGACTCACACAAGGTCAGATCTGAAAATCACACTTTCACAAACTCTTTTCAACAAAAGGATCGAGGAACCCTAGGTTAGGGTTTTCCCACACATAAAAGTATTTTCAACCATTCAAACACATCAATGAACACAAGTCAAGCCACAAATAAATATTACAACATTGTTCTCATAGAGAACCAAATAGACAAAGTAGAAAACCCTTGGTTTAGTGTTTTCCCAAACCAAACCCATAAACCATTTCCACCACCACCAATGCGGAGTGATGTCGTTCACTCCCCCATTACCTTAATGAAGATCTCTAGGATGAGCAAAACTCCAAGCTCAAAGAACAAAGAGAGGCCGAAACTTAGTGAAGAACACATGATGAACAAGGTTGGCGTTCTTGAGGTTCAAGAACAAAGTTGCTCCAAATGAAAAACTTGCTTCATCAAAGATGTGTAAGAGATCAAGACTAGATGATATACGACTTTAGGAATCAAAAAGGAAATTTGGATGATGAACTTAGAGAGAGAACCGTGAGGTATAGAGATGGAAAGAGAAGAGAAAAAAGGGAAATGTTCATGAACAAAGAAAGCTTTGATCTTAGAAAATGAAAATGAGAAGTGGTTTGGTGTTGGTGGGGATGTGTTGGCCGAACGGCCTTATCACCATGGAGTCCAAAAATTGATTCAAATGTTTATGACATAATGATGGGAATTGTGTAAGAAAATGGATGGCCCTGATCAAGTAAGGTACAAGAGGTGTTGAGCTCTTATTCAAAGTAGTAGAGATTAACCATAAATATGTTAATTAGCTTTCTCCGTAAAAGGAAAGATTGATTAATTATTAACCAAAAGTCATAGAAAGTTAATCTATTAGTTAAAGAAATGAAAATGTGATGGATGGTTGACACAAAGGTGACAAGGTCTCGTGAAACGTGAAAAGCAATCATGAACTACTCCCAGCTCTGGGCCAGAACAACTTTCCGGCCCTGGGCCAGATTACTTCCCTGACCTTAGCACGCATTCCAAGGTATAGAAAAGCGATCCTGATTAAAATAATAATATTTATCGATTCTGGCCCAAAACAGCACATTGGGTTCAAAACAATATTTTATGATTATTAAACTCAGAATTGAAATTCAAATATGAATTTCTAATTATTAACTATTATTATGATTATAATTAATCGGATTGTGTTCTCAGTCAAGTTATTCGCACAAACAGTTAAAAGGGAAGATATAGGATTTTTGGGATGTTACACAAGGTGGCCGAACCAACACAAGAACAACTTGAAGGTTTGGATGATGTTCTTGAGGTTGAAGAACAAACTTCTTCAAATCAAGAAACTTCTTTCACCAAAGTTGATCCTTAGACCAAGACAAGGTGAAGTATTATCTTAGAAATGGAAAAGAAAATTTGGTTGATGTTTGGGTGATGATGGTCGAATGTATGATTGAAAAGAGAGAAGAGAGGATTTTTGAAAAACTTATGAGATGAATGCTTTGATCTTTAGAAGAAGTAAAATGAAGTTGGATATGTGTTCTTTGAGTGATATGGCAAATGACCTTGATGTATTATGACCAAAATCTTGGTTAAAAGTGATGGAAAATGTGTAAGAGAAATGGAAGGCCTATGGGTGCAAGTACATAGGTGTTGACACCATGTCAAAATTTGTAGAGATTAATCAAAATTAGGTAGTTTAGCTTTTTCCATAAAAGGAAGAGTTGACAAAGTTGAAAGGTTATCATAATTTTGACAAAAAGGTGACATCGCCTCGTGAAACGTGAAAAACGGTCATAAACTTCTCCCGGCTCTAGGCCAGAGTAACTTCCCGGTCCCGAGCCAAATTACTCCCCGGCCCTGGCACGCTTCCCAAGGTAAAACGGTCCTAATTCAAATAATAATATTTTTATTGGTTCCGACTCAAAACAACATAACATACTCAAAACAATACCTTATGGTTATTAAGCTCATAATTGAAATTCAAATATGAATTTCCAATTATTAACTATTTTTATGATTATAATTAATCAGATTGTGTTCTCAATCAAGTTATTCACACAAATAGTTAAAAGTTAAAAGACAGATATAAAAATTTTAGGATGTTACATTCAACACGCCATTGGATGACCTGTGAGTGACGTGCAGATGTCAGCCATCTTCCAATTGGCCTAGGTCACCAGAAGCTCATTCATCCAGAAGCCTATAAATACACGGAGTAACACCCTCACAAACTTCACTTCATGTTCACCCTACATATTGTATTATTGATACTTGCATCCGTTTGGCTAACTTAAGCATCGAATTTCCATTGTTGGTACATTCACCAGATCAGCCGACCACACAGATATGACACTTGGGCCAACCACCCAATACCCAACCAAGATAGAAGCAAGGACATCCGATTCACTCAACTATAGGAGACCAATTGATCCCCAGAGATTACAACTAAGCAACACTAAATATTTAAATAATTTTTTTTTGACTAGTTCCTTATCAACGAATGTATTGAGCATTTAAGTCCCATATCTCATTGCATTTAACATCATATATTTAGTTACTTTCTTAACTAGGACCAAAGTACTAAAAGATTCGGTTTTTACCGCCAACATACTTGTTTTTTTTTTTTTTTTTTTGGTAACCATGACATAGGTACAAAGTATCCACCACTGTTAGCAGTGATTACTTTCTGTCGGGGAACCTATTGGATACACAAGGAGGGTTGTAACACCCCCCCCTCGGGTGCTACGTACTCGAACTCAAAATGCGGAAAATATCAAGAAAATAAAACGCTAGTTGCTTTCGGAAAATAACATAATTATTTAGCTATGTTCAAAAACGCGATTTCTAAAAATTTTCTGCTTGCATAGGAAAAACAAACTCATGACGAAGAAATAAACTTCATAACACACGCTAATATTTAAGGTGCATAAAACATAGGTTTAGGTCTAAAATATATCCTATTACAGACTTAAGAATACAAATCCAACATACATGTAGTAGAATATATAAAACTGCTTCAAAAATAAAAGACTCCTAAGCTGGTCGGCTAAAAGTAGCCATTGGGATACAACCCAAAGTCAACTTCTTCAACGGGCTCCGTCATCCGAGTCCTCACGTGCCCGCGGGGACCTATGAACAACATCTGTACATGTGTTCCAAAAACACAATAGGGTGTCCAACATGTACAGGCAAAGGTGAGATACTCATATAAAGTTTATCACAATAGCCGCACAGGCGACAAATAGCATAAACATACACAGATAAATATAGTTATAAGAACAGTTAACTATATAAGACAATATAATATCTCAGACACCATCATGAGTTATAATAATGCATGAGACTTCAATATCATCTTTCTAATTAATGTACTCCAGAGATTCTAACTTCCCAACATCGAGCGATAGACCGTAGTAACACCCGTAACACAATTGTCCTCATGAGTCGGCCTCTCAATTTAGGTCCGAACTCCAATTGTTCCAGGGTACCACGTCTCACCATATCCTGAATAGTCCTGTCCCTGATCGAGTTCATTCGTGCTGGGTAGCCGACTTACCACGGCATGGGATCGCGAGGCCACCGGCCACTTGTGGAGTCTCGACACATAGAATGCCCCTATAGACCTTGTGGTCTTAACCGGTTCCATTCTCAACTACGAAAGTTGTAGAATGGTTTCAAATGGCACGTCTGCCGGTTCATGCATGTACACAGAGAGTTTGCTGTTTTCTTTTTCGTTCATTCTTTCAATTGTCGAGACATAAAGTCCATGACTCATTTCAAAAGGCATTAAGCCCATTCAAACCAAAAACATAGGACACGAAGTCCGAGTGCTCAATCCACAAAACACTAGCCCGACGTCTCGGTCACTAGGTTTGGGTTCATCTCAAAGGTTCATCATTTTTCATTTTTGGTTAAACTTTCTCAAAATAACTTTGGAAACCAACACTCAATTTCGTTTTCTTGAAACAACACATTTCTTGATCAAGGAGAACATTTTTCCGGCGAAAAACACTTTCTTGAAAAACAAAACCTTTTTTCTAAGGTTTCACACCTTTTTAAAACGTTTTTCGGAAACAAAACTCGTTTTGCACGACTTTCCACAAAACCACTTTTTCTTTTCAAAAGGACATCACTTTTTCAAAAAAGAAGATAACTTTTCTTGAAAAGGCAACACGTTTTGCAAAAACCACTTTTTGATTTCAAAATGCGTTTTTCAAAACTTTGATTTCGGATTTCGAGTCTTTTAATAATTATGGAGACATAGCCAGTCCTATGCTCATCCAGGATATAAATATATGTATACATATTAAACAGTCCATAATCACAATAATATTCATCGAAGGCATCCATGCCATAATTCTAAATCAAATACTCAAGTACAAACTCCATCAAGTACATAAGTCAACCATTCACAACTACCAATCATCAATTAACAACACCACATCTCATATAACAAGTCATATACCATGTAGCTATCAAACTCAAATGACTACCTCCCTTTACCTCACAAAGTGCTTAGTCCAAACTCGAACGATTCTCGGCTCCGGCTCCGGTTTTGTCCGCGTCGCCTAAGACAATCAAACACAGTTCAATTCAAACAACCAATCAACATCAATATACAACATCAATACATAAATTTTCTTCCCCTAAAAGGTCTAAGGTTCGGCCATGAAAGGATAAAAAGGCTAGGGATCTCATTTGATTCCAAACTTTTGGATGGTTGGTTCATGAACTTAGTTAACACTACTACAATTCTTAACACTCAAAAATGTGAAACAAAACTCAAGGTTTTCTCACATGAAGGTTTCGGCCATTTAGGGAAAAGAGGTTAGAAATTGATTTGGTTTTCCATCACTTGGATTCAAGGACAATAGGAAAGCTAAGGATGGAATCAAGAGTTAGAAATCAAAAATTTGATCAAAAACACTATTCACTCATGAACATAGGGTTTGGCCATATTGGGGGTTATGAACTAGGATAAGAATGAAGGAACTTGTTTGAAACACAAGAAGGGGGTTGAATTGTGTTTTAGACGATTTTAAATTCTTTTCGTAAGCAGATAATAGTTTTCGCAAGGTTGGACGCTAAAATGATTAAAAGCAAAGAGAGCTCTTCCAAACACCAAGTTGGACGCTAACTTAGTTTGACTAAGATAGGAAAGCAGCGTAGGAAAAGGCAATTCAATCCCGGTTAGTTAGTTAGATAGTAAACTAAAGTAAGGGTAAGGGAGATAAAAGAACACAGAGATATTATCCTGGTTCACTCTTCACCAAAGAGCTACGTCCAGTCCTCTCTACTTGAGAGCTTTATCCACTATAACAAAAACCTTTTGTTACAAAGTATTCAACACCTCTTTAGGCAGTATTCTCAACCTCTTCAGGTTCTCTAAGTATTCTTTTACAGACAAGCCTCTTCAGGCTCAACCAAACTAAGGTGTTGAAAAGGTTTGTTCTACTAACTCACTAAATGTGAGAATTCGAAACTAAAGCTTAGACTCTTAAAAACAACTCTACACAGAGAGTAATATGAAAATGAGGATCAGAGTAGCTTTGCTAGCTTTGCAAGCTTGAGATTTTCTCTTTGATTTCTTGAGCTAATGTTTGCTTGTATCTCTTGAAAGATTTTGAATGCTAAGTGTTGCTTCACTTGTATTTTTGCTCAAGTTCGGTCTCTTCTTACTTGATGCACTTTCAGGGGATGGAGGTATATATAGCCTCTTGTCTTTGAGCTGACTTCACTCTTCAACGAATAGAAAAGGATACGTTCTGATAAGCATTGAATACATTTGATCCGTTGAGTCTGATAGCTTCTGAAGTTTCTGATCAGTAGGATAGACTGTCAGGATGATAGCTAAAAGTGGTGCTGACATATCCTCTGAGTCGAACGAAAGTTGCCTTTCGTTTTTCCAAAAGAAGAAGGTCAACTTCTTAAAGTGAGAGACATTTTGGCTTACGCTTTACATTTGTACGAATATTACAAAGAATGTTTTGTCCCAAGGATATAAGCCTTTTACAGGGAATAATAAATTCAAATGCTTTTACAAGAAATTCGTGCTAGAAGTATAAAAGCATTTATTGGACTAGCTATTACAAAAGTAACCGAAAGAGTCTTTGGACTCATGGTTCTATATATTACCATCCAGTCGTAAACCAAGATTAAATGTTGGACGAGATAAAGTCTTTGGACTATGGATAGTCTTTGGACTCAATTAAGTTTTATCCTGCACACTTAATATAAAACGTTAGTCCATAACAAATCTTTGTTCATCTTAAATTAGCTCTTTGTTAACATCAAAACTTAAGGGATTATTTGGACCATAACCACTTTGGTTCCAACAATCTCCCCCTTTTTGATGATGACAAAACATACTAATTTGATTGAACAAAGAGTCCTAGAGAGCTGAAGGGCTCCCCCTAAGACAAACATTCTAATCATTTAAAGCATCTAAATATTTAAGGCATATAAGACAGATATAAGCTTTTAAGCATGGAAAGCCAGACATGTATTCAAAAGCAATCAAGATGTAAATATTCAATCAACCCAATTTCTCCCCCTTTTTGTCATCAGACAAAAGAGTGAGAAACACATCATAGTCAGTATATTTGAAAACAAATAAAACAAATTTTAAGAAGAAGGAGGAGGTTTTGGAATAAAATCTTTGAACATAATTTGCTGAAGGAGCACCGCATTGTTGGCTTCTATGGTCCGTTGGACGAACTCTTGAAACTCAGGAGGAATAACCGAGGCGGAACTCTCAGCTATGGCCCTGGTTGCGTCCACACCTCTTTGATCAGGAACTATACTAAGAGCCTGAGAAGGAGATGGATCAACAGGATGGACCATTGAGAGAGGGATAGGTTGAGACTTGAACTGAGCTGAGTCTGCAACTTGTTCCACTTCCTCAGCATGAGTTTTAGAGGAGGGATCCGCATAGACAATTTCGGTGTCCCCAGTCTCTTCAGGAATAACCGGCTTAGGAGGAGGAGGAGGAGGAGCATTAGGATCAATGACGGGTTTGGGTGGAGGTGGCAGCACTTCAAGTATGATCTCAGCATCATCATACTTGCTTTCTCTCCATCTGGGAGCAGGTGAAGGTAAAACAACTTTAGGATAAAGAGGTATCCCAAAGACATCGTCTATGATCATGTAGTCAGCCTCACAGATTCGATATTGTCTTGGGTAGACGCGAATCTCTTCTTTCTCCTCAAATGATAGTCCACATGATGATGCTTCTTGGGAGCATCTCCAGATGTGGTTTTCCCAGTAGACCTTAGCATCTGGGTCAAATCTGAATCGGGGATCTTTCTTCCAAATGCTTACTAGAGCCCCAGAGTCATCTCGATGTCTCTTCCAAAACAAGGGATCAAAAGCATTTTTGTAGGGAAGCGTCCATGACTCAAGCCTTTTGCGAAGGTCCTTATTCTTATTGGGATCTAGAATAGGGAGCCTTGGACAAGCTCGAGGAGGAACAACTCCTACTCTTGTGCTGGATGTCCTTGACCAAAATTTCTTTGGAAGGTTGTGATGAATCTTAGCTTCCCGAGTCATGTCACACTCCTTCCGCACGGCATAATAAGGAAGAAAGTCCCGAACATCAGAATACTCCTTCCATGTTGTTGGGTAACTTGGAGTGAAAGATAGATCAGGATTAAGGATGAAGTTGGTTAAGCCAAACGTCCTTGCTCTTCTTTCGTACTCCGTTTTGTAGCCTTTCTTGTCTTCATTACGAAGAACAACTTGCCTCTTTACATTGTAGTGGCACCATTGGAATGCCTTGTCCTTGATGAGGTTGGGATAGACTTTCCTTGGAGGAAACGTCTTCTTCTCATGGCAGATAACCAAGGGTCCATGGGCTGTGTACATCTCAGTGGCCAGACGTTTTGTTGATGTGTGTGGGATGGGGTAGTAGCCATGTTCAGGGGGTGGTCTAGAGGTAGGTGGTGTGGGTGGTTGTTCATATTCATATTCAGGTAAAGGAAGAGGGCTTTTGGGGTGAGGTTCAGTAGTGGGGGGTGTGTGTTCAAGGAATAGAACAGGAAAGTTGCGTTTGACCTCAGCCCAAATTGAGCATTTGTTACTGTGGTTCATTCCTGGGATGCGTCTATATTTTCTTTTGGGAAAGATCTGTCTGGGGTAGGGAGCACCATAAGGTTGGAAGGGTGATCTCCCCAGGGTGTGAACCAGTCTTCGGGTTCATTTGGTGAGGCCAGAGTTTGGGTTTGTGGTAGGTCAGTGGGTGAGGGTGGTAGGGAAGGTTCAAAGGTCAAGTCCTCAATCTCAGACGATTGGACAACAGAAGAAGTAATAACTGAACTGGAGATAGGTTCAGTATTACCTTTTGTCTTTGCTCGAGTTGACCTTGCCCTTGTTGAAAAATGTTTAGGCAGAGGTGCAGCAGACAAGGTTTCCAATCTTGGACCTTTGACTACCCTGTAGATGGGTAGATCGTCCTCTTCGTCCTCATCAATGGGAGCTAGAATCAGCTTCTTTTTTCTGGATGGTTGGACGGTGAGCTTTGGACGAGAAAGAGGAGTCCTAGCTATTGGACGAGCCAGTTCATTGGAGCGTCCAGCAGTGATGCGTTGTTCAGACGCTTCTTCTGAGCCTTGTGTCTGAGCTCCTTTTTGTTTTCCTTCAAGTTTGGACTTTTTGAAGCAGTCCAACTGCATCATCACCAAACTTTGCCTGCTAAACTCAGGCTGATGCAATCATTCAATGCCATGAACACCATAGTATCTGACTTTTCTTTCTGGAGCCAAGTTCTTTAGGTCATCGTAGACCATATGCTTCTCGAAGATTTTTGAGAGAAGATCAGCATAGATGATTGAAGTATTCTTCCCAGAGCCTTCAATGGCATACTTGAAGAAGGAAAAGAGTAGGTGGGGAAGGTTTATCTGCCTTTTTAGTATCAAATGAACCAGGCAGAATTGATGAGCCTTTGATACATTATCCTTCGACCCAGCCTTGTGAAGGATAGACTTGTTCAAGATTTGGTGAAGAACCCTAGCCTTGTCAAACATTTTTGAGGCTATGAGTTTGTCACCCGAGTTCTTCAACAGACAGTCTCTGATGGTGGAAGCATCACCAATCTCTTCCTCCCAGTTATCCTCAACAGTTATACCAGATTGGGCGCACCCAATCGCATCAGAAATGGTTGCTTCAGATACTATTACTTCAGTATCAAGCACTTTGTTGCGAATCTCCCTTGCAGAGACAATAGGGTTTGTCCAGAACTCCCTTACTAGAGCAGGATAGATTACCGGAGAACCTTCGAAGAAGTTTGACCATCCAGCAGCATGGATGTTAGAGAAAATGTCAATCCGTTATCAGCCAGGAATTGTAGATTAAACTTGAACTCGACCATGACATCAGCAGTCTGAGCGTTAAAGGTTTTTCCTTTACCCTTAGAGGCAGCAGCAGAAGAGGTTGCCATAGTTTCAGAGAGGAGGTTTAGAGAAAAAGGGTTTTTCAGAAAGAGTTTTCCTTTTCGAAGATGCAAGAAGAAAGATTAAAGCTTTTTGTAAAGGTTTGATTTTTAACAAAACTTAGGTTTTAAAGAAAGGAGAAGAGAGAACGAAAACCTTTCGTATTTTCAAAGAGAGAGAGAAAGCGAAACGACGTGCATTAAATGCCTGACACACGTTCAGACTTTGAAACCGTAAAAAGCATTTTTGGCAAACAAAGAAAACAAAAACTGACTCAGTTAAGGGAATGAAAGATAATAGTTCATTCGACAAAGATTGAGTTCCATTAATGCATTAGACGAGCAATCAGAAAGTACAATGGACGAGCATATATTGGACGTAATGCAAATATTGGACGCATGCATTGGACTCTCAGTCAATCAATGAAATGCATGTTCAGATATTTCCTTATAAATGTGAACCTATCTTCGGCTAATGGTTTACTGAAAATATATGCCCATTGATGGTCATTATCAACAAATTGAATATCTATTGTTGCTTTTTGCACATAGTCTCTAATAAAATGATGCTTTATTTCTATATGCTTTGCTCTAGAATGTAGTATGGGGTTCTTTGACAAGTTAATAGCAGCAGTGTTATCGCACATGATAGGGATGTTGCTTACAAACACGTTGTAGTCTTCCAACTGATGTTTGATCCATAGGAGTTGTGAGCAGCAACTGGCTGCAGCAATGTACTCAGCTTCAGCAGTTGATAGAGCAATTGTGCTTTGTCTTTTGCTTGACCATAAGACAAGATTAGCACCAATGAAGTGACACCCTCCACTTGTGCTTTTTCTTTCTATTCTGTCTCCAGCATAGTCAGCATCACAGAATCCAACTAATCTGTATTCATCAAATTTCTTATAAAAAAGACCCAGATTAGTAGAACCCTTTAGATATCTAAAGATTCTTTTTACTGCTGAGAGATGAGACTCTCTTGGATCGGATTGAAAACGAGCACATAAGCAAACACTAAACATGATATCAGGTCTGGACACAGTTAGATATAAGAGGGAACCAATCATACCTCTATATACCTTTTGGTCTACCTTTTTATCTTTATCATCTTTGTTTAGCACGGATGTTGGATGCATTGGTGTATTCATAGGTTTACAATCGTCCAACTTGAAGCATTTCAGAAGCTCCTTTGTGTACTTCGTCTGATGAATATACACTCCGTCTGAAGTTTGCTTTACTTGAAGTCCGAGGAAAAATTTTAGTTCTCCCATCATGCTCATTTCAAATTCCCTTTGCATTAATTTAGAAAACTCTTGGCAAAGACATTCATCAGTTGCACCAAATATTATATCATCAACATAAATTTGAGCAACAATAAATTCCTTTTTATTTACTTTTCTAAATAGAGTTGTGTCCACTTTTCCTCTTGAGAAGCCATTCTCCATCAAGAAAGTGCTGAGTCTCTCATACCAAGCTCTAGGAGCTTGTTTGACTCCATATAAAGCTTTCTTAAGCTTATATACATGCTCAGGACGGTTCTGATCTTCAAAACCGGGTGGTTGAAGAACATATACTTCTTCATTAATTACACCATTTAGGAATGCACTTTTTACATCCATTTGATAAAGCATGATGTTATGATGTGCAGCATATGAGAGTAAGATGCGTATAGCTTCTAATCTAGCTACTGGAGCAAAGGTTTCAGTATAATCAATACCTTCCTCTTGTGAGTAGCCTTGAGCAACTAGCCTTGCTTTATTCCTTACAACTTTCCCATCTTTGTCCAGCTTGTTGCGATAAACCCACTTGGTTCCAATGACAGACTTATCCTTAGGCAACGAGACCAGCGTCCAAACGTCACTTCGTTGAAACTGGTTGAGCTCCTCTTGCATAGCGAGGATCCAGCACTCGTCCAATAAGGCTTCGTCCACAGACTTTGGTTCCATCTCAGAGATGAAGGCTGAGTCAGCTTGCTCTCTGAAGGTTGACCTTGTCCGGACGCTATCATTAGGTTTGCCAATGATTTGATCCTCAGGATGATAAGTCCTGAATTGCCACGAACGAGGGGTGTTTATAGCTTGCTGAGACGATGATGCGTCCTGCGTAACATCTGATGCCTCGTCTTTGTTGGTTGTTGGACGAGCATCTGAATCATTCACATCCATATCTGCAAAAGAATCATCTAGCTCTGATAATCTTTTATCAAGCAGTTTGTCATCAACTTTAACATGGATGGATTCTTCAACAATCAAAGTCCTAGAGTTATAGACTCTAAAAGCTTTGGACGTTTCAGAGTATCCTAACAATATTCCATTATCTACTTTGGCATCAAACTTTCCTAGTTGATCCTTAGTATTTAAAATAAAGCATTGACATCCGAAGGGGTGGAAATAAGAAATGTTGGGTTTACGTCCTTTCCACAATTCATAAGGAGTCTTATTCAAGATTGGTCTTATGTATATTCTGTTTTGAATGTAGCAGGCAGTATTTACAGCTTCAGCCCAGAAGTGCTTAGGGACAGAATTGTCACTGAGCATCGCCTTAGCCATCTCTTGAGGAGATCGGTTCTTTCTCTCAACAACACCGTTTTGTTGTGGTGTTCTAGGGGCAGAGAAATTGTGATGAATACCACTTTCATCACAGAACCTTTGAAAAAGCTCATTTTCAAATTCGCCTCCATGATCACTTCTGATCGAGCTGATGAATATGCCTTTTTCATTCTGAACTCGCTTACAGAATACAGAAAAGACCTTGATAGACTCATCCTTGTGAGCAAGTAACTTAACCCATGTCCATCTAGTATAGTCATCTACTATGACAAGTCCATATTTCTTACCACTGACAGAAGCAGTCCTTGTTGGACCAAACAAATCAAGATGCAACAATTCCATTGGTCTAGAAGTACTAACAATGTTCTTGGACTCAAACGAGTTCTTAACTTGTTTTCCTTTTTGACATGCGTCACAGAGAGCGTCTAATCTAAACAAAATCTTTGGTAAACCTCTTACAAGGTTATGCTTGTTTAGTCTAGAGATTAATCTCAGACTAGCATGACCAAGTCTTTTGTGCCAGATCCATCGCTCGTCTTCAACAGACACTAGACATGATACACTTTGAGTTGAAAGTTCCCCCAAGTTAATCTTATACAGATTATTTTGCCTTTTGGCAGTGAATAAGATGGACCCATCAGGGTTCTTGACTATACATTCACCTTTATTGAAGGAAACAACAGACCCACTGTCACATAATTGACTTATGCTAAGCAAGTTGTGTTTTAATCCTTCAACCAGAAGAACATTATCAATAGAGGGAAGAGGATGCTTACCAATCTTACCTATTCCTGTTATCTTTCCCTTCTGTTTGCCTCCAAAGGTGACCCATCCACTAGTCTTCTCACGGATTTTTTGGAACATACACCTTTCTCCCGTCATGTGACGTGAGCAACCACTGTCCAAGTACCAAGACTGGGGTCTTTTTTGTGTTGCTAAGCAGATCTGCAACAGGTATTATCATACTCTTAGGTACCCAGATAGACTTGGGTCCTTTAGGGTTTGTTGGTGGTCTTCGCCCATGCATTTTGTTTTTGTTTTTGTAAATGCATTTTGAAAAGGTGTGACCACTCTTTCAACAAATCTTACAGTAAGTTCTGGATGCATGCAATTTATTTTCTTTTTGCTTTCCATAGGAATGAAAAGCCTTGTGATGTTTGTTGGACCCTGATATTTTTTGAGACACACTTTGTTTCTCAGAGTCGTAGCCTAGACCAGACTTATCGTGAGGTGATCTAGTGTACCTCAATATCAGGTCTAACTTCTCTGATCCTCCAACAAGCTTAGATACGCTTTTGGTGAGATCAGATACCTCTTGTTTCAGTCTAGTTACCTCATGGGGTTCACTGGACTCAGAGGTGAGTTTGTCAGTTAGACTGACATTCTCAGCTTTAAGCTTATTATTCTCTTCAACAAGCTGTTTATTTAGTTTGTTGGACTCTTCCAACTCTTTATTCACTTTTGACAGTTTTCTCTTAAGCATGATGTATTGATGATGCAATAGAGAAGAATCATTTAGCAGTTCATCATATGCTTCTTGAAGAAAGTCAGAAACAGATACCTCGTCATCTTCTGATTCAGCGTCCGAAGAGCTTTTGACCATCAGGCAGAGGTTTGAGGTAGACAGGCTCCTTGGTCTGAACCGATGTTCCAGAGCGTCCAGCTTCTCCTTAGCTGTTTGGAATCGCGAGACCATGTCCAGTCTTGGACGATCTAGGGCATTGACAAGACACCAGTTAGCATGAGCATTTTGAGAACACCGCCTGATATCATCACTCGTCCAGTCTGTTTCATGTTTGGACAATGTTGATCCGTCCTCAAGGGTAATTGTTGGACGATAATCTCCGTTAGTGAAGATGTCCCACAACTCATAGTCTTGAGCTTGGACGTATAGTTGGAAAATTGATTTCCAATAAGGATAGTCTGTTTCCTTGAAGATGGGTGGAACATTCACATTCCATCCTCCTTCAGAGGTAGACTAACAACAAGTTGTTCATCGTCCGAAGGGTCTTCATCTTGTTTATTGGACCAAAGGCATAAGTTAGCCTCTTCATTTGTTTCTTCTTCTTCTTCTTCTTCAGAAGCTCAAGTCCTTCCAAATTGCCATGAAGTTCTTTTTCTTCTTTTTGAAGAACTTATTTTTGTCCTTTAGCATAGGGCAATCAGCTTTGAAGTGTCCTGGTTTGTTGCATTCAAAACAGACCAACTGACTTTTATCTTTGGGTTCAGCATGATCCTTGAAGCTTTTCTTTTGGAATGGCCTTCTTTTCATTCCATTTTTCTTTCTCCACATATTCTGAATCTTTCTGGAGATAAAGGATAGCTCGTCTTCGTATGATACATCATCATCAGACTGATCAGCTTCATCACTGGACTCATCAGCTTTTGAAGCTTTTGAGTTGTTGGACCTATGAGCTTTCAGGGCAATCCCTTTGTTCTTCTTTCTAGGACTGTCAAGATCAAGCTCCTGCTCATGAACTTGAAGCGTCCCGACAAGATCATCCAGAGTCAAAGTAGAGAGATCTTTGGCCTGGGTGATTGCAGTGACAAGAGGTCTCCACTTCTTAGGCAGGCTCCTAAGAATCTTGGTGACATTCTCCTTGGTAGTGTAGACCTTTCCAAGGGATTTCAGATTGTTGATGATCGTCTGAAAGCGACCCATCATGTCTAGGATGGACTCTCCTTCAGCCATGGTGAACATTTCATACTGGCCAACCAACATTATGATTTTAGAGTCCTTCACCTTGGTTGTCCCTTCATGGAGATTAGACAAGGTGTCCCATATTTGTTTGGCTGATTCACATGCGTGAATCTTCTGATATTCGTCAAGACTGAGGGCACACATTAACACATATCTTGCTTTATGATTCTGTTCCATTTTAGCCGGCTCAGCATCAGTCCAGTCGTCCTCTGCTTTGTCTGTCCCGTCAGAGTTGAGACAAACGTTAGGACCTTTTGTGATTTTGGTCCAAAGAACTGAGTTTGTACTGAGGATGAAACCTTTGAATCTTTCCTTCCAGTACAGGTAGTGAGTACCGTTGAAGAACAGCGGTTTGGTCATGGAAGTACCTTCCATAATAGGTTGACTCTCGCTTGGCATACCTGGTCCAGACATATCTGCAGTAGGATCTTTTCCTCTACACGGCAAAGTGCTCAACCCAGAGGCTGAGCTCTGATACCAATTGAAGGAACCTGTTTGAAACACAAGAAGGGGTTGAATTGTGTTTTAGACGATTTTAAATTCTTTTCGTAAGCAGATAATAGTTTTCGCAAGGTTGGACGCTAAAACGATTAAAAGCAAAGAGAGCTCTTCCAAACACTAAGTTGGATGCTAACTTAGTTTGACTAAGATAGGAAAGCAGTGTGGGAAAAGGCAATTCAATCCCGGTTAGTTAGTTAGATAGTAAACTAAAGTAAGGGTAAGGGACAGAAAAGAACACAAAGATATTATCCTGGTTCACTCTTCACCAAAGAGCTACGTCCAGTCCTCTCTACTTGAGAGCTTTATCCACTATAACAAAAAAATTTTGTTACAAAGTATTCAACACCTCTTCAGGCAGTATTCTCAACCTCTTCAGGTTCTCTAAGTATTCTTTTACAGACAAGCCTCTTCAGGCTCAACCAAACTAAGGTTTTGAAAAGGTTTGTTCTACTAACTCACTAAATGTGAGAATTCGAAACTAAAGTTTAGACTCTTAAAAACAACTCTACACAGAGAGTAATATGAAAATGAGGATCAGAGTAGCTTTGCTAGCTTTGCAAGCTTGAGATTTTCTCTTTGATTTCTTGAGCTAATATTTGCTTGTATCTCTTGAAAGATTTTGATTGCTAAGTGTTGCTTCACTTGTATTTTTGCTCAAGTTCGGTCTCTTCTTACTTGATGCACTTTCAGGGGATGGAGGTATATATAGCCTCTTGTCTTTGAGCAGACTTCACTCTTCAACGGATGGAAAAGGATCCATTCTGATAAGCATTGAATGCATTTGATCCGTTGAGTCTGATAGCTTCTGAAGTTTCTGATCAGCAGGATAGACTGTTAGGATGATAGCTAAAAGTGGTGCTGACATATCCTCTGAGTCGAACGAAAGTTGCCTTTTGTTTTTTCCAAAAGAAGAAGGTCAACTTCTTAAAGTGACAGAGACATTTTGGCTTACGCTTTACATTTGTACGAATATTACAAAGAATGTTTTGTCCCAAGGATATAAGCCTTTTATAGGGAATAATAAATTCAAATGCTTTTACAAGAAATTCGCGCTTGAAGTGATAAAAGCATTTATTGGACTAGCTATTACAAAAGTAACCGAAAGAGTCTTTGGACTCATGGTTCTATATATTACCGTCCAGTCGTAAACCAAGATTAAATGTTGGACGAGATAAAGTCTTTGAACTATGGATAGTCTTTGGACTCAATTAAGTTTTATCCTGCACACTTAATATAAAACGTAGTCCATAACAAATCTTTGTTCATCTTAAATTAGCTTTTTGTTAACATCAAAACTTAAGGGATTATTTGGACCATAACCACTTTGGTTCCAACAAAGAATTGGATCATGAGCTCTTGGGTTTAGGTAGGGGATGATGAAGTGAGTTCAAAGAAATTGGTTTCCTATTAAAAGGATTTTTCTGCAATTTCCTATGAATTTTCAAAGATTTGGATCTCAAAATGGATTTTCATGAAAATGGATTTTCATGAAAATGGATTTTGCTCATGAGATTGAGAGAGATTCAAGAAGCTAGGAGATCATAGAAGTGATCTTACCTAAGAAAGGATGAAGATTGATCAAAGATTCAAGGTTTTTTCCTCAAAGATTCAAGGATTTCTCAATGTAACAATGGTGGTTTCTCTCAAAGGAAGAAGATGAAGTTCTTGGTTCTCTTTGGGGGCTGGGCTGCGTGAATGAGGCTGAGGAGGGGCTGTCCCAGCCTTCTAAAAAGTCACTTAAGGGGGAAAAAGGTCATTTGGTTCAAGAGTAAAAATGGTAAAAAGTGAAAAAAGTTAAGTTAGGGGTATTTTGGTAATTTCGCATCCCGATAAACCCAAACGTCATGACGACTCTGGCATGCTCTCCCAAGTTATCCACCATGATGTGGTANCAAAAGCAATCAAGATGTAAATATTCACAATCAACCCAATTTCTCCCCCTTTTTGTCATCAGACAAAAGAGTGAGAAAACACATCATAGTCAGTATATTTGAAAACAAATAAAACAAATTTTTAGAAGAAGGAGGAGGTTTTGGAATAAAATCTTTGAACTTAATTTGCTGAAGGAGCACCGCATTGTTGGCTTCTATGGTCCGTTGGACGAACTCTTGAAACTCAGGAGGAATAATCGAGGCGGAACTCTCAGCTATGGCCCTGGTTGCGTCCACACCTCTTTGATCAGGAACTATACTAAGAGCCTGAGAAGGAGATGGATCAACAGGATGGACCATTGAGAGAGGGATAGGTTGAGACTTGAACTGAGCTGAGTCTGCAACTTGTTCCACTTCCTCAGCATGAGTTTTAGAGGAGGGAGGTCCGCATAGACAATTTCGGTGTCCCCAGTCTCTTCAGGAATAACCGGCTTAGGAGGAGGAGGAGGAGGAGCATTAGGATCAATGACGGGTTTGGGTGGAGGTGGCAGCACTTCAAGTATGATCTCAGCATCATCATACTTGTTTTCTCTCCATCTGGGAGCAGGTGAAGGTAAAACATCTTTAGGATAAAGAGGTATCCCAAAGACATCGTCTATGATCATGTAGTCAGCCTCACAGATTCGATATTGTCTTGGGTAGACGCGAATCTCTTCTTTCTCCTCAAATGATAGTCCACATGATGATGCTTCTTGGGAGCATCTCCAGATGTGGTTTTCCCAGTAGACCTTAGCATCTGGGTCAAATCTGAATCGGGGATCTTTCTTCCAAATGCTTACTAGAGCCCCAGAGTCATCTCGATGTCTCTTCCAAAACAAGGGATCAAAAGCATTTTTGTAGGGAAGCGTCCATGACTCAAGCCTTTTGCGAAGGTCCTTATTCTTATTGGGATCTAGAATAGGGAGCCTTGGACAAGCTCGAGGAGGAACAACTCCTACTCTTGTGCTGGATGTCCTTGACCAAAATTTCTTTGGAAGGTTGTGATGAATCTTAGCTTCCCGAGTCATGTCACACTCCTTCCGCACGGCATAATAAGGAAGAAAGTCCCGAACATCAGAATACTCCTTCCATGTTGTTGGGTAACTTGGAGTGAAAGATAGATCAGGATTAAGGATGAAGTTGGTTAAGCCAAACGTCCTTGCTCTTCTTTCGTACTCCGTTTTGTAGCCTTTCTTGTCTTCATTACGAAGAACAACTTGCCTCTTTACATTGTAGTGGCACCATTGGAATGCCTTGTCCTTGATGAGGTTGGGATAGACTTTCCTTGGAGGAAACGTCTTCTTCTCATGGCAGATAACCAAGGGTCCATGGGCTGTGTACATCTCAGTGGCCAGACGTTTTGTTGATGTGTGTGGGATGGGGTAGTAGCCATGTTCAGGGGGTGGTCTAGAGGTAGGTGGTGTGGGTGGTTGTTCATATTCATATTCAGGTAAAGGAAGAGGGCTTTTGGGGTGAGGTTCAGTAGTGGGTGGTGTGTGTTCAAGGAATAGAACAGGAAAGTTGCGTTTGACCTCAGCCCAAATTGAGCATTTGTTACTGTGGTTCATTCCTGGGATGCGTCTATATTTTCTTTGGGAAAGATCTGTCTGGGGTAGGGAGCACCATAAGGTTGGAAGGGTGATCTCCCCAGGGTGTGAACCAGTCTTCGGGTTCATTTGGTGAGGCCAGAGTTTGGGTTTGTGGTAGGTCAGTGGGTGAGGGTGGTAGGGAAGGTTCAAAGGTCAAGTCCTCAATCTCAGACGATTGGACAACAGAAGAAGTAATAACTGAACTGGAGATAGGTTCAGTATTACCTTTTGTCTTTGCTCGAGTTGACCTTGCCCTTGTTGAAAAATGTTTAGGCAGAGGTGCAGCAGACAAGGTTTCCAATCTTGGACCTTTGACTACCCTGTAGATGGGTAGATCGTCCTCTTCGTCCTCATCAATGGGAGCTAGAATCAGCTTCTTTTTTCTGGATGGTTGGACGGTGAGCTTTGGACGAGAAAGAGGAGTCCTAGCTATTGGACGAGCCAGTTCATTGGAGCGTCCAGCAGTGATGCGTTGTTCAGACGCTTCTTCTGAGCCTTGCGTCTGAGCTCCTTTTTGTTTTCCTTCAAGTTTGGACTTTTTGAAGCAGTCCAACTGCATCATCACCAAACTTTGCCTGCTAAACTCAGATGCAACCTGCATGCTCATCTTCAATCATGAACACCATAGTATCTGACTTTTCTTTCTGGAGCCAAGTTCTTTAGGTCATCGTAGACCATATGCTTCTCGAAGATTTTTTAGAGAAGAGCAGCATAGATGATTGAAGTATTCTTCCCAGAGCCTTCAATGGCATACTTGAAGAAGGAAAAGAGTAGGTGGGGAAGGTTTATCTGCCTTTCTAGTATCAAATGAACCAGGCAGAATTGATGAGCCTTTGATACATTATCCTTCGACCCAGCCTTGTGAAGGATAGACTTGTTCAAGATTTGGTGAAGAACCCTAGCCTTGTCAAACATTTTTGAGGCTATGAGTTTGTCACCCGAGTTCTTCAACAGACAGTCTCTGATGGTGGAAGCATCACCAATCTCTTCCTCCCAGTTATCCTCAACAGTTATACCAGATTGGACGCACCCAATCGCATCAGAAATGGTTGCTTCAGATACTATTACTTCAGTATCAAGCACTTTGTTGCGAATCTCCCTTGCAGAGACAATAGGGTTTGTCCAGAACTCCCTTACTAGAGCAGGATAGATTACCGGAGAACCTTCGAAGAAGCTTGACCATCCAGCAGCATGGATGTTAGAGAAAATGTCAATCCGTTATCAGCCAGGAATTGTAGATTAAACTTGAACTCGACCATGACATCAGCAGTCTGAGCGTTAAAGGTTTTTCCTTTACCCTTAGAGGCAGCAGCAGAAGAGGTTGCCATAGTTTCAGAGAGGAGGTTTAGAGAAAAAGGGTTTTTCAGAAAGAGTTTTCCTTTTCGAAGATGCAAGAAGAAAGATTAAAGCTTTTTGTAAAGGTTTGATTTTTAACAAAACTTAGGTTTTAAAGAAAGGAGAAGAGAGAACGAAAACCTTTCGTATTTTCAAAAAGAGAGAGAAAGCGAAACGACGTGCATTAAATGCCTGACACACGTTCAGACTTTGAAACCGTAAAAAGCATTTTTGGCAAACAAAGAAAACAAAAACTGACTCAGTTAAGGGAATGAAAGATAATAGTTCATTCGACAAAGATTGAGTTCCATTAATGCATTAGACGAGCAATCAGAAAGTACAATGGACGAGCATATATTGGACGTAATGCAAATATTGGACGCATGCATTGGACTCTCAGTCAATCAATGAAATGCATGTTCAGATATTTCCTTATAAATGTGAACCTATCTTCGGCTAATGGTTTACTGAAAATATATGCCCATTGATGGTCATTATCAACAAATTGAATATCTATTGTTGCTTTTTGCACATAGTCTCTAATAAAATGATGCTTTATTTCTATATGCTTTGCTCTAGAATGTAGTATGGGGTTCTTTGACAAGTTAATAGCAGCAGTGTTTTCGCACATGATAGGGATGTTGCTTACAAACACGTTGCAGTCTTCCAACTGATGTTTGATCCATAGGAGTTGTGAGCAGCAACTGGCTGCAGCAATGTACTCGGCTTCAGCAGTTGATAGAGCAATTGTGCTTTGTCTTTTGCTTGACCATAAGACAAGATTAGCACCAATGAAGTGACACCCTCCACTTGTGCTTTTTCTTTCTATTCTGTCTCCAGCATAGTCAGCATCACAGAATCCAACTAATCTGTATTCATCAAATTTCTTATAAAAAAGACCCAGATTAGTAGAACCTTTTAGATATCTAAAGATTCTTTTTACTGCTGAGAGATGAGACTCTCTTGGATCGGATTGAAAACGAGCACATAAGCAAACACTAAACATGATATCAGGTCTGGACACAGTTAGATATAAGAGGGAACCAATCATACCTCTATATACCTTTTGGTCTACCTTTTTATCTTTATCATCTTTGTTTAGCACAGATGTTGGATGCATTGGTGTATTCATAGGTTTACAATCGTCCAACTTGAAGCATTTCAGAAGCTCCTTTGTGTACTTCGTCTGATGAATGTACACTCCGTCTGAAGTTTGCTTTACTTGAAGTCCGAGGAAAAATTTTAGTTCTCCCATCATGCTCATTTCAAATTCACTTTGCATTAATTTAGAAAACTCTTGGCAAAGACATTCATCAGTTGCACCAAATATTATATCATCAACGTAATTTGAGCAACATAAATTACCTTATTATTTTACTTTTCTAAATAGAGTTGTGTCCACTTTTCCCTAGAGAAGCCATTCTCCATCACGAAAGTGCTGAGTCTCTCATACCAAGCTCTAGGAGCTTGTTTTACTCCATATAAAGCTTTCTTAAGCTTATATACATGCTCAGGACGGTTCTGATCTTCAAAACCGGGTGGTTGAAGAACATATACTTCTTCATTAATTACACCATTTAGGAATGCACTTTTTACATCCATTTGATAAAGCATGATGTTATGATGTGCAGCATATGAGAGTAAGATGCGTATAGCTTCTAATCTAGCTACTGGAGCAAAGGTTTCAGTATAATCAATACCTTCCTCTTGTGAGTAGCCTTGAGCAACTAGCCTTGCTTTATTTCCTTACAACTTTCCCATCTTTGTCCAGCTTGTGCGATAAACCCACTTGGTTCCAATGACAGACTTATCCTTAGGCAACGAGACCAGCGTCCAAACGTCACTTCGTTGAAACTGGTTGAGCTCCTCTTGCATAGCGAGGATCCAGCACTCGTCCAATAAGGCTTCGTCCACAGACTTTGGTTCCATCTCAGAGATGAAGGCTGAGTCAGCTTGCTCTCTGAAGGTTCACCTTGTCCGGACGCTATCATTAGGTTTGCCAATGATTTGATCCTCAGGATGATAAGTCCTGAATTGCCACGAACGAGGGGTGTTTATAGCTTGCTGAGACGATGATGCGTCCTGCGTAACATCTGATGCCTCGTCTTTGTTGGTTGTTGGACGAGCATCTGAATCATTCAGATTCATATCTGCAAAAGAATCATCTAGCTCTGATAATCTTTTATCAAGCGGTTTGTCATCAACTTTAACATGGATGGATTCTTCAACAATCAAAGTCCTAGAGTTATAGACTCTAAAAGCTTTGGACGTTTCAGAGTATCCTAACAATATTCCATTATCTACTTGGCATCAAACTTTCCTAGTTGATCCTTAGTATTTAAAATAAAGCATGGACATCCGAAGGGGTGGAAATAAGAAATGTTGGGTTTACGTCCTTTCCACAATTCATAAGGAGTCTTATTCAAGATTGGTCTTATGTATATTCTGTTTTGAATGTAGCAGGCAGTATTTACAGCTTCAGCCCAGAAGTGCTTAGGGACAGAATTGTCACTGAGCATCGCCTTAGCCATCTCTTGAGGAGATCGGTTCTTTCTCTCAACAACACCGTTTTTTGGTGGTGTTCTAGGGGCAGAGAAATTGTGATGAATACCACTTTCATCACAGAACCTTTGAAAAAGCTCATTTTCAAATTCGCCTCCATGATCACTTCTGATCGAGCTGATGAATATGCCTTTTTCATTCTGAACTCGCTTACAGAATACAGAAAAGACCTTGATAGACTCATCCTTGTGAGCAAGGAACTTAACCCATGTCCATCTAGTATAGTCATCTACTATGACAAGTCCATATTTCTTACCACTGACAGAAGCAGTCCTTGTTGGACCAAACAAATCAAGATGCAACAATTCCAATGGTCTAGAAGTACTAACAATGTTCTTGGACTCAAACGAGTTCTTAACTTGTTTTCCTTTTTGACATGCATCACAGAGAGCGTCTAATCTAAACAAAATCTTTGGTAAACCTCTTACAAGGTTATGCTTGTTTAGTCTAGAGATTAATCTCAGACTAGCATGACCAAGTCTTTTGTGCCAGATCCATCGCTCGTCTTCAACAGACACTAGACATGATACACTTTGAGTTGAAAGTTCCCCCAAGTTAATCTTATACAGATTATTTTGCCTTTTGGCAGTGAATAAGATGGACCCATCAGGGTTCTTGACTATACATTCACCTTTATTGAAGGAAACAACAGACCCACTGTCACATAATTGACTTATGCTAAGCAAGTTGTGTTTTAATCCTTCAACCAGAAGAACATTATCAATAGAGGGAAGAGGATGCTTACCAATCTTACCTATTCCTGTTATCTTTCCCTTCTGTTTGCCTCCAAAGGTGACCCATCCACTAGTCTTCTCACGGATTTCTTGGAACATACACCTTTCTCCCGTCATGTGACGTGAGCAACCACTGTCCAAGTACCAAGACTGGGGTCTTTTTTGTGTTGCTAAGCAGATCTGCAACAGGTATTATCATACTCTTAGGTACCCAGATAGACTTGGGTCCTTTTGGGTTTGTTGGTGGTCTTCGCCCATGCATTTTGTTTTTGTTTTTGTAAATGCATTTTGAAAAGGTGTGACCACTCTTTCAACAAATCTTACAGTAAGTTCTGGATGCATGCAATTTATTTTCTTTTTGCTTTCCATAGGAATGAAAAGCCTTGTGATGTTTGTTGGACCCTGATATTTTTTGAGACACACTTTGTTTCTCAGAGTCGTAGCCTAGACCAGACTTATCGTGAGGTGATCTAGTGTACCTCAATATCAGGTCTAACTTCTCTGATCCTCCAACAAGCTTAGATACGCTTTTGGTGAGATCAGATACCTCTTGTTTCAGTCTAGTTACCTCATGGGTTCACTGGACTCAGAGGTGAGTTTGTCAGTTAGACTGACATTCTCAGCTTTAAGCTTATTATTCTCTTCAACAAGCTGTTTATTTAGTTTGTTGGACTCTTCCAACTCTTTATTCACTTTTGACAGTTTTCTCTTAAGCATGATGTATTGATGATGCAATAGAGAAGAATCATTTAGCAGTTCATCATATGCTTCTTGAAGAAAGTCAGAAACAGATACCTCGTCATCTTCTGATTCAGCGTCCGAAGAGCTTTTGACCATCAGGCAGAGGTTTGAGGTAGACGGGCTCCTTGGTCTGAACCGATGTTCCAGAGCGTCCAGCTTCTCCTTAGCTGTTTGGAATCGCGAGACCATGTCCAGTCTTGGACGATCTAGGGCATTGACAAGACACCAGTTAGCATGAGCATTTTGAGAACACCGCCTGATATCATCACTCGTCCAGTCTGTTTCATGTTTGGACAATGTTGATCCGTCCTCAAGGGTAATTGTTGGACGATAATCTCCGTTAGTGAAGATGTCCCACAACTCATAGTCTTGAGCTTGGACGTATAGTTGGAAAATTGATTTCCAATAAGGATAGTCTGTTTCCTTGAAGATGGGTGGAACATTCACATTCCATCCTCCTTCAGAGGTAGACTAACAACAAGTTGTTCATCGTCCGAAGGGTCTTCATCTTGTTTATTGGACCAAAGGCATAAGTTAGCCTCTTCATTTGTTTCTTCTTCTTCTTCTTCAGAAGCTCAAGTCCTTCCAAGTTGCCATGAAGTTCTTTTTCTTCTTTTTGAAGAACTTATTTTTGTCCTTTAGCATAGGGCAATCAGCTTTGAAGTGTCTTGGTTTGTTGCATTCAAAACAGACCAACTGACTTTTATCTTTGGGTTCAACATGATCCTTGAAGCTTTTCTTTTGGAATGGCCTTCTTTTCATTCCATTTTTCTTTCTCCACATATTCTGAATCTTTCTGGAGATAAAGGATAGCTCGTCTTCGTATGATACATCATCATCAGACTGATCAGCTTCATCACTGGACTCATCAGCTTTTGAAGCTTTTGAGTTGTTGGACCTATGAGCTTTCAGGGCAATCCCTTTGTTCTTCTTTCTAGGACTGTCAAGATCAAGCTCCTGCTCATGAACTTGAAGCGTCCCGACAAGATCATCCAGAGTCAAAGTAGAGAGATCTTTGGCCTGGGTGATTGCAGTGACAAGAGGTCTCCACTTCTTAGGCAGGCTCCTAAGAATCTTGGTGACATTCTCCTTGGTAGTGTAGACCTTTCCAAGGGATTTCAGATTGTTGATGATCGTCTGAAAGCGACCCATCATGTCTAGGATGGACTCTCCTTCAGCCATGGTGAACATTTCATACTGGCCAACCAACATTATGATTTTAGAGTCCTTCACCTTGGTTGTCCCTTCATGGAGATTAGACAAGGTGTCCCATATTTGTTTGGCTGATTCACATGCGTGAATCTTCTGAGATTCGTCAAGACTGAGGGCACACATTAACACATATCTTGCTTTATGATTCTGTTCCATTTTAGCCCGCTCAGCATCAGTCCAGTCATCCTCTGCTTTGTCTGTCCCGTCAGAGTTGAGACAAACGTTAGGACCTTTTGTGATTTTGGTCCAAAGAACTGAGTTTGTACTGAGGATGAAACCTTTGAATCTTTCCTTCCAGTACAGGTAGTGAGTACCGTTGAAGAACAGCGGTTTGGTCATGGAAGTACCTTCCATAATAGGTTGACTCTCGCTTGGCATACCTGGTCCAGACATATCTGCAGTAGGATCTTTTCCTCTACACGGCAAAGTGCTCAACCCAGAGGCTGAGCTCTGATACCAATTGAAGGAACCTGTTTGAAACACAAGAAGGGGTTGAATTGTGTTTTAGACGATTTTAAATTCTTTTCGTAAGCAGATAATAGTTTTCGCAAGGTTGGACGCTAAAACGATTAAAAGCAAAGAGAGCTCTTCCAAACACTAAGTTGGATGCTAACTTAGTTTGACTAAGATAGGAAAGCAGTGTGGGAAAAGGCAATTCAATCCCGGTTAGTTAGTTAGATAGTAAACTAAAGTAAGGGTAAGGGACAGAAAAGAACACAAAGATATTATCCTGGTTCACTCTTCACCAAAGAGCTACGTCCAGTCCTCTCTACTTGAGAGCTTTATCCACTATAACAAAAAAAATTTGTTACAAAGTATTCAACACCTCTTCAGGCAGTATTCTCAACCTCTTCAGGTTCTCTAAGTATTCTTTTACAGACAAGCCTCTTCAGGCTCAACCAAACTAAGGTTTTGAAAAGGTTTGTTCTACTAACTCACTAAATGTGAGAATTCGAAACTAAAGTTTAGACTCTTAAAAACAACTCTACACAGAGAGTAATATGAAAATGAGGATCAGAGTAGCTTTGCTAGCTTTGCAAGCTTGAGATTTTCTCTTTGATTTCTTGAGCTAATATTTGCTTGTATCTCTTGAAAGATTTTGAATGCTAAGTGTTGCTTCACTTGTATTTTTGCTCAAGTTCGGTCTCTTCTTACTTGATGCACTTTCAGGGGATGGAGGTATATATAGCCTCTTGTCTTTGAGCAGACTTCACTCTTCAACGGATGGAAAAGGATCCATTCTGATAAGCATTGAATGCATTTGATCCGTTGAGTCTGATAGCTTCTGAAGTTTCTGATCAGCAGGATAGACTGTTAGGATGATAGCTAAAAGTGGTGCTGACATATCCTCTGAGTCGAACGAAAGTTGCCTTTTGTTTTTCCAAAAGAAGAAGGTCAACTTCTTAAAGTGACAGAGACATTTTGGCTTACGCTTTACATTTGTACGAATATTACAAAGAATGTTTTGTCCCAAGGATATAAGCCTTTTATAGGGAATAATAAATTCAAATGCTTTTACAAGAAATTCGCGCTTGAAGTATAAAAGCATTTATTGGACTAGCTATTACAAAAGTAACCGAAAGAGTCTTTGGACTCATGGTTCTATATATTACCGTCCAGTCGTAAACCAAGATTAAATGTTGGACGAGATAAAGTCTTTGAACTATGGATAGTCTTTGGACTCAATTAAGTTTTATCCTGCACACTTAATATAAAACGTTAGTCCATAACAAATCTTTGTTCATCTTAAATTAGCTTTTTGTTAACATCAAAACTTAAGGGATTATTTGGACCATAACCACTTTGGTTCCAACAAAGAATTGGATCATGAGCTCTTGGGTTTAGGTAGGGGATGATGAAGTGAGTTCAAAGAAATTGGTTTCCTATTAAAAGGATTTTTCTGCAATTTCCTATGAATTTTCAAAGATTTGGATCTCAAAATGGATTTTCATGAAAATGGATTTTCATGAAAATGGATTTTGCTCATGAGATTGAGAGAGATTCAAGAAGCTAGGAGATCATAGAAGTGATCTTACCTAAGAATGGATGAAGATTGATCAAAGATTCAAGGTTTTTCCTCAAAGATTCAAGGATTTCTCAATGTAACAATGGTGGTTTCTCTCAAAGGAAGAAGATGAAGTTCTTGGTTCTCTTTGGGGGGCTGGGCTGCGTGAATGAGGCTGAGGAGGGGCTGTCCCAGCCTTCTAATAAGTCACTTAAGGGGGAAAAAAGGTCATTTGGTTCAAGGGTAAAATGGTAAAAAGTGAAAAAAGTTAAGTTAGGGGTATTTTGGTAATTTCGCATCCCGATAATCCCAAACGTCATGACGACTCTGGCATGCTCTCCCAAGTTATCCACCATGATGTGGTATCAAGATTATCCGTTGTCGGATCCTGGTAAGTCCATACACGGCTCCGTTCGTCACCCGATTGAGGATTTCGCTCGAACAAATGTCAGGAAGTGATTTTTTTGAAATTTTTGTGAAATTTAACCAAAACGTAGAGAATCGAATTCTAAGACTTATTGTCTCGTTCACGGGTCCATTTGAGGTCTCCTGAGCAGTAAAATCATACTGTCAATGTAAAAACGCAGATCGGACTTCGTTTGAGTTTTCAACTCAAAACTTAATCGTAGCTTCCTACGATGTCGTTGAGCATGACTATGGTCTCGAAATATTTTATTTCCATTCCTAAGACCTCAAATAAAATATAAGCTCATAATTACTGATTAATTAGGAAAACTCGAAATTCGGGGTGTTACATGGGTTCTCCCCTCCCAATCAGGTTTTCTCCATACACAAGAATCAGGATTCGAACCCCTAACCACTTGCTTAAGGTGTCCGAGTCCCTTACCACTCTGGCCAACCAGATGTTGGTGCATACTTGATTCTTGATAGATATTAATAATTATATTGATATCTTATAAAAAATATTTATAAAATTTTTGACTTAATTGCACTTTTCGTCCTTCCACTTTTTAATTGTGTAATTTTGATCTCTAGAAAATTTTAATTGTAAATTTGGTCCTCTAATTTGCTAAATTTTGTAAAATCAGTCATTTTTAGACTGTTTAAACTTAATCCTTTTTAAGCTGTCTAGACTGATTTTACACAATTTAACAAATTAAAGGACTAAATGTGTAATTAAAATTTTTTAGGGTCTATATATCCACTTTATTAGTGGGTGCAATCACACCATTAATAGCAGAGTAAAGACCCAAATTGATCCTTATCAAAAAATCACGATGACATTTTGGTCCCTGAGAAATGAAAAATACCGATTTGATCCTCAAGAATGTAAAATACGGGTCAAATTGATCCTTTTTAGGATATTTTTAAGGGACATTTTAGTCCCTGTCAGGGACTATTTTGACCCGCATTTAACATTCTTAAGGACCAAATCAGTATTTTTCATTTCTCAGGGACCAAAATGTCACGAAGATTTTTTATCGAGAACCAATTTGGGTCTTTACTCATTAATAGCATTAGTAACAGATATATAATAAATGATTTTTCTAAATACTTGTTCATAGGGATGGTAATGCGTAGGGTACTGTAGTACTCATTCCCATACCCGCATTTTAAAAAAGTATCCGGACCCGGACCCATACCCGCATGGATAGCAACTTTAATATCTGTACCCTTACCCGTTGGATACCTAAGTACCCATTACCTGCACCCATTACCCGCAGAGGGTGTAGAGTCGGCCACAAAAAATGAGAAAGGTGGAAGCCTGGAAGGATCGAATACTCGAAATGTCGAAGGGAAACTGGAGAGAGACCGAACATTGTGGTAGAAAGGAGAGTCCAAGAGGAATAACTTAAAATTCGAACACTAGAACGAAAATGAGCGAAGAGAAGAATCCAAATCCAGAGATAAGGCATAAAGGAATAAGGAAACTATTTAAGTAGGTTTAGGCTTTTTATTTTTTTAAAATTTAATATATTTACACACACATACATAATATAAGGGTGATGATTAAATTACTCTAAGTGTGTGTTTGGATGGGGTGTTTTAAAATTTCAAGGTATTTCAAATGCAAGGTAATTGAAATGCTTCATTTGAATTACCTTCATTTTGAAAATACTTTGTTTGGATAAAGTAATTCAAATACCTTGTATTTCAAATTCTTTGTTTGGATAAAGGAATTTAATTTCCTTCACTTATAAAATTTTATTTTTCAAAGTTTATTAAAAAAAGTTGGAATTTCAATATAAAATATCAGAAATAATTACATTAGCCAATTTTTAAATAATAAGGATTTAAAAATATTGTAAAAAATTTAAGAACACTCGAGTACTCATACATTTCTAAGTCGTTATTTGCCGCTAATGATAACATAAAAATATGGTAAACTAGACATCTCATTATCTAATTTTTTAAGTTCCATAACAACTAAAACATAAACATCTACAAGCAAAAGAAAGATGATGCAACAATCTCTAATAGAGGTCAAACACAACCATCTGTTTCCTCAATTAAAATAATACAGTACAAATTTTACCAAAAAGAAAATAACACAGTTATGCTTGATGATTCATTTGTAATCCAATGACAACGACAATTCTTTATCTTCTTCTCTATTTGGAGGAAGATCGTAAGGCATGAGCATTTTCTGCAAAGAAAGTATAATTTGTCAAATAAGAAAAGTAACAGCTACTTAAGACAAATTCGCCGCTATCCAATAGTTAATATTATATAGTAACAGTATGCATTAGAGACCATAATATGATACTCCTAATAAGGATCCAATCAAATAAAAAATATACAATCAGAAGTGCTAATACCCTTCAACTTTAGAGCCCATATCACTCTATGAACAAAATGGCTAGACCAAAATCCTAGTAGTATGGCATCTGCCACAGTTACTGTGCAACGAGTACATGCAAGAGCAAGATGGAACTCTATATAATAAGATATTAAGAGCAAGCGCAACACCCTTTCCCGAGTGTCACATTCCCGAACGTTTTTAAGGCCAAAAATATTTATTAATGCAGAAAATACGATTTTTCTTTTTCTTTTCTTTTCATAAAGATGTAATGGGATTAGTAAAGGTAATAAATAATACTAATAATTGAACTTAGGTTCACCATGCACTACTAGGACATACATACAGTATTATAAATACAGAAACAGAAAACGGAAAACAGAAACATCAACATTACTGTATATAGACATAAGTCTAATGTATGACTGACATAAGAAAATACAATAAGTACTAGGAGTCGTAGCTCCCAAAAGGTACTACAAAAACTGACATAGTCTGGCCGACAACAAAACTAAAACAGCAAAAGAATCCACCTCCGAACTCAAAGGGACTGCGGAACCGAACCATCGTCGTGTCCATCTGTTCAAGCATCAACAGCAAGTACCAGCAAAAAACATACAGATATGGGTGAGATTCCCGTTCATCAACACAACAAAACAGCAGTAGCAAAAAAGGGACGACTCACCGGGTAACAACGTACCTAACATGCTTACAAAGGTTCTCAGTATAAATCATGTTAAGCAGTTAACAACATAATAGCATGCTAAACATTTAACAGCATAATATAAGGCATCCTTAAACAATACAGCGATGTATAATAGTAAATGTAAACATCAATAGCCATGCAATGCAATGCAATGTATATGACTCAATGTCAATGTCACTGGGTACTACTCTGACCCCTACTCCATGGAGCTAACAAAACATTCGGAGAGAGTGAATGGGAGGACATGTTCCGGTTTCTGCCAGCCATGAGCAAGATGCTACAACATTCGTAACGTGCACGTATCTGGCTTTACGGTAACACTCTCGACCAAACATGAAAAGTATGGCATCTAGTAGAGGATATCAGTGTATTGCACGGATTCGCCACGACACAGAAGAATCACCAACTGGTCACATGTCAGCCCTTCCAACCCTGATACCTCCAAAAAGACCATTGAAGATCGTCACCGTAAGATTCGCACCCGCATCAAGGTGTAAGCTCAACTCCTAGGCTCAAGGCCTTACAACTATGCACATGAAATGCCAATGCTTACACAAAGCAGATGCGATAAAGCAATGTCTATCCATTGAATAGACCTCAAGGTTCACTAAGGTTCTCTTCCTTAGAAACTACACACATCTTTGTTTATAAAGCAGTTATCCATCGGATAAAACAATTATCCATCGGATAAATATCTCGTGATTCCTTTGGAATGATCCAGACTGCTTTCAGAATCGCCGACTGTCCCCACAAACCAACACAAGTCTTTTTAGCATGTTTTGTCCTCACTCACACGCTTTCTAGGGAACTTCCTAGAAGGTCACCCATCCCATAATTACTCTAAGTCAAGCACGCTTAACTATAAAGTACTTATGTTCTAAGCTCCCGAAAAGAAGATAAATCTTATTGATATGGGTAGTACCAGTCAATTCTTATATGCCTTCCCTTAGCTATACAGTCCCATACCTGCATAGCCTCAGGATTCCTTCCACTGTACAGTCTCATACCTGCACAGTCTCGGGATCTCTCTCATTCCAGTTATCACAAGACGGAAACAATTGAACGATTAACCTGGATCCGAATCACCGGTCCGTCATCGAACTACTGTTTCAAAACCAAAACGTTTCATATTTGTGTTTATGTCTTATGAATTATGTCTCAAGTCCTAAGCATTATGAATAAGGATTGAGAATCCTCTTAGATGAGTCTTTAAGCCTTTCTAAGATATTAATCCCTTGTCTTTCAATTAAGGAAACAAGTGTTGATTTCACTTAAGTCTTATGAACTCATTGATGTACTAAGTCATCAATGGTATAGTACATGGTCTTGTTCTACCACGTACCATACTTAATTAACCCTTGTCTTCAACTCTAAGTTAATTATTTAACTTAGGTTTTTCTCGCGCAAAACTTTACGATTGAGTTAGAAAACTCCTTTTGTAAACCAAACAACTTTTACGATTGAAAACTCATTTGATTTGAAACAACATTTGAACTACTTACTTTACTTCTAGCATTTTCTAAAAGGGTGAAATCCGCTTAGCGAGAGTACATTCGCTTAGCTAAAATAAGGCAGTGATACCCCATTTGAAATTCCTTTCTCGCGGGGCGAACAGAAGTTTCGAGTCGCGAGGCTGGGAGTTGTATTTGCTCCTTACACAGATCCTCTGTATCGCGAGGCGAAGATTGTCTCGCGTCGCGAGGCAGAGAACTGTATTTCAAACCGACCTTCTACATCGCGAGGCGATAGTTGTCTACCGTCGCGAGGCAGAGCTGTAATTCTTCACTGCTTAGGCGGTTCGCGGGGCGAGAACTACTTCGCTACGCGAGGCAGAGAAGCTGCATCTTTGCTGCTCGGGCTAGTCCTTTGTCTCGCGAGGCGAGGCAATGTTAGCCTGGCGAATGCCTTATCTTCCCTCTGTCTCGCGAGGCGAGACGGGGTTCGCTGGGCGAGTGCCCTGTTTTCACTTTTCCTTAACTTCTTCATTAATTCTTTTTTGAAACACTTAGTTTGATTAACAAACCTATGGCTAAAGAAAGGACATTTTCCACTTTGGTGACACACTTAAGAGGTTAAAACTTCATTTGATCTTTGGATCAAAATCACTTTTGTTTCTCTTTGAAAACATAGGTTGTGAAATCATGTTTTCATGTTTTTCTTACTTCAAAACCTTGCTAGATCAAGAACAACACATGTTCTTATATTTCCTCTTACTAAGGCCACCAATGAAAATATAGCTCAAAAGCCTACTACAACACATGAGACTTTGCTTCACCAACAAAGCAAATATAGCTCAAAAGCTCACACCAATTATGACAAACCACAATTACACCTTATTACATCATAACCAAAACATACAAGTCCATCACACATCATGGTCTCATAATCAAGCATAAAAGTCCATACTTGATCTAGTGATCAAAGTAGGTTTTTCAACATACATGAAAATGATTTTCATTCAATCATCTCATCATCAACATATGCTAAAACACACTACAACATACTAAAGCATACACTCATCAAGACAACCTTGTTCTTGAAGAGAACTTACCAAAACATAACAATTAAAAGTGAACCCAAACTAAAGGGTTTCACCCACACATAAAGTAAACAACCATCTTCACCACCACCATCTTGGTGTGATGAGGTTCTTCTCCCCATACCTGTTGAAGAGCAGATTCCCAGATCAAAGTCGGTTGATCGGTTTGTGAACCTCCTGATAGTTGTCACCAACTACAAACAACCAAACAATCAAACATTAAACAACAATCAAACCAAACTCAACAATTCTCACAAAGAGGGTTTCGGCCACCCTAAAGAGAATAAAGCTAGGAATTGATCTTGGTTTTCCATTTCATGGATTCAAAGGCATTAGGAAAGCTAAGAATGAAATCAAGTGTTAGAAATCAAAAATTGATGAAAACACTATACATCATCATCAAGAAGGGTTCGGCCCTAATGTGATTTTTGAGCTATGATGAGAGTTGAATCACAAGCTCTTGGGTTTAGGTAGAGAATGATGAGGTGAGTTCAAAGAAATTGATCTCACATCAAAATGATTTTTTTACAATTTCCTATGGATTTTCAAACTTTTGGATCTAAGAAATAATTTTCATGAAAATGAAGATTGATCTTGAAATAAAGAGATATTCAAGGAGCTAAGAGATCATAGAAGTGATCTTACCTTGAAATGAAGGAAGATTGCTCAAGGAATCAAGTGATTCTAACAAGAAACCAAGCTTTTTCAAGAACAACAATGGTGCTTCTTCAAGAGTAACTATGGTGTTCTTCTCTTTTTGAGAGGGCTGTGCGAAAATGAGAGTGTGAGGGGCTGAGTTCAGCCTTAAAACAAGTCACTTAAGGGCAAAAAGGTCATTTGCCAAAAGGGTAAAATGGTAAAAGTGCAAAAGACTAAGGTTAGGGGCATTTTGGTCATTTCGCGTCTAGATTTTCCCGATCGTCATGACGACTCTGGCATACTCTCCCAAGTGTCCGGGGATGTTGTGATATCAAGATTATCCTTTGGAGAGTCCCGGTAAATCCATATGTGGCTCCGTTCGTCACCCGATTGAGGATTCCGCTCGAACGGAGGTCAGGAAGTGATTTTTCTGAAATTTTTACGAAATTTAACCAAAACGTAGAGAATCGAATTCTAAGACTTACTGTCTCATTCACGGGTTTATCTGAGGTCTTCTGAGCAGTAAAATCATACTGTCAGTGTATAAACGCAGACCGGACTCCGTTTGAGTTTTTGACTCAAAACTTAATCGTAGCTTCCTACGATATCGTCGAGCATGACTATGGTCTCGGAATATTTTATTTCCATTCCTAAGACCTCGAATACAATAAAGACATTAAAATACTGAAGAATTAGAAAACGTGAAAATCGGGGCGTTACAGCAAGCTCTATGACTTCTACAAGCTTAGAACCTCTCTCTCTTAGTTATGAAATTGTAGTTAGTGTGGTGCTATTGGAGGCTACTTTTCTCAAAGTATGCATGTAACACAAACTAAATTTTGTTAACCAGTCTCTAAATCCTATCTGATCAATATAGTATCTAAATCCATCCAGCAGGCATAGGAAGCAAGAAATATATAGAACAATAGATAGCAACAGTCACAACACAATTACATATATTAGAAATATATACTGCAAGATTTATAGCTAAATTAGGAAAATGAAATGGCAAGAAAGAAGCTCTTATAACATATAAGTTTACCTGGCATCAAGGCATGAAAGCTAACAAGTAATCTTTTTTCTTGTCTAGAGGAAGAGCTCTTATAACTACAAGTTTACTGGGATTCTCAGTCAACCAATTGATAGCCTTGAGCCATTGTGGATTGTCAAGGCCCGGTATTTTCTCCAACTCTTCCATCACTTCTTGAACGTCTTTTTCCTCCGTCTTCTTTGAATTTGCTTGCACAAATTCTTTCATCGACTCGGCAAACTCTCTCATTGCATCAACTATCCCATCCTTTTCTCCACTTCTTCTTTTTTGGGAATGTGTTCCAGTGGAAGTCGAAAACTGACCCCGTTTCTTTGTTGCAACGCTCGACTCCTCTAAACCAATGCTAGCAACCTCTTCCTCTTCATTGTTCATGGCATCATCGGCATCAAGTGCAGTCTCCGCTCCAACTCCAGTGGCTTTATCTTTGGCGCATAAGTCGACTATGTCATCCCAATTTGGAATGACCTTAAACCGAAATTTTTTAGCCTCTACATGTGACTTGAAAACAAAAAAATATATGTTAATAATACCAAAAAATGCAGCACATAACTGTTTTAAAATCAATATTATAGTGAATAATTCAAACAACCTAACTGTTCTAACTAAATCAGTATTATAGTGAATAAATCATTCATGACTTGTTGGTGCAGAGGCAGATTATAAAGAAAAGAAATGAATGCAACAAGCATCCATGACTTGGTGAGCACACACAAATAACCAATGCAGGTGAGCACACACAAATAAAACAAACACAAATGTCAGTGCTTACCTTTACATACTCGTTCCATACTTCTTCATTTTCAACCGCGATCATATACTTCGACCCATCCCAATCAAATCCACTCTGACTAAGTATGTCAGTGACAATTCCATACCATGATCGCCATAGCTTAATTCGGTTCTTGACATTCTCTCCAAGCAGCTGGATTTTGAAGCGTGTAGATAACACTTGAGCTGCAGTGTTGTATGCCACTGTTTTCCACGCTCCATCGCTTTTATTCCCCAAGTTCCTCTGATCTCGGAGTATATCAGCTAGTACACGCTCCATCTCCAAATTCCATGAGATATAACTTCTAGTATCCTCTTTCTTGTCCTCAATGTTGTTTTCTGTCATCTTTCTTTTTCCTTTTGTCTTGCTCCTTCCTTGAGATGACTCCATGACACTAAAGTAAGTAGAAGGCAAAACAAAAATGCTAGCACTGTCAGGCCTTCATCCAAATTAATTGTAATGATGCAAACATCCTTAATGACACAACTAAATATATGAAAATCATGTCCTATACTTTCATGTACAGTTAATGTTTGTTCTAACCTTGCATGTACAGTTAATCTTTATTCTAACCTTGCAGTTATCATTAACAAGTAAGAATCTGTCAGCATGAAATATTTAAGTGGAAAGTGGCAGGTGCATGATCTTGCAACAATGCTACTGCATTGAAGGATGAATTTCATGATAAAGATGCATCATTGAAGGAGCCTGTCAATAATGCTGCTGCTGTAATGAGGGCAGCATGATAGATTCAAATTTTAACATGCCTTACTTTGAAAGACAGGTCAGGAATAAAACCAAATGCTATAACATTTAAGACTCTTATCAGCAACCCATATATTGTAACAATACAGTAGCAAATTCCAAATCAATTACAAGCAATGTACCATAAAACACAGATATAAAATCGGTTACATATAAATAAGAACAAAAATCCAAAGTCTACTACAAAAGAGTCTCCCTAAGCAAAGTTTCTTCTAACTTGATAATCAGCAAACATGTCTATTGCTAGAGTGTCACGAAATCTCATCCATTCCTCAGTTACTTGAATAGTTGCAACCTCATCCAGGGTATTATTTGCAACTCTTTCCCTATGTTGATTGGTTAACTCTTCATCAACAGCAGATAAAAGCTCGAAGTCTTGGACCTCTAAAAGTGGATCACTTTGTTGCTCATCTCTTATAAAATTATGTAGTATAAAAAAAGCATTAATAATTCTTATTTGTGTTTTTATATCAAAAAATGAAGGAGTTCTTAATATGCTCCATCTTTTTTTCAATATTCCGAATGATCTTTCAATAGCATTCCTTGCACTTGCATGGCGAAGATTAAATAACTCCTTGTAGTTTTGAGGGGCATTTCCAGTCCATTCATTGAGATGATACCTAGTCCCTCGATAAGGTGTTAAAAATCCTGGGCCATTAGTATATCCCGCATCCACAAGAAAGTATTTACCTACAACGGTTTTAAAACATAATTATATAGTTGTATCTAATATATTAAATAAAGTATCATCGTTTTACTGATATTACCATTTGGAACTTGGAGACAGTTTTGACGACGTAAAGCATCTCGCAATACTCGAGAATCTCCCGCCGACCCTTTCCACCCGGGCAACACATAAAAAAACTTTAAATCTGGACCACAAGCTCCTAACACATTTGTGGATATATCTCCCTTTCTATTACGATATTTAGGCCTATCTTCAGTAGCAACTGTGACCGGAATATGTGTCCCATCAAGTGCACCAACAGAATTCTAAAAACATTTTAAAAATCATAAACAAGTTATAATAACTAAAGATGCCTTATAATTAGGAAATTTAGCCTAACAATTGACAAACTTACCTCAAACCATCTCCATCTGTTTGCATCCGATCCTTCTAGATTGTAGTTACGAAACTTTAAAAAATCCTTTCTCACTTTCATTATAGCTTGTAGGACATTATTGAATTGCCTACTTATTGTTTCTTTGGATCTGCAATAACTAAAGTATACTACTCTATATTTTAGATTATGAGCAAGGATGTGTAAAAACATTGCCACAGCTTCAGTCGTAGGGACATTTCTCGTTCTTACTAACCCCCTTTCTCTTGTAAAATTCTACAAAGCTTAAAAAATGCTCGTTTACTAACCCTTACTTGTTCAATGCAATCTTTTTCTGCTCCCTTATATAGACGATTAAGGAAACTGCGCCTTTCTAATTCCCAATTAGGGTATGGTTCCTTAATGAAATATTTGCCATAATACCAAGCTACTGCACCCATAAGCATAGCAGCGACACTAATAACAATGAATTTTATTTTTTCCTCGAATTCTGCCTCCTCTTCATTTCTTTTACGTTTTCTTGAAGCAACTGAAGTATCAACTACACTAATGTCCATTTCTTCACTATCCACAACATATAACATAATATCAAATTATGAACAAAATTTCAATCATAGCAAATTGTGCATATCAGGAAAATGATACCTTAGGCTAGGGGAAGAGAAAGGATGGGTTGTAAATAGCAATCATTGCGGCAAGCAGGGCATGTGAAGAATAGTGACTGAGTGCAACTACAACAAAAATACAAGATTCAGAAATTATTTTGACATTCACAACAAACGCTCTGCAATCTGCATGATTAATAGCAGTGAATACCAGTTGTATTGTTATCTAGTATATCATTAGATAACATAATCAAGCACCTGAGCCATATAGAGCTGCTACTCTAACCAAACTTAGCACAATAGATATTACTGGTATACTAGTCCAAGCTTATCATTAATAAAATGAAGCACTCAAGCCTTGCATTTGAAATACCTTGAAATTTTAATTGCACTAGTGAGCTACAAACACAGCTAATTTAGTTGCACTAATCTGCATGGAAATGAGTCAGTCTCAAGAACAGCAATTGCTTCAGCCTCAACAACACATTGATATGAGCTACTTCTTAGATTGACGAGCACAGGTACCATGATTGACCAATCATGAAGAGTAAAAATTTGATAGAGGGCATGGCAGAAAAATTTAGAATTTAGAAATATCAAAAATTGATAAAATCAACATGCAACAATGATCAAATCTGATTATCATTTACAAATACAAAATAATATAAAAAAGGTAACAGAATGTGCATCACAGCCCACTAGTCTCCATTGAAGATTTATTTACACAACCATGAATGCAAATATCCATATGATATAGAAAAAATGACAATCTAAAGCAATATCAATATTAGTACAATATTACAAATATTGTAAATGAGAATTAGGAAAATGAGTACCTTAGCAATCACTGAGGCAAGCCTGGGTTCTGGTGGATATAGAGCAGGTGGTTGCTAGATCTTCAGCAATTTTAAGGCAGGATATCCAGTGAAGAGGCTTTCCTCCACCAGATGTTTTGGATACTACATTAGAGTCATCACAATTATTAGTTTGATAACAATGTTACTTCTTAGCATTTGACATAACAAAATAGTTATTAATTCCATCATATAAGGTATTAACTAGCACATATGCCATCCTTACAATGCCATTCAAAATTCTGATTCTTCCAAGAGTCAAATAACAAATAACAAATGCAAACAATTTCAATCACTCCATGAAAATATCCCTTTGTCCCAAAACAAAGGAAGGAAGTAAAACAGTAGTACTAAAATCAAGAGACATGTAAGTCACTCTCACATATTTCAATTATCAGAGTCTTGCTCATCCATAGGCCATAACCTCACTTTATCAGGGTAACTCAAACATATCATCACTCGGAGAAGAATCAAATGGGTTCTACCTTTACCTTCCATTCATGTAGTTGTAGAATATTATCACCATATAGATTTTGTAATATCTAGATAAAACTGATAAGTTAATAAGCATGGACTTGATAAAGTAAGAAGCAAATGTTAGACGCAATTTTACTATATAAGCAAATAGAAACCCTTTTAACATTGCAAAAGACCCCTGTTCATAAAATTACAGGGATCTAACACTCCGTCCCTGCAACTCAATCATGTTGCAAGCAATATCTAGAAGATTGAACAAAGAATGAAAACACCCATTTGAAATATCAAATAAAAAAAACCAAAAAACACTTTTAGGTAGCACAAAATCAAAGCAAAAACAAGATTCAACACCATTGAAACAACCAACAACACAAAATCCTTTTCCAAAAAATATCTAAAACAGAAGAGAATGAAAACCAAAATAAGAACAAATTGTCGCCATGAGAGAGAGCACAAATCGCACAAAATCGGCTCCATGAGAGAGCACAAATCGCACAAATTGAAAGAGCACAAATGGCACAAAAAAAACCTATCAATCGCACAAAAAATTAGAGTAAATCTGATACCTAGTAGATCACAAATCTCAAATCGCCAAGTAGAATCAATAGCAGGTGAGGAATCGAACGTGAGTCATGAGTGAAGTTGAGAGAGAAAAAATGGCAGACGCGTGAGAAATAGAGATGAGCGAAGGAGGGAGCAACAGAGTGAAGAACGCGTAAGAAGGAGACTGAACGCGAGAACTGAGAAGGCTGAGTGAAAGTGAGAAGGAATTTTGAAATTCCTCCCAAGTAGATGGTATTTTAAATTCCCTCATTATGAATAAAACAAATACCCTATTAAAATATTAAGAATTTTAAATTCCTGACAATATAATATCCAAACAAAGCATTTTAATATAAAGTATTTAAAATACCTAAAAAATTACATTACCCTTTCTAATTACCTAATCCAAACATACCCTAAGAGTAACTTTAAACATTTACTCTCATTCATTTATTTTCTTTAATTTAATGGTTAAAAATTACGTAATTCATTAAAGGAAAAAATAGTTAATGATAACTTTAATAATAGAGAGAAAAATGAAATTTATTAAATGAAGAGATATATTTCAAATCTGGACTATTCATTGAATTTATAATATTCATTCATTAAAATGTATACATTTGTGATATTAAAATTTTAATACGTAAATACTTTTAACATATTAAACTCAACAAAAAGTTAGAAAATATTAAAAATTAAGTAATATATATAGTAGCGATTTTTAATTATATATTAAGTTAATAATTCTTGTACATATAATATGCAAAAACAATATATATTTTTTTATGAAAGAAAAAAATATTTTTTTTATAATAAATTGAATAATTTTTAACCATTTGATTAAAATAGAATGAAGGGATGAAATTAAGAATAAATATTTAAAATTACTGTTGAAATAAATTGATTCCCATCCAAAATAATATATATATATATATATATATATATATATATATATATATATATATATATATATATATATATATAAGTGCAGGTATGGAGCGGGGTGGGTACTAGAGTATCCATACTCGCACTCATTCTTGTTTAATTTTACGGATAATTATCTGTATTTATGCCCTTACCCATTAAACAGGTAATTATCCTATCTATCATAAATAATTTTTATGGATACCCATAAAGTTCATTATCTATTGTCAACCCTACTCCTTCAAATTGCTAACGTACTTAAATTCATGTGAAGTCTGGTATTCACACAATATGGCTACTGTGGCGCCCCCACCTGTTTCATGCCATCACCATAAACTTTCCATTCATCACAGAACCACTTGGACATGGAATAATAACAACAACCACCTCTTTTCTTCAATTCCCATTCCAAAATCATCCTTATTTCTGTCAACCCACACGCACCAAAGGGAGTCCCTTTCTCACACCAAAAAAACAGACTCACCTTCCCAGGGACCTTATCTTCAACGCCTACACAATCTCTGCGAATCCGGGAACCTCAACGAAGCATTCAAGTTACTTCAGAATGGCGTTTCAACTTCAGAAGCAATTGGGGCATTGCTGCAGGCGTGTGGGGTCCACAAGGACGTCGAGGTTGGCCGAAAAGTGCACGCGATGGTTTCTGCTTCCGCGCAGTTCAGAAACGACGTCGTCGTGAACACACGCATTGTTACCATGTACTCCATGTGCGGGTTACCCTCGGAATCCCGTTCCGTTTTCGATGGGTTTAAGAGAAAGAACCTGTTTCTTTGGAACGCACTTCTCAGCGGGTACGCGAGAAACGAGCTTTTCCACGACGCGATTTCTCTGTTTGTTGAGTTGATTTCTTCTTCCACGGATTTCAAGCCGGATAATTTCACGTTGCCTTGTGTGATTAAGGCGTGTTCGGGGCTCTTGGATGTGGAATTGGGGGAAGTGATTCATGGTTTTGCGTTAAAGATGAGGCTGTTCTCAGATACGTTTGTGGGTAATGCGTTGATTTCGATGTATGGGAAATGCGGGTTTGTGGAGAGTGCTTTCAAGCTGTTTGAATGTATGCCGCAGAGAAACTTGGTATCGTGGAACTCGATTATGTATGTATATTCCGAGAACATTCTTTTTCAAGAGTGTTATGATCTTCTTAAGCGGCTTTTGAATGGCGACGAATGTTTGGTACCAGATGTTGCTACAATGGTGACAGTGATACCTGTGTCTGCAGCCTTAGGGAAAGTGAGAATGGGGATGGAACTTCATGGTTTAGCTTTGAAACTAGGCCTTAGCGAGGAATTGACCGTGAATAATTCGCTCATGGACATGTATTCAAAATGTGGTTACTTATGTGAAGCACAAGTTCTATTTGATAGGAATGGTAACAAGAACATTGTTTCTTGGAATTCTATGATCGGAGGACACTCTAAGGGAGGAGATTGTTTTAGAACATTTGAGCTACTGCAAAAGATGCAGATGGAAAAAAAGGTAAAGGTGAATGAGGTGACCCTGTTAAATGTTCTGCCAGCTTGTTTGGAAGAGCCTCTGCTGAGCTTGAAAGAACTGCATGGTTATGCTATTAGGCATGGATTTCAGAATGATGAATTGGTAGCCAATGCTTTCCTTGCTGCCTATGCAAAGCGTGGTTCATTGGACTATGCTGAACGAGTCTTCCGTGGTATGAGAACAAAAACAGTGAGCTCCTGGAATGCACTGATTGGCGCCCATGCACAAAATGGTTTCCCTCGGAAGGCTTTAGATTTGTACCTTTTAATGACAGATTCTGGCTTAGATCCTGATTGGTTTACAATTGGTAGCCTTCTTCTAACATGTGCCCACCTGAAATTTCTATGCTATGGCAAAGTGATTCATGGATTTATGTTGCGTAATGGTTTAGAATTGGATGAGTTTATTGGGATATCATTACTGTCACTTTATGTTCACTGTGACAAAATGTTAGCAGCACAACTATGTTTTGATATGATGGAAAACAAAAGTTTAGTATGCTGGAATACAATGATTACTGGCTTTTCACAGAATGAACTTCCTTCTGAAGCCCTTGACATGTTTCGTCAAATGGTTTCTAGTGGACTTCAACCTCATGAGATTGCCATAATGGGTGTTCTGGGGGCTTGTTCACAGATGTCAGCATTGCGTCTGGGGAAAGAAATTCACTCCTTTGCACTGAAAGCTCATCTCACAAAGGACACCTTTGTTACTTGTTCACTAGTAGATATGTATGCAAAATGTGGATGCATGGAACAATCTCAAAACATTTTTGACAGGATAAATGAGAAAGATGAAGCATCATGGAATGTTATAATTGCAGGATATGGAATTAACGGGCATGGACTGAAGGCTATAGAGCTGTTTGATTTAATGCAACGCTCAGGCTGCAGGCCAGATTCTTTTACATTTATAGGAGTGCTAACGGCCTGTAACCATGCTGGTTTAGTAGCAGAAGGGTTAAAATATCTTGGTCAGATGCAGAGTTTGTATGGCATAAAGCCAAAATTAGAGCATTATTCATGTGCGGTGGACATGCTTGGTCGGGCAGGAAGACTGAATGAAGCTTTAAAGCTTGTAAATGAGATGCCAGATGAACCAGATTCAAGGATATGGAGTTCATTGCTTAGTTCCTGTAGGAATTATGGTGATGTGAATATTGGGGAGGAAGCCTCCAAAAGGTTATTAGAGTTGGGGCCAGACAAAGCTGAGAATTATGTGTTGCTATCAAACTTATATGCTGGATTGGGAAAATGGAATGACGTGAGAAAGGTCCGGCAGAGAATGAAGGAGATTGGCCTCCAAAAAGATGCGGGCTGCAGTTGGATTGAAATAGGAGGAAAGGTATATAGATTTTTTGTTGGTGATGCATCAGTTTTGGAATCAAAACAAATTCAGCAGACTTGGATAAAATTGGAGAAAAAAATAAGCAAAATTGGATATAAACCCGACACAAGTTGCGTGCTTCATGAGCTGGAAGAAGAGGAAAAGATTAAGATACTGAAGAGCCATAGTGAGAAGCTTGCAATATCTTTTGGTTTATTAAACACGACTAATGGTTCAACACTGAGGGTTTGCAAAAATCTACGCATTTGTGTAGACTGTCACAATGCTATTAAATATGCATCAAAGGTTGTTGAAAGGGAGATTGTTGTAAGGGACAACAAGCACTTTCATCATTTCAAAGACGGATTTTGTTCCTGTGGAGATTATTGGTAGTTGATGGGCTAGATTAGTTTTAAGCCAGTAATTTGCATGAGTGAAGGATTCCGGAAAATGGAGTTCTGAGGAACATCTCCTGCTTGTCTTCCACATTATACACTACATGTTTGAGATCTACTTGTTTTGTGATGTCAAGTTTAGTACTGTCTAAAGATATTCTTCGGGTCATAACCGAAAGAAAAGATAAGCCATGCAGATACGGATGGCAACGAGCAGGGCGGGGAGTACTCCCCTGCTGCCCATCCCCGCCCAAATTTTTTCCACGTTCCTGTCCCCATTCCCCGCCACAGGGAGTCTTTCACCCCCGTCCCTATTTTTCACGGATCCCGCAGATCCATGCGGGGAGTTTGGGGACCCGAAAATAAAAAAAAAAAAAATTAACTAAAATTCAATAAAATATAAAAACACTAAAAATCTTAAATATTTAAAGTTAAAGCACTCATTGTAACATCGCGACTTTTCTGTAAGTCTAATTGAGTTGGTTAATCTCGATTAGGGCTTTGCTTTGTTTGGTCTTAGTTTAAGACCTAGTTGGAAGCTTAGGAATAGGCTTGAATACTGTTGGAAGTGCTTAAAGTGTAACACGAGTAATTGAGGAAGTCGGGAGTTTGGAAGGCTCTTCCCAGCTGAGCAACACGCTCAAGCATGGGAAGGGTGCACGCCTTAGCGTGCCAACGCTCAAGCGTGCTGAGTGCGCATGCCAACTGTCCTGAGTTTTGACGTGTGTAGGACGCGTGTGGGACACATGTCAAGCCAGGGAGAGGACTGGTTGCGTCCTCCTGCACGTTAAAGCGTTCTCAGCAGGATGCCTCAAGTGAATTTCTTCACTTTCACTAACACTTAGTCACTTTCATCACTTGAAGCTCGAAGTGCAGCGAAAAAAGAGAGGAGCTCTAAGAATTCTAGTGAGAGAAACTCAAGCTTGGAGGTGATCGAGGCATCAAAACGAGATTCTGACTACACGGTTGAGATCGTGATGAAGTTTTCTACAATTTTGACCGAACGATTTCTCGAATCTTCGAAGGTAAACTCGAATCCCTAACACTTGTTCTTCGTATTCTTCTTGTTCTTCGAGTTTCTACCTTTTCCCTTTGATCTTCAAGCTTGCCTTAGGGCTAACCCTATTGCATACGTGTTGTGCTCGTGATTAGGGCAAAGTTCGTGTTCGTAATTGTGCAAGTTGGTGAAGGAATCGCGGCTGTACCGGGGCTGTTCGTGGCTGTTAGAGGCGCTGCGATCTTGTGAGAGGTGATCCAGTGATTGCGTTGAAGTTTGCGTCATCGTTTCAGGTGGGGAGAAAGAGTACTGTTGTCGTCGGGAAGGCAAGAGTAGCGTAGTTGGTGTTTTTACTATGTGTAGGGGAACCCTAAACCCTACTAGAGCTTGAGTCCCGATAAAGTAGTTTGGGCTATCACTGCTAAGTTGGAACCCTAGGTTAGATAACTGTTGATCGAGGATGAACTGCTTTGCATGACTGTTATGATGTTGATTGTGATAACTGCTATCCGTACACGTGCCTATATGCTACTTGGTTGTTGATATGATATGCCTGCTATGTTGTTGTTACTGCTGTTACTGTGATTGTTGTTGTTGTTATGGCATTGGTTGTTGTGATGTTATGGAGGTTGTGTCTAAGTTAAGTGTTGTGGAGAATTTTGTCACAATTATCATATTTTATCTTATTTTTTTGATAAATTCTGGAAGAATTTATTAAATCATCCATGTAGATTGCACATAACAATGATTTTTTCCTATTAATCATTTATAAGAAGAATTGGTAGCATGATTAGTTCTTGAAGAACTAAACCTTTTTGTGTGCATATTTTCTTTGTCCTGATTTCTTCTTATCTTTCTTCTATTTATCATATTTTATATATCTTTATTGATTTTGTTACTCATGATAATTTCTAGAAGAAATTATTATTCAACAATCCTCGAAGGATTAGCTAGACAAAACAATGATTTTTCTTTGTAATTATTTATGTGAAGATTAATGGTATAGTTCTTGAAGAACTAGAACTTTGAACCATGATTGAAATCTAAGAGATCTATTTGGTCTTAGTATATTTTTAAACAAAGGAAAGTGAGAAAAATCATCTATTTTTATGTCTCTCAAATATCCTCCTGTAGTAGCAAAAATGGTAAAATATTTCTAAGACTATTTTCAATTAGGTTTATACATTATCGTGATTGAATCCAATAGTGAGATATCGATGGGAAAAAAAATCACAAAGGTCACCCAATAGATTGAACTTTATTCCTGGAAGTGAATGTTTAATATTGTAATTTTGGGTACGACAAAGATCGTGGTTTCCCCTTTCCAACTATTTCATGATGTATAGTCATCCAAATGGGGGTCTTGTAAACATTCATGTGTTGCATGTGATGGATGACTATATTCATTAGGTATTAAGGGTGATAAAATTTCATTAGTATTATGGTTATAACCTTTACTATTCCTAATAATGGTGTAGTAAGTCATGCACATTATGGAGAAGTGTAACTTTTCTCCATAAAGGACATCATTTTTCATGAAGAAGGAATGAGAAGAACTAGTGGTATGGTTACTTCCTGAAGAAGTACACTTTCTTGTGTTATTATTTCTTTTGTCCTAATCTCTTCTTATCTTCTCTTTTATTTTATTTACAAAACATTCAAAGTATTTTATGATAATAATTGAAAAGAGTGAACAATTATTTTAGCAAATGAAATGCTTATTGATAAAGGAAACATTTGGGTTTTGGAAAAGTTATTCAAAGTTACAATAATCTAATTTGTTTTTTCTACCATAATCTAATTATTATGAGCTATCATTTTGTTTTGTTAAATATGAGTTAGTGTACATATTTTGCTTACGAAAATTATTTATTTAATCATGGTCTTACAAATAGTATGTATTTGTATATGTCCATTTTGTTAAATATTTTGAAGTAAAATTTTATTATTTGATTGATTAAAGAAAATTATTTATTTACCTTGATTTATTTGATTGATTAAATATTGTGAGCGCAATTTAAAATTATGCTAAGGTAAACCAGAAGTTTTCTATGCACCTATAAACCAGAAATCTTCTATATTATTGTAAACTTGAAGTTTACTAGTCTAAATTTACTATATGATTTTCCTTTGGTTTGTACTACATGTATATTAGTACAATTGAAACATATGTTGTCGTAAACCAAAAAGTTTACAAATATTAATAAGTTCGTGGTTTGGCATGACCGGTTGGGCCATTTTGGGTCTATTATGATGCAAAAAATAATTGAAAATTCATGTGGACATCCATTGAAGTACCAGAAGATTCTTCAATTCAATACATTCTCATGTACTATTTGTTCCCAATGGAAGTCGATATTCGACCATCACCAACAAAATTGAGAGTGAATCTCTCACATTTTTAAAACGTAAACAAGGTGATATTTGCAGATTAATACACCTGTCGTGTGGACCATTTGGATATTTTATGGTTTTAATTGATGCATCAACTAGTCTATTGTTATCAACTTGAAACCCCATCTAGATAATGCTGATGAACATAAATCTCATACCTTTAATGAGTATTGTATGTCTATTGGGGTTAATATTGAATATCCTATAGCATATTTTCGTACACAAAATGGACTTGAAGAATTATTCATTAAGCATCTAAAATTAACTGCAAGACCATTACATATGAGGTCAAAACTTCCAATTTATACTTGGGAACATGAAATCTTGCATATTGCAGCATTGATTCGCATCAGGCCAACAAGTTATCACAAGTTCTCCCCTTTACAATTGGTTTTGGGTCATGAGCCTAACATTTCCCATTTAAGAATTTTTGGATGTGTTGTGTATGACCCAATTGCTCCACCACAACGCGCTAAGATGAGTCCTCAAAAAAGGTTGGGAATATATGTTAGATATGAATCTCCATCTATGTTTAAATATCTTGAACCATCATCGAGAGATTTATTTATTGCTTGGTTTGATAATTGTCATTTTGATGAATCAATTTTCCCAATATTAGGGGAGAGAATAAGCATCTGAAAAAGGAGATTAGTTGAAATGAATTATCATTATCTCATTTTGATCCTCGTACGAAACAATGTGAACTACAAGTTCAAAAGATAATTCATTGAATAAATCATATGTACCAGCTGCTAATGCTCCAATCAAAATCGATGTCCTTGTTGGACAATCTAATATTGCAAATGAGTGTCATACACGCATGAAGCGTGGGAGACCCCGCCGGTTCCAAAGATAAGAATCCTCAATAAGAAAATAAGCTAAGAGAAAGATGGCCAAATTGAGGATATGGAAACTCCAGAAGAGTTCTCAAACATAATTTATTTTTCAGTTCCACAAGAAACTCAGGTACCTGAAATTTGTCAAAATAAAGAGATCTCAATAAATTATGTCACAAATGGAATATGATGAAACCGAAATGAAAAGTGTCAACGTTGACGATGTTTTTATATAATGTAGAGCTAAATTAATAAATGATAATAAGGATCATGAAATAAAGTCTATTAAAGATTGTAGACAAAGAAATGATTGGCCAAAATGGAAAGATGCAATTGAAGCGAAATGTTTTTGGACCTGTAGTTCGTACACCTGAAGGTGTAAAGTCAATTGGATATAAATGAGTTTTTATGTGAAAACAAAATGAGAATGTGAAATTGTGAGATACAACATGAGTTGTTGCTCAACTGTTTTCGCGGAGACCTACCATTGATGTTGAAGAGACATGCACATGTGGTGGATGCAAGTACATTTCGATACTTAATTAGTCTGATAAAACATGAAGGACTCAATTTACATATAATGGATATTATTACAACCTATTTGTATCAATCACTTGATAATGACATTTATATGAAACTCCCCGGAGGATTCAAAATGCAAGAATTATATCCCTGAAAGGATTTAAGATGCTGGAAGCATATCATTGAAGGATTTAAGATGCATACAACGTATCCCTGAAGGATCTTAGATATTTAAAATGTATAATTTAAAACATTGACAAATGTAATTTACCAAATTGCACAATTTGAGGATTTTGAACTTATAGCTCGAGCCTCAGAAAGGTTTTAATGGAATTGAAGTCCAAAAGTCTAGACAATATAAAATATGTTGATCAAAATATCTATTATTACATCTTATGATTGACTCGAGAATAATATCTACACAGAAAATCCCGGAAGGATTAAAGATTATAGAATATTTCATTCAATTGTGAATAAATTTATTTCAATTTTTCAACAATATTTTTAATTTCTTATATGTCTATGTAAAAATATTTGTAAACGTGTTTAATTTAATTACTATGAATTTTGATGATTTGAATATTATGGAATGACCTAAAGTTATTTCCAAATTATAGAAGATATAAAAAAATTTCTTAAAATGAAATATTTTTGAAGAACAAAGTTTTCTCTCAACTTGCACATCGAGCATTTAACAAATTGAATTTTTCATCTTTTTCTATGAAGTTATAAAGTATTAGTTCTTAAGTGACCTGTGATAAATTGTATCTATTGAGTATATTAGAGTGTGTTTGGATGAGGGAATTTAAGGGAGTAATGTATTTTTAGAGAGTAATTAAAATGACTTAGTACAAAATTCTTTGTTTGGATATTTAATGAAAGTATTTTAAAAATGCTGGGAATTTTCATCGAGTATTTTTTATAACCAAAACAAGGAATTTGAATTGACACCTCTAGTGAGAGAATTTTGAAAATCCCTCATCTTTCTCATCTCTCCCGAAACATTACAGAAGAACGTGATTGTAACGTCGCTACCACAACCACCACCATGCAGAGGAGGAGACTCTCTTCGGCTATGGCGGAGGCTTCTCCATTTCAGATGTGAACATCAATTCTCTTCTCTCTCCTCCATTCGAGATTCAAACATCAAAGGGTGAGTATTGATCATCCTTCTAATCCTTTTGTTATCTCTCTATACACACCCCTGATTTTTCTCTGATTCATACGATCAATTTGCATTTTGTTTATGAAGTAGTACATAGTGATGAGAACTACATAGTTTGATATAGATAAAAATTCTAATATCTTCAATCTTTTGGTTCATTGTTTTGTAGAGTATTGTTCCACTCGATACGTGGGTGTTTATCTCAAATTGGGTTATTGGGGTATGTTATTAATTTAGGTTTTTTCATCTTTTGGTTGGTTTTAGGTGAAGTTAAGTAGCAAGCACCATGTGTTTGTGGAAATGCATGTTAGACATAGAGAGAATTAATTGAAGAGTTGGTGGCTTGGTTTGCTCAGATGGAGAGAGAGAGAGAGAGAGAGAGGATAGAAGAGATTTTGATAGCAAAATGTGTATAAAGAAGTAATTAATGCTACAAGTTGAAACTTGAAAATATATAAAGATGTCCTCTATGTCTGTGTGTTAGCCTTCACTAAGTTCTACTGCGTGCATAGTCTAGTCCAGTGATTATAGGAGAAAACGATCTTTTTTTGTCTTAACTAAGGTGACTAAGAAGTAAGAACTGTTGGTTGGACTTGCACGCATATAGTCCCACATGAATTGATCTTATCACTACAGATATATTGAATGAATCTCTTATTCCTGCATCAATTAGTTGATATCTGTAAATAGTCTGCTATGATGGGGGTGGGGACAAGCAGTCAACAACAACTATCTACTTCTAAGTTATTGGGGAATCAATTAAAATTAAAACCTACAGTTTACAATTTTACATTTTACACTTATCATAAGTTGCAAAAGTCTTGTTGGGGAAGTGGGAAGACTTAATTGCTTGCTTTTTCCTTAACCAGCACAATGCTTAATTTTAGTTGGATTGGGTTTTTGAATGCTGATATTCTTTGTACATGTCAGTACTTAGAAGTTTATTTGTTTCGTGTCTGACACAAATGTTTATTCTAAAGATATTATTATTTTGGTGTAGGGTTTTATGTGTATTCAAAGTGGTATTTGTTTATCCAGCATGGGAAGGCTAATCTCCTATGAGAGAGCAGTGGCATGGAAAGTATTAAACAAAGAATAGACTCATTGTATCTGTTTTATGTTCTTAAGTTGGTCTTTTGTCCTGATCAGATTAAGGAACATTGAATATAGTAAAATAGAGCAGAATAATATCTTTTCATTGTTATCTTTTCAATTTTCTTGGTAAATTTGCCACTCTTTTGTAATTCCTATAATCTCAAGCGTAGAACTCTACTCGTATTATATCATTGTCATGTTGTTGCAGTGCTAAAAAATTACCAAAACCTGTTGCTTTTTTTGAGTATTTGTAGCTTCTTATCAAGAATAGATAGTAATATTCTTTACATATCTTCTACCATTATTCTTATCAGTTTTTTTGCCCAAATTATGGTCATGCGAAGAAGTTAGTGAAAATGATATAATTAATCATATTTTTGCAAATTGTCTAATTTTTAATTTATTATTTAAAAATTGAGTAATTTTTTTTATTTGCCACATTTTATATTTAAATCCCAATTTTTAAAATATATATTCAAAAATGAAATTTTTTAATCAAAGACAATTAAATTGCTTTATCCAAACAAGGAATTTGAAATACAAGGTATTTGAATTACTCTATCCAAACAAAGTATTTTAAAAATGAAAATAATTCAATTGAAGCAATTCAATTGACTTGTATTTCAAATACCTTGGAATTTAAAAATACCCCATCCAAGCACTAATTACTATGAATTTTGATAATTTGAATATTATGGAATGACCTAAAGTTATTTCCAAACTATAGAAGATATAAAAAATTTTCTTAAAATGAAATATTTTTGAGAACAAAGTTTTCTCTCAACTTGCAGATCAAGCATTTAACAATTGAATTTTTCATCTTCTTCTATGACGTTATAAAGTACTAGTTCTTAAGTGACCTGTGATAAATTGTATCTATTGAGTATATTAGAGTTATTAGATAGTTGGATGTGAAGAAGATAACAAATATCTTGAACATGAAGATCATACCATAATGCCATAAAAGCACAATCGAATATTGTTAAATGCAAGTTATTTTTATGATCAACTAATTTTATGCAGATGCAAGTTATTTTTATGATCCAGATGAAGTCAGATCCCAATTAACATGCTACTATTTACATGTGGAGGAAATTCTACTTGAAGAAAATATTGCTTGCAAAGCTTAATTGAAAGGAGAATATATCAAAGGTGACAAAGCAAAGTATATTGCTTCAAAATGACTTCAGGGAAGAGATGAGGATGTTGGAATTCATATACCTTGAAGTGATCCTTCAAACAGGGGGGAAAACTGTACTCTTTTTTCCTTAATGAAGATTTTATCCTACATGATTTTTCTTGATAAGGTTTTTAATGAGACAATTCCTATATAAAGGATATTGTACTCTTTTTCCTTCACTAGGATTTTTTCCTGGTACGATTTTAAAGAAACATATCCGTTAATGGACATCCAAGGGAGAGTGTTATGAATAACAAGTTATAAATAGTGGATGTCTATCTACCTATGCCTTTCATATATCCTAAGAGGCTCCTATAAATTCCATGAGTAAAATGCTTTCACTCATGAGTTTACTACCCATAACTTCATTTGTTTATGACACATTATGTTACGCCTTTAATAGACTTCTATTGTATGTTACAAGACTTTTGTCTTATACATAGGACTCATATAACCATTGTAAAAATTGCACCTTTGTAGAGTACAATGAAAGGAGTCTTCATCTCTATATTCTTCTATATCTTATACTGTTTTGCAATTGATTTGGTTCTTTTCATAACAATAATTAATTCCCCGACTTCCGCCAAAAAATCCAAAAATCCATAATTAACTTCTTCCTGATTTATTCAATTAACAAGTCTCCTAAAATAAAAAGGCTTCAAACCATGAGTGACATTAAAAGGCTAAAATAAAGCATGCATTAGAACTTTCGAAGTCATTAAACCAACAAGAAGTCCAAGTACACAAATCTACTAAGTACTAACCAAAACTACAGTAATCCATAACCACACAAACACAAATCAGTTTCAATTTTTTAAACCACATCCACACAAAAAAGTAATATACAAAACATGAAATCAATCTTCATCATCTTCCAAGTATAGAACATTAGACGCTTGCTTGGACAAATTCATCCCTAGTTTTGCATCATCCATATAATCGTCTTCTACGAATGAATTCAAGGACATATTCAAAGAAATTCTGACCGAAAGTGGGAATGGTTTGCGGATTTCGAACGACTAGAATGGCCGAAACTAATAAGATACATCTATATATTACAATTCCAAAAGAAAATGAATGAATTAACAAACCGTTTTCAAAATTCAAAATAAAACAACAATGAATGATCATGATTGAATTAAACAAATTACCATCACCAACAAAACCATGAAACCAATTGCGAGTACACATCAAAGCTTCCACATTTTTTGACAAGAGAGGACTTCTATACTTATTGAGGACAATAGAACCAATGCATAATGCAAACTCAGACGCCACAATAGTAATAGGAATGCTCAATAAGTCACAAGCCATTACAGATAAATCTGCAAATCGACTCCTATTTTCTTTCCACCACTTTAATACATCCAACTCTTCATAAATACCAAAATCCAAAGTTGGCTCATCCAAATACATATCAAGTTGTTTCTTCCCAGTTTTAGTAGCAAGCTGCTGATTGTGCTTTTTCAAATCCTGTAATAGTTCACAAGTGAAACACATGAAAAGAAAAACATTAAAGCAATACAAAGTTAAAAAAAATACAATAAAGAAAGTAATCAAAACTGTTAATTCAATATATTTAAACTTACATTAATCAGGTTGTGGGAGAAAGGCCTGGGTTCCTTAGACACACTAGGAGAAGGGCCATGAGTAGAACCTCGCTCTAGGGAAAAAGCACGTTTGGTAGAATATTTCTCAAACAGCATATAAAGCTGTCTCTTTACTTGATCCGTCTTTGATTCACTTGTAGATTCATCAACTCTTGAGTAACAATAAGGCAATGAAGTAAGCTTTATTCGTGGGTCAAGAACCGCTCCCAATGCAAGCACAACACTATACGCATCCCAATATTTCTCAAACTTAGAAATCATCCTTTCAGCCATATTTTTTATGACTTCGTCTTCATCGCTCAAGCTATCAAGTAGAACACACTGAATTTTCCAAACTTGCAAAAATTACAAGTTGGAAGTAGGATAGGATGTGCCAGAAATCAAGTATGTGGTTTCATAGAAAGGAAACAAAAACACAAATTTTTCCCCCTTTTTTCCATTCTACCATTGATGGACAGTACTTATAATTATCATCATTAAAGTGAAGACTAGCAAATACACGCCGATATTTGAGGGCACGTTCAAGCATCAAATAAGTGGAGTTCCATCTTGTAGGAACATCTAAACACAAGCCTGCTGAAGTGTCAACACCACCAATTCTTTAAATGCATTCCTTGAATTTTTGCATTCTACTCTCAGAACCCCTCACATATTTGATGAGGTCTCTAATTTTATTCAAGGCATCACCAACTACTTTCAACCCCTCCTGAACAATGAGATTTAAAATATGTGCAGAATAACGCACGTGAAAGAATTGCCCGTCACATAACAAACAATTTTGCAGGACAAGTTAACTCTTCAAGTGTTCTTGCATAACATCATTAGCAGATGCATTATCTAAAGTAACAGAAAAGATCTTCTCACTTCCCCAATCAGTCAAAAAGTCAAGTAGCTTCTTAGATAACTTAGATCCAATGTGAGGGGGAGGCATGTGACAGAAGTTGAGAATTTTGCTTTTTAAATTCCAATTATAATCAATATAATGTGCAGTCAGACATATATAGCCCTCGGTAGTACAAGCTGTCCACAAATCAGAAGTTAAAGAAATCCTATAGGGAATGCTAGCCATTTCTTCTTTAAGCTTCTCCTTCTCTCTCATATAAATATTTAGTACATCAGCCTTTAGTAAGGGGAATTGAATCTAGATTCAAATACTTTAACCAACTTCGAATCTTCTTATACTCAACAAATTTGAAAGGCAAATCATGTGAAATGATTGCCGCAACACACATCTCACGCCAGACCATTTGATCTATCTTACGAGACCTCATTTTTCCTTGTATATCTACAATCAATTGACCTACATCTGCAAACTTAATTTCTTTACATCTTGAGACATGACGATTTAAAGATAAGGTGCCATATAATTTCCCACCCACTTTGTACTCTTTATTGCAAGCATTGCATCTTGCCCTTCCTATTCCATCATTACCCGGCCCTAATTTAGTGAAAAATTTCCAGCAATCCGATGTAGTTGATTTGGGCTTTTTCGCAATTGGTTCAACCGATTGAGATTCCTCAACCTCATTCTCCACATTTTACCCATCAACATCAGGTTCATCATAGTGTAGGATATTCATGGATTTAGTAGGCTCATTCATTTCAAAATTTCAGTATTTCACACACAAATCAAATCAGCTGCACAAACCAATTTCACAAACATCAAATTAGCTGCACAAACCAATTTCACACACAAAACTAAACAAAAGGGATTGTGATGAAGATAACACAAACCCTAAATTAGATGAGAAAATTAAACAATACCAGATGAGAGGACTGAAACAAACCAAATAATCAAAGAAATGAAAAGAAAAAAAAAATGAAAAAAAAACAAACAGAGAACGGGTCAAGGCTCAAGGGACTGAAAGAGGAAACAGATATTAGAAAGATGAGGAAGGGAATAAACGTACCAGAGAAGGGATGACGACGAGCACGACTTGACAGCAGCACTGCGACTGCGAAATGGACGACGACGAGCACGACTGCACGACGGCGAAAGCAGCGACCGTGACGGACTGAGAAGCGCGGCGCTCGCGCTGCGGCCTGCGATTCGTGAACGAGAAGAGAGAGGAGAGGCGCAGACAGCCATGACCGTGACGGACTGAGAAGAGCGGCGCCGTTTGACCGTGATAGTGCCGATGCTGAGAGGTTGAGACCTGAGAGGTGAAAGGCGCCGCAACAGAGTACAGACCAAGTGAAATGAAACCCTACTTCTCTTCTCTACTCTATTCAATTCTGATATGATGGAAAAGAAAAAATTTAAAATAAAAATTGTATTTAACTAATATAAAAATGTATTTAATTAATATAAACAAATTAAAAAAATAAAATAAAAAATAAATATTGGCCCGACGGGTCAACCCGCCCCGCCCCGCCCCATCCTATTTTCTTGGTGGGTTAGGCGGGACAGGTCAGGATGGGTTGGTGGGTTCAAAACTATAACCCGACTCGCAAAAAAAAAAAAACGGGCCAAACGGGTTGGCTCGTCGGGTCTAGCCCGTTTTGCCATCCCTACTAATAGTCTATCCTGCTTTTCGGAAGCTCTCCACAAGCTATTAGACTCAACGAGATTCTGCATTTAATGCTCATCAGAATATTGGCTCTCTCGCCAATTGTTGAAGAAACAAGTTTGCTCATGACTAAAGGCTATAAATACCCTCATCTTCGAAGAAGCAAAGTTACGAGACTTAACTTGAATTATGCAAGCTTCTAGTAAACGAGAAATCAAAGCAAAGCATACCAAAGCTCTTAAGCTTTCTCGGAGTTTAAACTTTCATATTCACTCTCTGCGAAAAGTTATTATTCAGAGTTTTAGATCTTAAGGGTCATACTCTTACATATAGTGAGATTAGACATAGTCTAAGAATCTCTTTCTTAAACCAATCTGAAGTTGAGCCTAGAGAGGCTTGTTTGAAAAAGAATACTTGTAGTTTACCTGAAGAGGTGGTGAATACTTGTGCTTGAAGAGGTGTAGAATACATGTTGTAACAAGGTTTTTGTTATAGTGGATAAAGCTCTCACATAGAGGGGACTGGACATAGCTCTTGGGTTAAGAGTGAACCAAGATAATTTCCTTGTGTTACCTTCTCGCCCTTATCTTTGTCTTTAGTTTATTATAACTAACGTTTGGGATTGAATTTGTTTTCTTAAAGTTCGTTCTTAAAGAAAACGTTTTAGCGTGCGTCCAAAAGTTAAGCATACACGCTTTCTTAGTCCGTCCAAAAGCTTACGAAAATATATCTGCTTGCAAAAAAGTTTTCAAAAACTTAAGAAACACAATTCAACCCCCTTTTTGTGTTTCCAACAGGTTCCTTTAATGTTTGCCGTATTCTTATCTCCCTTTTTCTCTTCCATGTTCTTTTATGTAGTGGAGAAGACCCGGCAGCGGAGGAGGATACAGATGGACCCGAGACAACGACTGTTGGCCTTGGCACCGCAGATCCCAGTCTTGGGGGATCTGGAGTTTATTTACCATGGCCCTGATGGGTGGCAAATCGAATTTGCCACGTTTTTTACTGTATACACCGGGCCTATGAGTATACGATTCCGTTTTGCAGCTTTACCGATAGCGGACCTCATTGGACCGTTCAGAGTCATTCAGCATCTTCCCTTCACCTATATGTGGCATCCTCCCAGGCTGAGTACTCATGCCAAAATGTGGGATGTTCCCAATGTTGGGGTAAGCCCTAGTGACCAATCTATTTTAAATAGATAATCGTTTGTATCATGACTTTGATCATATATTTGATATATGTATAAGGCATTTATTTATTATATTATATTTGATGATCATATTTATAGCATAATAAAGTCCTTAGAATAGGTAATTCATTTAATGGAACGTCAAGTATGACTTGACCGTGAGATGCCATTAAATTATATAACACTATTCTTAAATATCCATAGTCAAGTATTATTATTAATAAGGACAATAGTAATACATTGAGATTATTATCTGAGTGTACTGATGACCACATCTCACAGGTTATAGATATAAGATATCAAGTCTTCACATAGGTATAAATATTAGTGAAATATTTATACTGAAGTGACCCGCTATGAGAACGTTGCATAATAGTTATGTAAGTGTCATGAGCGATTCTCATGGTGACCATAGTGAAGTAGTCCTTCGACTTGAAGTCACTACGATTCCTAACATATGTAGTTGTAGGCTTTGATGCTATTAAATGTTGTCTGTAACAGGAAAACTATAAAGATAGTTATTGGCCCTGCAATGAAATATGTTGAGGAATGTGAGTGATGTAAATAGGATTCGTCCCTCCTACATAACAGGAGTAATGTCTATAGGCCTCTTGATGGTATGCGACGTAGAAATGCATGGCCATGCTAAGGTGGGACAATATGAGATATTGGGCCCACATGATCGTACGTCAATTGCTAGATCAAGAAATAAATAATTGGACTTAACAAGGATGACACATTTATGCCTTGTGTTCAATTAAGACATTGTGACGAAAGGACGTTGACTTCACATTCTATATGGTTACAATATGGTTTTAATTGTATCACCAATATTATAATTAATTGGGTAGCAATGATGTATTGCTAGATGTCGCTCATTGTTTATAATATTAATTGATTATTAATATGATTAATAATAATTAATATTATTGCCAATTAATTGAGAACCTATAGAGTCACACGCATAGAGCAAATGTTCAGAGAATTAGTTTAATTGATTAATTAAATATGATTTAATTAATAATTAGACATTGGGCCTGTAGCGTACAACAGCCCAAGTGGGTTAGGTTAAGTGAGTAACAACTATTAGTAAGCTATGCACGTCACTTAAGTAACACACAACATTGAGCACTCATAACGGCCGTTGTACTCTATTGACAGTCGCGCCTCCTTTCTTTCTCTGTGTGCCGCGCCTCTTCCAATCCTGATAGCTAGCACTACGCTATCTCTGACATTGGTTTGCTCGCGTGGACTGAGTAGAGGCATTGCTGCTTTGCAATACTGGTGATAGAGAAGAACCTCTCCCTTTGTGATGATAGCAGCATTGATCCTCGGATCTGCTGCTCTGTAGTTGTGTAGATCAAGTTGTCATTCACACCGTAGCAGTGTTCGTGATTTACCAGTGCTGCTGACGTGCTCACAGTGTTCGTGGTAAAGCCACGCTTCAAGAGGTAAACACAATATCCTTGTGATTCATGTGCAATAAGTGATCCTTTAGTAAAGGGGTTTTTCCACTCAAGAGGTTTTCATAAATTGTTTTTAAAAATTATCCCTCTTGAAATCCCAACAGTGGTATCAGAGAATCTGGTCGTAGTTTGCCATGTCTCCTAGGATTGTTTGCCAGTTTAAAAGCATGTTTGTATGATTTGTATGTGATATAAATCTTTTAGAACATGTTTTGTGTGCTTGGTTGTGCTCCTGACATAAACAAGGATTCGCTTCTGGAATCCTGCTGTGTCGTTTGGTTAGTGAATGCATAGCACGACCGTGCGCCTTTTGACACAACCGTGCCACTTTTCAATAGCATCAGCGAGTTTTTAGCACGGTCGTGCACCGTATGGCACGGCCGTGCACATGTTGAACACCGTCAGCGTGTGCCATTTGGCACGGCCGTGCTGATGTACAGAATGTGATTTTTTCCCTTTTGCATATTTATAAATTGTTTATTAAATGTGCGGTATATGGTTATGGCCCTAGTTTTGGTGTTTAATTTTATTTGGTAAGTACGGCCTGAGCGTCGTGATTTATTGTATTTATTTTATAAATACGGCATGCGTGTCGTGACATTTACTTTTTTATTTTATTTTAAATTTTGTAAATTGTTTGGGTTGACATGGAGGCAACACCAGATCATGACGCCAGTGGGAGAAACTTTGGAAGTTTGCTCGAGGGTCAAAGATTGTAATAATTAGTTTTAATTATTGCACGTTAGAAGGCCATAACCATAATATCTTTTATATGTCTTGTATGTTTATGTATGTGATGCATGAAATGTATAAGATGTATGATTTAAATTTGGAATTTAAATTGTATGATAGCATGTATGTCATTGTATGCTTAATATGTTTTGAATGTATGTAAGCTAGTATGCCATGTATGATATGAGAGACGTTTATATGATAAACAAGCCAGTGAGATCACTTAATTATTAAATTCCCTCAATAAATTAAGTTAATATATGTCTCTCCTGACGCATGACACTCGTCAAGACCAGAATCATTTAAGGGTGAGTCATGCCACAGTTGAGCACCTTAATATATTCCGGTGAGGCACGAAAGGTGAAATAACCTACTGCCAACCATTAGGTTGAACTTAACTAAGAGTATTCAATAAGATTGAAACGGCTTAGAGGCATGGGGTTGGGCATTAATCCATATGATGGATTAGAATAAGGAGTTATTCACCCAACTGGTCCAAGAATTACATTGGATGTAATTGGAAAGGAGTTTCCTACCTAAATAGCTGAGTTCTGGGCGATCAGCCATAGCTGAATCAGAATGAGGTGAAATATGGATCTTGGTCCCACTAGAAAATCTTTTAACGGGATTTTCCGAGTCAATGATGAGGGTCATTGATTTGAATAAAATAGTGGGAACGTATTTAAGAAAAGACCTATTAAATATGTTTTAATCATGATACTTATATTCTGTATGTTTTTGTATTAAATAACCATGGCTACAAACACAACTTTTATTTTATTGTTGCGATACATCCTTAAGAAGGATGACTTATCTAGAATTAATTTTTTGGATTGGTACATATTTTGAGGATTGTCCTCAAGTATGAGAAAAGAACTGTATGTTCTCAAGCAATTAATTCTCAAGCAATTTGTTGCTACTACCATAAGGGTCGAAAGGGATGCTTAATAGAAGCATCAAGTTGATGCCATTGGTGTACGACATCTCATGCTTGCAATCATAGAGACGTGTGATATGATCATGCACCTCATGATGCTCTAACAAGAGCTAGCAAGGCATAAGAGGTACTAGAAAGAGTATAAAGACAAGAAAGGAAGTATGACTTCTTGTGCAGGCATACTTGTTATAAAAGCCAACATATCTACTCCAACATTATGGGTATAGGATACCGCATATGGATCTCACATTAATGTGAAGGATCAAAGGGAGTAGGACATTGACTAAAAGGTAAAGGTCTGCCCTATGAGTGGAAATGAAACAAAAGTTGCTACATTGACTATAGAAGTTTGAATTTACCATTAGGTAAAGGTCTACTCTATGAGTGGAAATGCGCAAAAGTTTCTACATTAACTACAAGAGTTTGAATTTGCCATATGGGTATTAATGGAAGTAAATAATTGTTATTTTATTCCAGCTGATAATAGAAACATCATTTCTATATCTTGTACGGACAAGAAAAGATTTGGAGTTGCAATAAAAGGAAAATTTGTTGTTCCATTTATTCAACGGATGTCTTCTATGCTGGTATTCATATGAGATATGAACTTTGTATCATTGATCTCGATATGCCCATCTATAACATAAATGCGAATAGGGTCAAACTAAGTGATTTGGACCCTCTATGTGTTTAGCAATATCTTTAGACCATATAAGTAAGAAGCACATTTTCAAGCTCCACTAATATGGACTCTTGGACTCATCCAATTATGAATTGTTTGAGGTCTGCGAATCTTACTTGTTTGGAAAGATGACTAAGCTCCATTCACTAGTAAGGCGGAAGGGCTGATAATCTTTTGGCATGATACATTGTGATGTACGAGGGCCTCTAAACAAGTTTGCTAGAAAACAAGTTTTCGTACTTCGTCTCGTTTATTGATAACTTCAGTAAAGATGGATGTGTGTATGACACAAATCAGAAATCTTTGAAATGTTCAAAGAATTCAAGAACGAAGTGGAGAACTAATTTTGGAAGAGTATTAAGATCATGCGATCATGGTAAGTACTTAAGCCAACTGTTTGATGACTATCTGAAGGAGTGTGAGATTATATCTCAACTCACTCCTCGTGGAACACCATAATGGAATGGTGTGTCCGAGAGGAGAAATCGTACCTTTTTGGACATGGTACGATCTATGATGAGTCAATTAGACTTCTCTGACTCTTTCAGGGGATATGCTTTACATACAACAGCTTTCACACCTAACCGTATCCCATCTAAGACGGCTGAAAGACACCATATAAGATATGGACTGGTATGCGACCAATTATGTCTTTCATTAAGATTTGGGGTGTCAAGTTTATTGAAATGTTTGGTTTCGAATAAGCTTAGACCCAAGTGTAACAAATGTATCTTTGTGGGGTATCCTAAGGATGCAAACGGACACTATTTCTACAACACCTCCGAGGACAAAATGTTTGTCGCTAGGACTGGAGTATTCCTTGAGAAGGAACACATCTCTAAGGGAGACAGTGGGAGGAATGTAGAACTTGGATAAATCCAAGCACCACAGAGTACTGACCCGCCTGGAATGGAACAAGAACCGGTTCCATAAGATGTTGTGGTCCAACCACCAGTTCAAGTAACATAAGACTCGCGTAAGTCAAACAGGACATGTCATCAACCTGAGAGATATCGAATACTCCTAACTCAAGAAGGTGATGAACCGCTCATGGATCATGATGAGCCTGTGACTTACCAGGAGGCCATCATTGGCCTAGATTCTGAGAAGTGGCTAGGAGCCATGGGATCCGAAGTAGAATCCATGTACACCAACAAGGTATGGACCTTGGTTGAGTCACCTGAAAGGGGAAAAACCCATAAGGTGCAAGTGGGTCTTCTACAAGAAGACTAACATGGATGGGAAGGTGAATACCTTCAAGGCCCGACTGATTGCGAAAGGTTTCAAGCAAATTCATATTATGACTATGATGAGACCTTTTGTTCAGTTGCATTGATTCAGATCCCACTTGCTATTGCTTCATAGTATGACTATGAGATCTGACAAATGAATTTCAAAACAGCATTCCTTGACAAGAATCTTCTCGAGGATGTGTACATGACACAACCTAAGAGTTTTGTCTATTCAGAGAATGCTGGAAAGGTTTTGCAAGTTGCAAACATCCATTTATGGATTAAAGCAAACTTCCAGAAGTTGGAATCTTCGTTTTTATGTAAATTGTAACACAGTTTGGATTCATCAAGAACGAGGATGGACCTTGTGCGTACAAGAAGGTTTGTGGGAGTGTAACGCCCCGATTTTCACGTTTTATTATTCTTCAGTATTTTAACGTTTTTATTTTATTGGAGGGTTTAGAGAGTGAAATAAAATATTCTGAGAAGATAGGAATGTCCTACACAACCATAGGAAGCCATGGTTAAGTTTCGGGCAAAAGCTCAAACGGAGCCCGGTCTGCGTTTTTCACGGATAGAGGTGTTTTTCCACTATCGAGACTTAATTTGGACTTGTGAACGAGATAGTAAATCTCGGGATTTTATGCTCTGCATCTTTGTTAAAATCCGTCCTGATGTCCGAAAAATAATAATAATATATTATATTCGGCCGTATAGTCGAACCGGGAGGAGTTTGCAGTCGTAAAGGGATTCAACGAGACCCGACAACGGATAAGCTTGATACCACATCATGCTAGATCACTTGGGCGAGTATGCCAGAGTCGTCATGACGATCGGGGATATCGGGACGCAAAATTACCAAAATGCCCCTAACCTTAGTCTTTTACACTTTTACCATTTTACCCTTAAAACAAATGATCTTTTTGCCCTTAAGTGATTTTTTAAAAGGCTGAACTCAGCCCCATTTCAGCCCCTCATTCACACACATCCAGCTCCAAAATAGCTCAAGAACACTTCACCTTCAACTTAGAGAAAAACCCCATTGTTGTTCTTGAAAATCCTTCAAAACTTGTTAGAAAACCTTGATTCTTTGATCAATCTTCATCCATTCTTGGGTAAGATCACTTCTATGATCGCCTAGCTTCTTGAATCTGTCTCAATCTCAAGATCAAAATCCATTTTCATGAAAATCCATTCTTAGATCCAAAACTTTGAAAATCCATAGGAAATTGTAGAAAAATCCTTTTAATGTGAAACCAATTTCTTTGAACTCACTTCATCATTCTCTACCTAAACCCAAGAGCTCATGATTCAATTCTTATCATAGCTCTTAATCCCCAATATGGCCGAACCCTAAATAGTGATAATGAATAGTGTTTTGTTCAAATTTTTGATTTCTAACACTTGATTCCATCCTTAGCTTTCCTATTGTCCTTGAATCCAAGTGATGGAAAACCAAATCAATTTCTAACCCTTTTTCCACATAGTGGCCGAAACCTCTTTGAGTAGAAATAGTTGAGATTTTTTTTGTTTGTTGTTTAATGTTTGATTGTTTTGTTGTTTGTAGTTGGTGACGAGTATCAGGAGGTTCACAAACCGATCAACCGACTTTGAGCCGGATATCTGCTCATCAATAGGTATGGGGGATGAACCTCATCACACCAAAATGGTGGTGGTGAAGATGGTTGTTTACTTTATGTGTGGGTGAAACCCTTTGGTTTGGGTTCTCCATTTAATTTGGTTCTGTTGGAGAACAAAGTGTAATAATGGTAGTTATGCTTTGTATGACTTATCATGTTTATGATGATGTTGAGTAGATGAGAAAACATTTTCATGGATGTTGAAAAACCTACTTTGATCACTAGATCAAGTATGGATTTTTATGCTTGATTATGATGCAATGATGTGTGATTATTGTTTGTCATAATTATGTGAGCTTTTGAGCTATAACTTGTCTTGAGGGTGAAGCAAAATCTTCACTTTTGCCTTGATGTGGCTTTCGACCAAGACCTTGAGAAAAGGAAGAATATGTGTTGTTCTTGAACAAATTAAAGTTTTGAAGTAAGAAAAGTGTTTTAATAACTTATGTTTCAAAGAAAAACAATAAGTGATTTGATCCAAAGATCAAATGAAGTTTTAGTCTCTAAGTGGTTTCACCAAAGTGAAAAATGTCTTTTACCTTATCATTAGTTCATCTAGTTAATCAAGTAATTTAAAAGTGAAACAAAGAAGTGTTTCCATGAAAAGTTGAACATAGTTCCATAGGGCTTTTCCTTTATTTTAGAACAAGGTTCATGTTTTGCTTAAGGCAAATTTCGCTAAGCGAATGCAATTTCGCTAAGCGAAACAGAGAAATTCCAAACTAAGCATCACTGCCTCCATTTCGCTAAGCGAATTAAGCCTCGCTAAGCGAATACAATGGAATTTCGCTAAGCGAATTTTGTTTCGCTAAGCGATAGAGGAATTTCACTTGAGGCATTACTGCCTCAATTTAGCTAAGCGAATTGGAACCTAGCTAAGCGAAATTCGCGTTTCAGAAAATACTAGAAACAGAATAAGTTTCAAATTGAAAGCGTTGTTTTGGTTTACAAATGGAGTTTTTGACTCAAATCGTAAAGTTTTACGCATAAAAACCTAAGTTAAGTAATTAACTTAGAGTTGAAGACAAGGGATAATTAAGTATGGTATGTGGTGGAACAAGACCATGTACTATACCATTGATGACTTAGTACATCAATGACTTCATAAGACTTAAGTGAATTAACACTTATTTCCTTAATTGAAAATCAAGGAGTAATAGCTTAGAAAGGATTAAAGACTTATCTAAGAGGATTCTCAATCCTTATTCATAATGCTTAGGACTTGAGACTTAATTCATAAGACATAAACGCAAACATGAAACACTTTGGATTTTGAAACAGTAGTTCGATGACGGACCGGTGATTCGGATCCCGATCAATCGTTCACTCGTTTCAGTCTTGTGATGACTCGATTCCGAAGGGATCACGAGATTTATCCGGTGGATAAAAGTTTTGTTTTTCAAAGACGCGTATAGTTCCTAAGGAAGAGAACCTTAGTGAACATTGAGGTTTATCCGATGGATAGACATTGCTTTTTTGCATCTGCTTTGTGTAAGCATTGGCATTTCATTTGCATAGTCGTAAGGCCTTGAGCCTAGGAGTTGAGCTTACACCTTGATGCGGGTGCGAATCTTACGGTGACGTTTTAAGTAGTCTTGGAGGTATCAGGGTTGGAAGGGCTGACATGTGACCAGTTGGTAGCTCTTTTGTGTCGTGGCGAATCCGAGCAATACACTGATATCCTCGACTAGACGCAGTACTTTTCATGTTTGGTGCAGAGTGTTTCCATAAAAGCCAGATACGTGCACGTTACGAATGTTGTAGCATTTTGCTCAAGGCTGGCGTACATGGAACATGTCCTCCCATTCACTCTCTCCGACGTTTTGTTAGCTCCATAGAGTAGGGGTCAGAGTAGTACCTAGTGGCATTGGCATTGAGTCATCTACATTGTACTGCATTGCATGGCTGTTGATGATTACATTTACTGTTATACATCGTTGTTCTGTTTTAAGAATGCCTTACATTATGTTGTTAATTGTTTAACATGATATTATGTTGTTAACTGTTTAACATGATATTATGCTGTTAACTATTTAACATGATTTATATTGAGAATTTTAGTAAGCATGTTGGGTACGCTGTTATTTGGTGAATCGTCCCGTTTTTACTGCTGCTGTTTTGTTGTGTTGGTGAACGGGAATCTCACCTATATCTGTATATTTTTTTGCTGGTACTTGCTGTTTCTGCTTGAACAGATGGACGCGATGACGGTTCGGTTCAGCAGTTCCTTTGGGTCCGGAGGTGGACTCCTTTTGCTGTTTTATTTTGTCTGAGCCAGACTATGTCGGTATCTGTAGTACCTTTTGGGAGCTACGACTCCTTGTACTTATTTTATTCTTATGTCAGTTATACATTAGACCTATGTCTGTATACAGTATTATTTCTGTTTCTGTTTAATGTTTTCTGTTTCTGTATTTATAATATAGTATGTTCTAGAAATACATGGTGAACCTAAGTTCATTTATTAGTTTTAATTAACTTTACTAATCCCATTACATCTTTGTGAAAAGAAAAAAAAAAACCGCATTTTCAGCATTAATAAATATTTTCGGCCTTATAAACGTTCAGGAATGTGACACTCGGGAAAGGGTGTTGCAGGGAGCATAATTATTTTTTTTTCTCGTATTCTATGTATATGACATACTACTTATGGAAACAATATTCCTACACCATAAAATGTGAAAACATGGTTAAGGAATTATTTTTCAATGAAGGACTTAGGCAAAACGTCCTATGAATTAGGAATCAGGATCTATGGAGAGCTGAAATTGTTAGGCCTTAGTCAAAGGTACATAAATTGACAAAGTGCTTGGGCACTTTAACTGTGCATGATTCCAAAAAGGGTATCTTGCCTATAACACGTGGCGTATACCTGTCCAATGGATAGTCCCTATTACATCAGATGTAGAGGGAACGCATGAATAAGATTCTATATGCTTCGGCAATTGAATTTGTTATGCATGCCATGATTTGTACTCGAACAGATGTCTCGTATGCTTCCAGCATGATGAGAAGGTACCAATCCAATCCTAGTGAAGGTCACTTGACCGAAGTCAAGAATATCCTTAAGTACTTGAGAAGAACTAAGGATTCATTCTTGATCTGAAATGGTGAGGAAGAGCTCATTGTAATGGGTTACACTGATGGTAGCTTCCAAACCGATAAGGATAACTTTAGATCGCAATCTGGTTTTGTGTTTTGCCTTAATGGTGGCACTGTGAGCTTGAAAAAGTTCCAAGCATGAGACAGTTGCTGATTTTATAACAGAGGCCGAGTATATTGTTGCCTTAAATACAGATTTAACGGCCGTTTGGATCAGAAAGTTCATTTATGAACTAATCGAAGTTCCTAACTTTGCGAACTCCATTGATCTCGTTCCGATGATAATGGAGTAATCGCATAAGCTAAGGAAACTTGATCTCATCAGTGATCTGAAACATATACATAGGTGCTTCCATCTCATTCGATAGATGATCGATAAAGGAGATGTGAAGATGTGCATAGTGACAACATTAAACAATCTACTATTGGAGTCTTTTGCTCAGTGGTAGCATGACACTCACACTAGACCGATGGGTGCTATATTGATGCCCGATTGGCTCTAGTGTTAGTGGGAGATTGTTGGGGTAAGCCCTAGTGGCCAATCTATTTTGAATAGATAATCGTTTGTATCATGACTTTGATCATATATTTGATATATATATATATATATATATATATATATATATATATATATATATATATATATATAAGGCATTTATTTATTATGTTATATTTGATGGTCATATTTATAGCATAATAAAGTCCTTAGAATAGGTAGTTCATTTAATGGAACGTCAAGTATGACTTGACCGTGAAATGCCATTAAATTATAGAACACTATTCTTAAATATTCATAGTCAAGTATTATTATTAATAAGGACAATAATAATATATTGAGACTATTATGTGAGTGTACTGATGACCACATTTCACGGGTTATAGATATAAGATATCAAGTCTTCACATAGGTATAAATATTAGTGGAATATTTATACTGGAGTGACTCGCTGTGAGAACGCTGCATAATAGTTATGTAAGTGTCATGAGCGATTCTCATGGTGACCATAGTGAAGTAGTCCTTCGACTTGAAGTCACTTCGATTCCTAACATATGTAGTTGTAGGCTTCGATGCTATTAAACGTTGTCTGTAACAGTACAACTATAAAGATAGTTATTGGGCCTACAATGAAATATGCTGAGGAATGCGAGTGATGTAGATAGGATTCGTCCCTCCTGCATAACAGGAGTAATGTCTATAGGCCTCTTGATTGTATGCAACATAGAAATGCATGGCCATGCTAAGGTGGGACAATATGAGATATTGGGCCCACATGATCGTACGTCAATTACTAGATCGAGAAATAAATATTGGACTTAACAATGATGACACATTTATGCTTTGTGTTCAATTAAGACATTGTGACGAAAGGACGTTGACTTCATATTATATATGGTTACAATATGGTTTTAATTGTATCACCAATATTCTAATTAATTGGGTAGCAATGATGTATTGCTAGATGCCGCTCATTGTTTATAATATTAATTGATTATTAATATAATTAATAATAATTAATATTATTGCCAATTAATTGAGAACCGATAGAGTCACACACGTAGAGCAAATGTTCAAAGAATTAGTTTAATTGATTAATTAAATTTGATTTAATTAATAATTAAATGGGATTGATTTAATTGATTAATTAAATATGATTTAGAAGAATAATCCCATTAGTCCCAGCCTGTTATTATTATTAACTATGCCTAGCCGTATATAAAGCGATAGCGTGGTAAAACAAGCAGCGTTGCGGAAACTAAACAACGTAAACAAGAACGGCAAGCATAGCAAACATCGATCAGGGTATACAGCGCAAAATCAGCATAACTGTATAATAACATGCATAAGTTAGCCCCATCAGTATGGCACTGTACATATACATACGGTCGGGTAGAAACCAAAAATACATCAAGAATCAAAAGAAAAGCACTCGAAGCTCACCAGCAACCCTCGTACCCTCTCAAAACACATGAAAAGCTCTCAGCTCACTCCCTAGGACGCACTGGCAAGCTCTCACCATCAGTGGTGAGGATGCCCTGAGCTACCCTGACCCTCGCCATGAGTACACCGGTACCGTACAATCGGCTCATACTCAGACGAAGAACTGGACACCACGATCCTCCACCTGCGGTAGGTCCTCAAGTACTGCTCGGTCCTCCTGCACTGGCCTCAGTAGACGTAACCTCTCCTGTTGGTCACGACCGATGACTGGGGTACTTCCCAGGCGTAGTCCTGCTCCCTCTGCCTCGGAGGGCGCCACATCCCCGGAAAGGGAAGGAACGGGTAGATGCGATAGGGACCAATAATATCTACATACGGAGGTGTACCGCTCCGGAACATCAGACTGACTGGTCCTATGTAGACCATCAAAAAGGTAGAGGGGTCTACCCGCCATCCCCTCTCATCGTGATAGATAATCTCAATATCGCCCAGCACCGGCATCCGCGGTGCCCCTATGATGAACGGGTGAAGTCTCGGGTCCATGCTGAATCTCTGCTGGCTCGTCGTCTTCAAGCGATCCCGTAACGGACAACAAGGAAAACAGAAGGGAGATAAGAAATACAGCGCATCATAAAGTTGAAAAACAGTAGTAATGCAGTAAACACATAACAGGTAGCATATAACAGATATCACATTTATAACCTCTACTGCATTCCAGCACACATCTCTCGAGACAACAATTGCAACAGACATCCGTCCCATGAGTCTCACACTCAGATCAATCCTCTAGACCGGGATACTAATCCCTTGCAGCATGTTGGCCGAAAAATTGTACTTATGCAGGTTCCCAACTGGAATGGTTCCACACCCGAACAAGTCCACACCGGAACAGGTTCTGTGTCGGAACGGAGTTAGCTTGCCCAAGAAACCGAGTCGCTCGCCGTGACCAATAAGAGTGCATCCCCCTTCCATACCGAAACCGGGGTATCTCGGTCTCCTCGAAACGTTAGGCTGGAACAACTGGAAAGTTCTGGGATTAGTCGGGCAACCGGGATTGGATCGGGTGTCACGACAGGATAGGAGCTACCTCATCCGTCATTGTAAACTATTCCCGAGACCGGCAACATCCCCAAGGCCACTCACTTGACCGCCCCATCTACTTTCCATACCCGCACTCAGGTACCGCTAACCTCGTATGACGCTGGCAGCCCATACTACCTGTCACACGGCCTCGCCACTTGGCAGCTGAAAATGATATGCAGCAAACATCCTCAACGGGCTTGATACCGGATCTCATGCCTAAGCTCCCAATCAGAAACAACACGATGCCACTACATCCACACGGCCACAGCCTCGACGCCACGAGTCCACGAGCCACAGCTCAAGCAACACAGCCACAACCTCAAGAAGTCAGTACAACAGCAACGGCACCATCCACGGTATCAACCCGACAATAACACGGCACACAGCCAAACTTATTCTATGGCATTCCGCCACAACTCTCAACATTACCGCATACAACACAATAACAGCAACAATAACATCAACATGATAGCAGTAATATCAACAACATCATATAAGCAGCTAGCAGCATATCACATATACTAAGTAGCATATAGGCAGACAGATAGCAACAACAGTCAACAGCATACAGTCATACGACATCAAGCATCCTAAATCAACAGTTCGCTAACCTAGGGTTTCCAATCTTAACGGCGATAGCCCAAAGTAAGCTAAACCTAGGGTCTAGATACTTTGTCAGGGCTCAACCACTAGTAGGGTTAGGGCTTCCTTACGCATAGCAGAAATCACAACTACATTACTCTTGCCTTCCCGACTGCAGCAGTACTCTTTCTCCCCACCTGAACTGTCGGCACGCAAATCCACCGGCTTGCTTCCTCTCTCTCAAGCTCGCAGCCCACCTTCAATGGCAGCTCCAAGAACAGCCCAAGAACAGCTCCAAATCTAGCACCACCGCGAGCGCGAACTTTGCCCTAATCACGAGCACAACACATGCACCATAGTGTTAGCCCCAAGGCAAGCTCAAAATCAAAGAAAAAAGGTAAAGACTCGAAGAACACCAAGAACACGTGTTAGGGATTCGAGTTTACCTCAGGCGAATCGAAAAACCAATCCGTCAGAGTTGTAGATAACTCAGCTGCGATCATAGCGGTGTAGTCGGAATCGCATTCCGGTACTTCGATCACCTTCAACCTCGAGCTTTCTCACTCTAGAAACTCAGAGCTTCTCTCACTAGTTGCAGAAAACTTGGGAGATTTCATGCAAATGAGAAGATGAAAGTGGAAGCTCCACTTATGGGTTCTGCTGTCCACGCTTAAGCGTTCTTCACATTGCACGCTTGAGCGTTGCCACGCTCTAGCGTGGGATCTCTCCACGCTCGAGCGTGGGACCTCGTCCACTTTGCCTACTCCCTGACCTGACACATGTCTCACATGCGTCCAAACGCAGAACAGCTGCTCAGCGCACTTAGCACGCTGAAGCGTCTCAACGCTTGAGCGTGGAGTCCTCCCACGCTTGAGCGTCAAGCTCAGCGAGAGAAGAACTTCCAGTCTTTTGACTTCCTCAGTTACTCGTTTAACGCCTTAGGTACCTCCAACCTTGTTCAAGCCTATTCCTAAGCTTCAAACTAGGCCTAAAACTAACACACAACAATTCACACAATCATCCAAAGCCTTGATCGAGGTTAACCCACTCGATCAGAGTCACAGAGAAATCAGGATGTTACAATGAAGATAGGTCAACAGTTGATCCATTTTGCTATTCAACTCTTAAGCCACCTTGCAGAAATCCGTTCTACAAAGTAGTCAGCAGTTTCATGAGAAAGTCTAGGAGGTAGAGAGGAAGCTGAAGCTTGAGCAGGGTGGACTTCTTTAGCAGCAGAGGTGTTGACATCTTTATCTTCATCGTCAAGATGTAGTTCCATAGTGTTGTCGGACAAGGTGGAATCAGGATCAAGACGACCAGTGTGCTGGACGGAGCTTGCTTCCGCTTGAGTTTCAAGAACAGCAAAGTCTTCACATCTTGCATTATTTTGAGGACCAGTAGACTCAGCACAACAGACGTTTGCTTGGGTCTCAGTTTCAAGAATTGCTTTAGGAATTCTACTCAATGGAATCTCTGCAGATGTAACTTCTTCATGAGAGTACCATGGTAGCAGAAAAACGCGAGGAGGAGAAGATAATTCCGGGACCGGTGACTAAGGGATAGAGGGTAGGTCATCTTGAGATCCTTTGTGTTCATTTGTGGATAGTGTGACGGGTGAAAGGGATGAAGATGGGGGTTGGGAATTTGGTTGTTGCTGAGAGGAGGTGGAGGAGTCTTGGATGATGATTTTAGGTCTGGGTGGCCGTTTAGCTACGATTTTAATTCTTATCTTTTTGGGTGGAGGAGGAATGGACGAAGATAGGTTGGAATTGGTGGGTGAAGTAGAAGATGGGGCTTCAGTTGGGATGGAGGGTATTGAAGAAATAGAAAGGATGGGCAAGTTTGAGAGGGATGGTGATACCTTGGTTTTCTTGGCAAGAAGAAGGGCAATAGGAACATCATCCTCATCGCCTTCTTCATCGTCTTCTTCCACTAGAAGCTTCCTCTTTTTGTATCTAGGCTTAGAAGGACCAGCTTCCTGACTAGCTTGAGAGGATGCACTGGCATGAGCTTGCTACTTTGTTGTTGAGCCCAAATTTGATTTAAGCAAAGGTCCGTGAATTTCTTTGATAAATGGAACGACTACACCATTTAGCTTGATGAAGGTTTCTCCATTAATGGTGTAAGCAATACCTTCAATCATCGAAGCAAACTCCAGATTTGGCTTTTCCTCAAATTCTTCAAAAACATTGTGAGTCTTAGCCTGAGATTGTTCAAACAATCATTCCAAAGTGTACAAATCAAAGGAGACTTGAGGTTGATTAGCAACACTTGGAGTCTGATTCTTCCTTCTTTGTCTGCTTTGAAGAGCTTCCATGCGTTGAGATTGTGCAATGTTGGACTGAGCTTGTTCAAAGGCCAAGACAGATTTGAGTTGCATCATTGAAAGGTTTGCTTTTCCAAATTGTGGGCAACTGATGGTTTGGTAGGAGATCCTTATGCTTGGGTGAACCTTGTTTAGCATTCGATAAATTCCTTGGTTCTCAAATATTCGAGAAAGAAGAATTGCATAAGTGATGGTCTTAACAGAGTCAACATCTATGCAATTTTCTTTGAACAGATCAAAAAGAAGGGAGGGAAGATTGATTTTCATGCTATAAAGAAGATGAGTAAGAAGAAAAGAGTGCACCTCAGAAACAAAGTCCTTAGACCCAGCTTTATGAAGAACAGCCTTGTTTAAGATTTGATTTAGAATCCTTGCTTCGTCTTTCATAATGGCAGCACGAAAGAGAGCATTGGGCTGAGCTTCAGGATTTCTGAGGAAGTTGAAGACATCGTTTTTTCCCCCAAACTTGTTATACCAAGTTTTGGAATAGGTTGCTCCAAGAGACATACACCCAATAGCAGACACTATGCTCACTTCGGAGACGTCGACTTTTGTGTCCCCAAAATATACCCAGAAATGTGACCTTCCTTTTCCAAGTTAGCGGTCCTCCAAAATTCAGTGATAAGTCTTGGATAAACTTCTGGATAGTTTATGAAGAAGTGATCTCATCCAGCTCCAGTGACATAGATTCTGACATCTGCTCCTAGTTTGGCCAGTAGATTAAAGTCAATTTGATGTTCAATGTTGATTTGGCAGTTGTCTGGAACATCACGAGTTGGATGACCTAAAGGTGATATGTTTTCTTGAGGGATGTTGCCTCCTTGTCCGGCTGATCGAAGGTTTCTTCCCATATTTCAGAAGAGAATGTAGAAGAAGATGAACAGTTGAGGGTGAGAGAAGGAGAAGAGTTTCAAAGATGGAGACGTTTGGTGTGGTTTTAGCTCACTGGTTGGGGTTTATATAGAGAGAAGTAAAGTAACCAAAACGTCAGAGAAAGTAACCGTAGTTAAAGAACCATGATGACTAGCAGTTACCGAGGGTGGCTATTTAAGAGGGAAGTACCAGACGAACGACGTTTGATGTGACAAGAGAGTGTGACTTAGCATAGGAATGTGTGGATGACAGAGAGATATTAAAAGGAAAATAATTAAATAACTCATGTTTTTCAAAATATTCTACATTTATTGTAAATGATAAGTAGCACATAATAATGACGTAAGCTTGTGATTAGCGAGGTGTAGTAAATGGAGGCAAACAAATTGGACGCAAGCTTTTCTTTGACACAAGGTCATTCAACATAGACATGTTGAGCTGTTTTCTTATGAAAGAAAACCTATCCTCTACAAAAGGTTTTGTGAAGATATCTGCCACTGGTGGTCAGTATCAACAAACTTTACATCAAACACACCTTTTTGAATGTAATCTCTGATAAAATGATGTTTGATTTCTATATGTTTAGCCCTAGAATGCAATATAGGATTTTTCGATAAATTAATTGCAGCAGTATTATCACAATAAATAGGAATCTTACTTTCATGAATGTTGTAGTCTTCCAGTTGATGTTTAATCCATAAGAATTGTGAACAACAACTAGCGGCAGAGATATATTCAGCTTCAGCAGTTGATAAGGCAATGATATTTTGTCTTTTGCTTGACCATGAGATGAGATTAGTTCCAAGATAGTGATAGCCACCACTTGTACTTTTTCGTTCAATTCTATCTCCAGCATAGTCAGCATCACAATAACCCATTAATCTGTACTCATTTGTTTTCTCATAAAATAAACCCAAATTAGAAGTACCTTTTAGATATCTAAATATTCTTTTGACAGCTGTTAAATGATTTTCACATGGGTCAGCTTGAAAACGTGCACAAAGACATACACTAAACATTTTTTCAGGTCTGGACGCAGTAAGATATAAGAGAGATCCAATCATACCTCTGTAAACCTTTTGGTCTACCTTTTTATCTTTGTTGTCTTTGGTCAGAATGGATGTTGGATGCATAGGTGTACTCATTGGCTTGCTATCGTCCATTCGAAATTTCTTTAGGAGATCTCTAGTGTACTTAGTCCGATGAATGTACACACCCTTTGAGGTTTGTCTTACTTGTAGACCCAGAAAGAATTTGAGCTCTCCCATCATGCTCATTTCCAATTCTTTTGTCATAAGTTCAGAAAATTCCTTGCAAAGAGAATCATTAGTAGATCCAAAAATAATATCATCAACATAGATTTGGACTATTATGAAATTATCCTTATTTGTTTTCTTAAACAGAGTGGTGTCTACCTTTCCTATACAGAAACCATTTTCCATGGGGAAAGAGCTGAGTTTCTCATACCAAGCTCTAGGAGCTTGTTTGAGTCCATATAAAGCTTTCTGAAGCTTATATACATACTCAGGATGGGAATGATCTTCAAACCCAGGGGGTTGCATTACATAGACCTCTTCGTTAATTAACCTATTTAGAAACACACTTTTAACATCCATTTGATATAGTGTTATGTTATGATGAGCAGCAAAAGATAGTAAGATATGTATTGCTTCTATTCTAGCAACAGGAGCAAAGGTTTCAGTATAATCAATACCTTTTTCTTGAGAATAACCTTGTGCTACTAACCTTGCTTTGTTTCTCACAACTTTTCCATCTTCATCCATTTTATTTCCAAATACCCATTTTGTTCCAATTATGGATTTATCATTCGGTTCTTGAACTAAAGTCCAAACCTTGTTTCTCTTGAACTGATTGAGTTCTTCTTGCATAGCTAAAATCCATCCATCGTCCATGAGAGCTTCGTCCACAGTCTTTGGTTCTAACTCAGAGATGAAAGTTGAGTCAGCTTGATTTCCGAAGGTTGACCTTGTTCTTACTTTATCACTGGGTTGACCTAGAATTTGATCTTCACGATGGTAGGTTTTGAATTGGCAAGTTTTCTGACTGTCATTTGACGACTGAGGAGTGTGATCACCAGCTTTGACTTCTTCGAGGATTTCCTTCCCATTGTTGGTTGGACGATGATCATTCAGATCAAGATCTGCAAGCGATTCGTCCAGCTCTGATAATAGTATCAGGCTTCTTGTCATCAAATTTAACATGAATAGATTCTTCGACAGTTAGTGATCTACTATTATAAATTCTGAAAGCTTTAGATGTTTCAGAGTATCCTAAGAAAATACCATTATCAACTTTAGCATCAAATTTACCTAGATTGTCTTTAGTATTTAATATAAAGCAGGCACATCCAAAAGGATGAAAATATGATATGTTGGGTTTTCGTCCTTTCCAAAATTCATATGGAGTCTTCTTCAGTATTGGTCTTATGTATACTCTATTTTGAATATAGCATGCCGTGTTAACAGCCTCAGACCAAAAGTTTTTAGAATTAGAGTTATCATTGAGTAATGTTCTTGCCATCTCTTGAAGAGACCTATTCTTTCTCTCAACGACCCCATTTTGTTGAGGTGTTCTAGGGGCAGAGAAATTGTGAAGAATGCCATTTTCTTCACAGAATAGTTGGGAGTTTACATTCTCAAACTCTCCTCCATGATTACTTCGGATTGAGTTGATACATATACCTTTCTCATTCTGAATCCTTTTACAGAATATTGAGAATATTTCAAAAGACTCGTTTTTGTGAGCTAGGAACATAACCCATGTCCATCTAGAATAATAATCGATAATGACAAGCCCATATTTCTTTCCATTTAGGGAGGCAGTCCTTGTTGGACCAAACAAATCTAAATGTAGCAATTCTATGTTGGAAATTTTATTCCAAAGTAATTTATTTTTAAAAGATTTTTTATTACGGTTTATGATTATTAATTTCTTTCAATATTTCATTAATGTTTGTTTTTATTTTATTGTCTTTTATTACTTTTAATTGCTTTTTATTACATTGTCTAATATGAGTTTTATTTTTATTACTACATTATTATTTTTGTTAAACGGTGCAATCCGTTAATGCATGGCATTGAGTTTTTTGGGGAAGGTTCTTTTAAGTGATATTCAAAAGTTTATACATAGTACTCTTTTGATACAAAACTTGAGGGTTCAGATTCAAGAGAGGGAGAAGACAAAATAGCATTTCCTTTGTTTGCTTAACAGTACCTTTATGGTGCTCATCTTCCAAATGTTTTCCATTTTCATTATTTTAAGTGTATGAGATTTGATATCATTCTTGCTGTTCTTAGTACCCAGATCTAGAAGAGTCTGTTAAATCCTGGGGGATATTCGCATTATTATAATTATTGTGGCAAAATAATCCTTAAGGACAATGTGATTTCATACGTTTCAGACTATAAACAAATTTGTGTTCTTCATCCTTCTCTCTACTGATTTTATTTATTTCATTTTATTTATTATTTTTCTAACAATCTTAAGGATAATTTCCTCTGAAAATTCTCTGTAATTTTTTGTTGTTGTAATATTCGAAGAGTTTGACTCCTTCTATTTTGATGTTTTATATGCTGATATTTCCTTCTAAATATTTTATTCTCCCGGAGTTTTTGCTCTCTTAATGTTTCTCCTATGACTTCTTTCTTTGCAGTTTTTTTTTGGGACTGCTTTATAGGATTGCTTTTGCATAGGATATTTTCTTTTTCTTTTTCATGCTTTGAATTATTGATACAAATTTATATGTAATAAGATACAAATGATTACTTTGAGAGTTTCAAGCATGAGACTTAATCTGTTTTTTTCCCCACGCGTTACTGACGAGATGGTGGTTACAAAAGTTGTCAATTTTATGTAGCCTTTAGATTTTTTTTATAGATCTTTATTTTTTAAAGATTATTATATTCTTATTTCAACTTGGATAATTTTTAAGGGGTAAAAATAATAGATAAAGTGTGTTATTTGTGATCACAGCCACATAGCCATCTGGACACTGCTATTTTGCTAATTTCTTGTCACAGTATGGAGGTCAAAAACACAAACCAGATAGAGGCAGGCATTGATAGTGATATTCTATGACAGGAAAGTTGAAGTGAAAGCATTTGATGATTCAAAACCTGATGTTAAAGGTCTTGTAGATTTTGGGGTGACAAAGATCCCACGCATGTTCCAATCTAGCAAGTTGAGGATAGAAGTAATTGGCAAAACTCGATGTGCATGCCATGAGTAAGGATTTTTCCAGGTAATTTATAATGGAATTCAAACTGGTGTCTTGGATGAGATGATTGGTGGATTTCATAGATTTCATGAATAAGATAGTAAGGACTATAATATTTTTTTAAGAACTGTAGTTGCTCTTTGCACACTTGTTTTTCGTGCTACCACTATCATAGGACTTTGATGAATTTCGGTATTGTGTGATGCCTAGCCAAAATTGCATTCTTGGGCTGTTTGTTTTTTCCATATAGCTGCAGAAATACCTATCATCATGCTTGTTGTCCCTACTTGTGTTCTTGATCTTGAGGCTTATTTCATGGTGATATTCTTGGTCTTGTCCTATATATGTATATATTGGAAAAATATCCTCAAGTATATCCATGTGAAACATCTAAATTTTTTTTTTTTGTTAAATTATACGGGAAACTCCTTTAAGGTGCTTGAACCTAATTATCAAAACAACAAAGTTCTTTGCCAATGGGTATTGGCTGGGTTATATTGTGAAAGACAGATGATTTTCATAAAGGCTTAATTAGTTGATTGACTGTGGTTGAATTGTTGCAATGGAAAGTGATAGAGAATGTGCTGGATAATGGCTTCATCGTCCAATATTGTATTTAATTTTGTTAAATGACTTTATAAAGTTGCATAAGATTGTTTCACACATTTAGAAATATGGAAACAATATTTTTGAGAATTTATACTGCCCTTCATATATGAACTTCACACTATTAATTAATTTGTGATTTTGGTGAAATGATCCTTAATTTAAGATAAAGTTGCTAATTTATTTGATTTGAAAAAATATGTGCACATAGCACCTTAATATAGATGATGAACACATGCTTGGCTAAATTGTGTAATATAATCACATCGGTTTTGCCCCAAAATGTTGGTTGTACATGTGGCTGTTTTAGTGTGTTTTAATTTATAAGAGGACGCATGAGCTTTCTTGTGTTGCTATTTGGAATGAGTGGCCAATGAGATTTTTTTTTGTGTGATTGAATTGATGATGATACAATATGTTTAACCTATGGGGAGAAACAAGAATAGTTTTGGTTGTTAAATCATAAAGAAGAGTGGTAGTATGATGCTATTACTATAATGATATATTGATAAAATATATATATATATATATATATATTAGAAGTTTAGACACTATGAAGCTAAACCAATGAGTACCCCATATGATGTTAACACTCAATTAAAGAAAAATAGAGGCAACTCTATGGTCCAAACTGAGTATACCCATAATATTGGAAGTTTATTGCACTCAACCGATTTAATGAGTTTGTTGCAAAAATATTTTTAGTGGGCTTGTTAGGCTCATGTAATATTTGAGAGGTACCATAAATTATGGTATTGCATACAACTGATTTCCCACTATATTAGAAGAATATAGTGATGTTAATTGGAGTTGATTCATGTAAGAATAAATCTAGAAGTGGAAAGACCAGGTGATCATGCATTTTAATGCATATAGGTATGACAATCCTCCTAGACCAAAGGCAAAATTGATCTAAGGAGATGATATAATCATCGCAATCTTTTCTCAGATTTATCTTATGGCAAATGTAAAATAATGGATGGTAGACTTTGGGGCTACTGAGCATATTTATGCAAATAAAAATGTTTTAACCTCCTACATTTTTGTAGGGGGAACTCGGGTTATGTGTTCACCTTTGTGGTAGTTTAATTACTTGGAGATCAGCCAAACAAAATATATTGGTAAATATACAATGGGGTCAGAGTTTTACTCTGAAATTGGCTGATAATGATGCTAAGTGATTGGAAAACTTTTTAGCAAATATTTTATGTGAGTTAAAACTAACTCCTTATGTGTTTATATATCGTGATTGCCATGTGGAAAATTGAATCTATTTTAGAGACATAATTATGTGTTGCAATTTTGGAAAGTAGCTACTGAATGTTAAGGCCTAATTATTGTGAGGTCAAAAATGAATTTGACCGATTTTCTCACAAAGCAAAAAGCTAGTGAGTAAAACATCGAGGGGAATGGGACTTGAGCCAATGTGAAATTAAATGTGATGGTAACCCAACCTTTGTGATTGGAGATCCCATGAAGAAGGTTCCTATGGGTAAAAACAAGTCACTTGTTAGTTCTGCTAGCACTAATAATTTTGCCCCTTCCTATGGTGTGAGAAGTGCTAGACTGCATTATTGAGAGGATAAGCTTTAAAGCTTTTAGTGATTTTTCATATCCCTTATGGGTGGTGTATGAATTGCAGCATTAACTTGATTAAATCACCTATATGAGTGTCAAGTGGGGCCGCTTGTATGATATTGTGGCATAATCTCTAGAGCACTCATGAATTACCAGGCATGTGCATGGCCTATTAGCGCAAAACAGTGTAATAGCAAGAATTGTGGGGGTGTAATGTGATTGATAGATCTCTAACATACACCAAAGTGTTTTGGTTCACAGAAGTTTACTTCACCGACTCACTTGTATGGTATATCTATCAGTCTAGGTCTGGTTCATAGGCCAAAAGACACCAGATTTGAAGCATTAACATCCATGTGATCAACTCTGAATTTTAGTAATTGTTTTTACAAATTATTTTGAAATAAGTGGGGGAATGTTGGAAATTTTATTCCAAAATAATTTATTTTTAAAATTTTTTTATTACGGTTTATTACAATTAATTTCTTTCAATATTTCATTAATGTTTGTTTTTATTTTATTGTCTTTTATTACTTTTAATTGCTTTTTATTACATTGTCTAATATGAGTTTTATTTTTATTACTACATTATTATTTTTGTTAAACGGTGCAATCCGTTAATGCATGGCATTGGGTTTTTTGGGGAAGGTTCTTTTAAGTGATATTCAAAAGTTTATATATAGTACTCTTTTGATACAAAACTTGAGGGTTCAGATTCAAGGGAGGGAGAAGACAAAATAGCATTTCCTTTGTTTGCTTAAGAGTACCTTTATGGTGCTCATCTTCCAAATGTTTTCCATTTTCATTATTTTAAGTGTATGGGAGTTGATATTATTCTTGTTGTTCTGAGTACCCAGATCTGGAAGAGTCTGTTAAATCCTCGGGGATATTCGCATTATTATAATTACTGTGGCGAAATAATCCTTAAGGACAGTGTGATTTCACACGTCTCAGACTATAAACAAATTTGTGTTCTTCATCATTCTCTCTACTTATTTTATTTATTTCATTTTATATATTATTTTTCTAACATTCTAAAGGTCTTGATGTAGAAACAATAATCTTTGAATTAAAAGAATTTTTAACTTGTTTCCCTTTTTGACAGGCATCACAGAGAACATCCGATTTATAGGCAAGCTTTGATAATCCTCTTACGAGGTTATGCTTTTGTAGCTTTGAGATTAATCTCAGGCTTGCATGATCAAGTCTCTTGTGCCAAATCCATTGTTCTTCATTAGCAGACATCAGACATGATACATTTTGATTAGAGAGATCCTCCAAGTCAATTTTATATACATTGTTTTGCCTTTTAGCAGTGAATAAAGTGGACCCATCAGCATATTTGACTATGCATTTATCTTTGTTGAAAGACACCACAAACCCGCTGTCACACAATTGGCTTATGCTAAGCAGATTGTGTTTTAACCCTTCAACTAACAACCCATTATTTATTGAGGGAGAATTATTCTTACCAATTTTACCAATACCTACAATCTTTCCCTTTTGATTGCCACCGAATACAACTGATTTTTCAGACTTTGGCTTTAGGTCTAGGAACATAGACTTTTCTCCTGTCATGTGTCGTGAGCATCCACTGTCCAGGTACCATGATTGGTGTTTTCTTCCTGTTGTCAAGCAAGTCTGCAACAGAGATTATCCTGCTCTTAGGTACCTAGATAGACTTGAGTCCTTTTTGGTTAGTTGTAGGAAACTTATCAGTTCTAGCATTTCTTTTGTGTAAACATTTGGACGCAGAGTGTCCATTTTTACCACAGATAGAATAATACATTACTCTTTTTCTCTCAGTTTTCTTGTAAGGAATTTTTGGATTTTTCTTTTCATATCCAATACCGTATTTATCATGAGGAGATCTATATCTAAGAATTAAATTAAGCTTCTTAGATCCATCAGTGAATTTAGATAGACTATCAGTTAAGTATATAACTTGATGCTCAAGTTTCTCAACTTCACAGGATGTACTGGACTTAGAACTTGAGACTTCAGTTAGGCTGATTATCTTTTCTCCTAGGTTCTCCATTCTCAATTTTGACTTTGTCAAAGTCTTTATTGAGTTTGGCAAATTTTCTTTTAAGAGCTTTATATTCAGAATAAATAATGCATGATTCATTTAATAGCTCATCATATGAATCTTTAGAATAGTCAGATATATTTACCTCTTCCTATTCTATTTCTGTCTCAGAGGAGATATTTGCCATGAGACACATATCTGCTATTGGGGATGTTGGTGGAGATCTTTCCAGAATATCCATTAGGTTCATCATTCCCCAAGCAATTGTTTCTTCAGCTAGGGCTTCTCTTCTTGCTCTGTGTACACTTCGCAACAGGAAAGCTCTTGCCTCACAATCAAGAGCAATTCTTCTTCTTTCCTCTAAGGTGCAATTTCTAGAGGTGTCATAGTGTATTCTCCATTGATGATGATGATGGGACGGAAGGCTTCGTCAGTAAGAGTTTTCCTGTGTTCTTCTGATCCTTGATCCTTGGGTTGTTACAAAGGATCTGAAGTTTTCTTTCCAAGCATCATATTCTGATGATTGATAAATAGGTGGTTCTCCAGAATGAGCAGGTCGCCTTTTGATAAATAGGGCGTCAAGAATGTCAAGCACTCTTTTTGCAATATCATAATACATTACAATGTTGACAGTTCTTTCGTCCAAGGCACACGTAAGAGTGTAGATAGCTCTAGCATTGATTCTCACTCTTTTTTCTTCTTCTTCAGAACACTCAGCCCTTGGTTTAACTATGAGTTCACCATTGATAGCAGTTGTAGGACAAAATTTATCATCGGTGTATGCTATCCATAGGTCAACAACATTTTGTTCTAAGTTGAATCTCATGAATAGTTCTCTCCACATGGCATAATCACCAGTTCCATAGAAAATAGGTGGTTTGCTTATAGACAGACCACTGAATTCTCTTAACGACTTAGCCTCAGGATATGAGATGATTGAAGAGGTAGATTGTTCCTCTTCTTCAGAAGATTCTTCAGAGAGATGATTTTCAGACCAAACACATAGGTTTGCTTCTTCTTCAGAGGAGTCAAGATCTTCCCATATTGCCATGATATTCTTGCTTTTCTTTTTGAAGAACTTTTTCTTATCTTTCAGCTGAGGGCACTCAGCCTTGAAGTGGCCTGGTTTCTTGCACTCATAGCAAACCATTGGATTTTTGTCCTTGGTTTCACCATGGTCTTTGACGTTTTTCTTTGTAAAGGGTCTTCTTCTCATGGTTTTCTTTTTCAGAATACGTTCAAGTTTCTTTGATATGAGAGATAGCTCATCATCAGATTCTTCTTCTTATTCTTGATCATTTTCATCGCTGGGCTCATTTGCTTTGAGAACTTTTGAGCTGCTGGCTTTTTGACTTTTTAAGGCAATAGTCTTGCCTTTCTTTGTAGGGTTGTCCTGGTTAAGCTCCTACTCATGAACTTGAAGAGTTCCCACAAGATCATCTAAGGTCAAGGTTGACAAATCCTTGGCTTGAGTGATTGCAGTGATGAGTGGTCTCCATTCCTTATGTAAACTCTTGAGGATCTTCGTAACATTTTCTTTTGTAGTATAAACTTTTCCAAGAGACTTGAGATTATTGATAATAGTTTAGAAACGACCTATCATATCAACGATGGTTTCTCCATTTTTCATTGTGAACATTTCATAGTGGCTCATAAGAATAATGATCTTGAATCCTTCAATTTGGATGTTCCTTCATGAACATTGGATATAGTATCCCAGATTTGTTTCGTTGATTCACATGCATGAATTTTTTGGAACTCGTCTGGACTGAGAGCACACATCAGGGTGTATCTTGCTTTGTAGTTTTGCTCCATCCTTCTTCTCTCATCTTTAGTTCACTGAGCTTCATCTTTCTCAGTGCCATCAGGATTGTTGACGATATAGGGACCATTCATGATTAATGGCCAAAGAGTAGAGCTGGTGCTCAAGATGAATCCTTTGAATCTTTATTTCCAGTAGAGGTAATGAGTGCCATTAAAAAATGGCGATCTAGTCAAGGAGGTACCTTCAAGAATAGGTTGCCTCCCACTGAGCATCCCTTGTCCTGCCATCGAGCTTTGGATCTTTTCCTCAAGCACGGCTAAATGCTCAACCCACAACTTGGCTCTGATACGAACTGAAAGTGAAACAAGGAAACACAAGAAGGGGGTTGAATTGTTTTTCTTAACTGATTTGCCAAAGATTTTTTTGAAAAGCATTTTAGACAAGCAAGATGAAAGAACAAAAGCAAAACGATAACAAACGTTTAAGAGACTTTGTTTTCAATCCCCAAGTTAGTAAATAAATAAACTTAACAAGATAGGGATAGAGAGATTCATACAGAGATATATCCTGGTTCACTCTTTCAAATCAAAGAGCTACGTCCAGTCCCTTACCTGAGAAGGTTTTTCCACTAAATCACTTAGCACTTTTCACAAGTTGTTTCCTAGTCACTCCACGACTACAACTCCAAGTATTCTATACCTCTCCAGGCTACAAGTATTCTTTTACAGACAAGCCTCTCCAGGCTCAACAAATCCTAAGACTTGGGTGGGTTTTCGAGCTTTTTACAAACTCACTAAGAGTGAGAGTATTACACGATACAGCTCTTAAAAATCTGTTTGTAACTTTACAATGAAAGAATAAGAAGGTTTACAGATCTTTTTCTGGAGAGTGATTGCTTGAAGCTTTTCGTTGTAAAATGAATTCTCTCTTATGTGTAATTTCTTGGTCTTCTTGTTTCTTCAGAAGAGGGTCTTTAAATAGCCTTGTCTAACCTTCGGATTTCAAATGGTAGGAATCTTTTCCATTTAGACACAGTGAAATATCCGTTAGGCAGAAGTCCATTTGGTAGATGTTCTCCGTTCAATATTTGTCCTTCCAAATGAGGAGGCAAGGTTGCTTTCGGTAGAATAGCGGCTTGAATTAGAGCAGACTGTTTTGCCATTTTGGTCAACATGCTTTTTGCTCTACGTGATTCTTTGCTGTACGTGGTTGTACCTTCTTTTGTCTTATATGGAAAGATATTTTCTCTTTCAAAACCAATAAAGACATATGAATAAGAGCCACGTCATCTGCAGAATAAAGTTAATGGACGCACAAGTATATAGAAGGTTGGACGCACAATTATATTGAAAGTTGGACGCACAATTATATTAAAAGTTGGACACAGATATTGCTTTGAGCTTTTTGTCCATTAAGAGCTAGATGTATCTTTGGATGTTGAGAAACAATGTTCCTTTTGAGAGTCCGTCTGAAGTCAGAAACATATAAAAAAGGTCTTTTGACCTTATAGATTAGTATAATCTGGACTTCTACTATATTCATAAACATATAATAATTTTGTTAATCATTAAAACTTTTAGGGGTCATTATCCATTACTGTTTTGGTTCTAACAACAACTATTAGTAAGCTGTGCATGTCACTTAAGTAACACACAACACAGAGCACTCATAACGGCCGCTGTACTCTATTGACAGTCGCGCCTCCTTTCTTTCTCTGTGTGCCGCGCCTCTTCCAATCCTGATAGCTAGCACTACGCTATCTCTGACGTTGGTTTGCTTGCGTGGACTGAGTAGATGTATTGCTACTTTGCAATACTGGTGATAGAGAAGAACCTCTCCCTTTGTGGTGATAGCAGCGGTGTTCCTCGGATCTGCTGTTTTGTAGTGGTGTAGATCAAGTTGTCATTCACACCGTAGCAATGTTCGTGATTTACCAGTGCTACTGACGTGCTCACACTGTTCGTGGTAAAGCCACGCTTCAAGAGGTAAACACAATATCCTTGTGATTCATGTGCAATACGTGGTTTTTTAGTAAAGGGGTTTTTGCGCTCAAGACGTTTTTATAAATTGTTTTTAAAAATTATCCCTCTTGAAACCCCAACAGTGGTATCAGAGAGTCTGGTCGTAGTTTGCTATGTCTCCTAGGATTGTTTGCCATTGTATGATAACATGTTTATTGCTTTTAAATATGATTTGTGTGTTTAAAAGCATGTTTGTATGATTTGTATGTGATATAAATCTCTTAGAACATGTTTTGTGTGCTTGGTTGTACTCCTGACATAAACAAGGATTCGCTTCAGGAATCCTGCTGCGCTGTTTGGCACTGCCATGCTCCTTGTAGCATGGTCGTGCACGTTTAAGTTAGCGTTAGTGAACGCGTAGCACGACCGTGCACCTTTTGGCACGATTGTGCCACTTTTCAACAACGTCAGCGAGTTTTCAGCACGGCCGTGCGCCGTTTGGCATGGCCGTGTTGATGGACAGAATGTGATTTTGTGCCTTTTACATATTTATTAAATGTGCTGTATATGGTTATGGCCCTAGTTTTGTTGTTTAATTTTATTTGGTAAATACCGCCTGTGTGTCGTGACTTATTGTATTGTATGAGATGTATGATTTAAATTTGGAATTTAAATGATATGATAGCATGTATGTCATTGTATGCTTAATATGTTTTGAATGTATGTAAACTAGTATGCCATGTATGCTATGAGAGACGTTTATATGATAAACAAGCCGGTGAGATCACTTAATTAGAAAATTCCCTCAATAAATTAAGTTATTAAATGCCTTTCCTGATGCGTGGCACTCGTCAAGGCCAGAATCATTTAAGTGTCGGTCATGCCACAGCTGAGCACCTTAATATATTCCGATGAGGCGCGAAAGGTGAAATAACCTACTGCTAACCATTAGGTTGAACTTAACTAAGTGTATTCAATAGGATTGAAACGGCTTAGAGGCATGGGGTTGGGCATTAATCCATATGATGGATTAGAATAAGGAGTTATTCACCCAACTGGTCCAAGAATTACATTGGATGTAATTGGAAAGGAGTTTCCTACCTAAATAGCTGAGTTCTGGGCGATCAGCCATAGCTGACTCAGAATGAGGTGAAATATGGATCTTGGTCCCACTAGAAAATCTTTCAACGGGATTTTCCTAGTCAATGATGAGGGTCATTGATTTGAGTAAAATAGTGGGAGCGTATTTAATAAAAGACCTATTAAATATGTTTTAATCATGATACTTATATTCTGTATGTTTCTGTATTAAATAACCACGGCTACAAACACAACTTTTATTTTATTGTTGCGATACATCCTTAAGAAGGATGAGTTATCTAGAATTAATTTTCTGGATTGGTACATATTTTGAGGATTGTCCTCAAGTACGAGAAAAGAACTATATGTTCTTAAGCAATTAATTCTCAAGCAATTTGTTGTTACTGCCATAAGGGTCGAAAAAGATGCTTAATAGAAGCATCAAGTCGATGCCATTGGTGTATGACATCTCATGCTTGCAATCATAGAGATGTGTGATATGATCGTGCACCTTATGATGCTCTAACAAGAGCTAGCAAGGCATAAGAGGTACTAGAAAGAGTATAAAGACAAGAAAGGAAGTATGACTTCCTGTGCAGGTATACTTGTTATAAAAGTCAACATATCTAATCCAACATTATGGGTATAGGATACCGTATATGGATCTCTCATTAATGTAAAGGATCAAAGGGAGTAGGACATTGACTAAAAGGTAAAGGTCTTCCCTAAGAGTGGAAATGAAGCAAAAGTTGCTACATTGACTATAGGAGTTTGAATTTACCATTAGGTAAAGGTCTACTCTATGAGTGGAAATGCGCAAAAGTTGCTACATTAACTACAAGAGTTTGAATTTGCCTTATGGGCATTAATGGAAGTAAATAATTGTTATTTTATTCTAGCTGATAATAGGAACACCATTTCTATATCTTGTATGAACAAGAAAAGATTTGGAGTTGCAATAAAAGGAAAATTTGTTGTTCCATTTATTCAACGGATGTCTTCTATGCTAGTATTCATATGATATATGGACTTTGTGTCCTTGATCTCGATATGCCCATCTATAACATAAATGCGAATAGGGTCAAACCAAGTGATTTGGACCCTCTATGTATTTAGCAATATCTTTAGACCATATAAGTAAGAAGCACATTTTCAAGCTCGCTCCACTACTATGGACTCTTGGACTCATCCAATTATGAATTGTTTGAGGTCTGCGAATCTTACTTGTTTGGAAAGATGACTAAGCTCCATTCACTAGTAAGGTGGAAGGGCTGGTAATCTTTTGGCATGATACATTGTGATGTATGAGTGCCTCTAAACAAGTTTGCTAGAAAACAAGTTTCCGTACTTCGTCTCGTTTATTAATAACGTCAGTAAAGATGGATTTGTGTATGACACAAATCAGAAATCTTTGAAATGTTTAAAGAATTCAAGAACGAAGTGGAGAACTAATTTTGGAAGAGTATTAAGATCATGCGATCAGATCGTAGTGATCAGTACTTAAGCCAACTGTTTGATGACTATCTGAAGGAGTGTGAGATTATATGTCAACTCAGTCCTCCTGGAACACCATAATGGAATGGTGTGTTCGAGAGGAGAGATTGCACCTTGTTGGACATGGTGCGATCTACGATGAGTCAATCAGACTTCTCTGACTCTTTCAAGGGATATACTTTACATACAACAGCTTTCACACCTAACCGTGTTCCATCTAAGACGGCTGAAAGGCACCATATAAGATATGGACTGGTATGCGACCAATTTTGTCTTTCATTAAGATTTAGGGTGTCAAATTTATTGAAACGTTTGGTTTCAAATAAGCTTAGACCCAAGTGTGACAAATGTATCTTTGTGGGGTTTCCTAAGGATGCAAACGGACACTATTTCTACAACACCTCTGAGGACAAAATATTTGTCGCGAGAACTGGAGTGTTCCTTGAGAAGGAACACATCGCCAAGGGAGACAGTGGGAGGAATGTAGAACTTGGATAAATCCAAGCACCACAGAGTACTGACCCGTCTGCAATGGAACAAGAACCGGTTTCACAAGATGTTGTGGTCCAACCACCAGTTCAAGCAACACAAGACTCGCGTAAGTCAAATAGGACATGTCATCAACCTGAGAGATAGGGAATACTCCTAACTCAAGAAGGTGATGAACCGCTCATGGATCATGATGAGCCTGTGACTTACTAGGAGGCCGTCATTGGCCTAAATTCTGAGAAGTGGCTAGGAGCCATGAGATTCGAAGTAGAATCCTTGTACACCTACAAGGTATGGACCTTGGTTGAGTCACCTGAAAGGGGTAAAACCCATAAGGTGCAAGTGGGTCTTCAACAAGAAGACTAACATGGATGGGAAGGTGAATACCTTTAAGGTGCGACTGATTGTGAAAGGTTTCAGGCAAATTCATATTATGACTATGATGAGACCTTTTATCCAGTTGCATTGATTCAGATCCCACTTGCTATTGCTTCATAGTATGACTATGAGATCTGGCAAATGAATGTCAAAACAGCATTCCTTGACAAGAATCTTCTCGAGGATGTGTACATGACACAACCTGAGAGTGTTGTCTATTCAGAGAATGCTGGAAAGATTTTGCAAGTTGCAAACATCCATTTATGGATTAAAGCAAACTTCCAGAAGTTGGAATCTTCGTTTTGATGTAAACTGTAAGACAGTTTGGATTCATCATGAACGAGGATTGACCGTTTGTGGGAGCATAATTATTTTTTTTTTCTCGTATTCTATGTGTTTGACATACTACTTACGGAAATAATATTCCTACACCATAAAATGTGAAAACATGGTTAAGGAATTATTTTTCAATGAAGGACTTAGGCGAAACGTCCTATGAATTAGGAATCAGGAACTATAGAGATAGATATTGCTGAAATTGTTAGGCCTTAGTCAATGGTACATAAATTGACAAAGTGCTTGGGCACTTTAAATGTGTATGATTCCAAAAAGGGTATCTTGCCTATGACACGTGGCATATACTTGTCCAATGGACAGTCCCTATTACATCAAATGTAGTGGGAACGCATGAATAAGATTCTATATGCTTCGGCAATTGAATCTGTTATGCATGCGATGATTTGTACTCGAACAGATGTCTCGTATGCTTCCAACATGATGAGAAGGTACCAATTCAATCCCAGTGAAGGTCACTTGACCGAAGTCAAGAATATCCTTAAGTACTTGAGAAGAACTAAGGATTCATTCTTGATCTGAAATGGTGCGGAAGAGCTCATTGTAATGGGTTACATTGATGGTAGCTTCCAAACCGATAAGGATAACTTTAGATCGCAATCTGGTTTTGTGTTTTGCCTTAATGGTGGCACTATGAGCTTGAAAAGGTTCCAAGCATGAGACAGTTGCTGATTTTATAACAGAGGCCGAGTATATAGTTGCCTTAAATACAGATTTAAAGGCCATTTGGATCAGAAAGTTCATTTATGAACTAATCGAAGTTCCTAACTTTGCGAACTCCATTGATCTCGTTGCAATGATAATGGAATAATAGCGTAAGCTAAGGAAACTTGATCTCACCAGTGATCCGAAACATATAATTAGGGGCTTCCATCTCATTCGATAGATGATCGATAGAGGAGATGTGAAGATGTGCATAATGACAACATTAAACAATCCACTATTAGAGTCTCTTGCTCAGTGGTAGCATGACACTCACACTAGACCGATGGGTGCTATATTGATGACCGATTGGCTCTAGTGCCAGTGGGAGATTGTTGGGGTAAGCCTTAGTGGCCAATCGATTTTGAATAGATAATCGTTTGTATCATGACTTTGATCATATATTTGATATATGTATAAGGCATTTATTTATTATGTTATATTTGATGATCATATTTATAGCATAATAAAGTCCTTAGAATAGGTAATTCATTTAATGGAACGTCAAATATGACTTGACCGTGAGATGCCATTAAATTATAGAACACTATTATTAAATATCCATAGTCAAATATTATTATTAATAAGGACAATAATAATACATTGAGACTATTATGTGAGTGTACTGATGACCATATCTCACGAGTTATAGATATAAGATATCAAGTCTTCACATAGGTATAAATATTAGTGGAATATTTATATTGGAGTGACCCGCTATGAGAACGTTGCATGATAGTTATGTAAGTGTTATGAGCGATTCTCATGGTGATCATAGTGAAGTAGTTCTTCGACTTGAAGTCACTACGATTCCTAACATATGTAGTTGTAGGCTTCGATGCTATTAAACGTTGTCTGTAACAAGACAACTATAAAGATAGTTATTGGGCCTGCAATGAAATATGTTGAGGAATATGAGTGATGTAGGTAGGATTCGTCCCTCCTACATAACAGGAGTAATGTCTATAGGCCTCTTGATTGTATGCGACGTAGAAATGCATGGCCATGCTAAGGTGGGACAATATGAGATATTGGGCCCACATGATCGTACCTCAATTACTAGATCAAGAAATAAATAATTGGACTTAACAAGGATGACACATTTATGCCTTGTGTTCAGTTAAGACATTGTGACGAAAGGACGTTGACTTCACATTATATATGGTTAGAATATGGTTTTAATTGTATCATCAATATTCTAATTAATTGGGTAGCAATGATGTATTGCTAGATGCCGCTCATTGTTTATAATATTAATTGATTATTAATATGATTAATAATAATTAATATTATTTCCAATTAATTGGGAACCTATAGGGTCACATGCATAGAGCAAATGTTCAGAGAATTAGTTTAATTGATTAATTAAATATGAGTTAATTAATAATAAAATGGGATTGATTTAATTGATTAATTAAATGTGATTTAATTAATTATTAAATGAGGATAAGTTTAATTGATTAATTAAATAAGATTTTGTTAACAATTAGACATTGAGCCTGTAGCATACAGTAGTCCAAGTGGGTTAGGTTAAGTGACAGCTATTAGTAAGTTGTGCACGTCACTTAAGTAACACACAACACAGAGCACTCATAACGGCCGTTGTACTCTATTGACAGTCGTGCCTCCTTTCTTTCTCTATGTGCCGCACCTCTTCCAATCCTGATAGCTAGCACTACGCTATCTCTGATGTTGGTTTGCTCGCGTGGACTGTGCTCTGTAGCTATGTAGATCAAGTTGTCATTCACACCGTAGCAGTGTTCGTGATTTACCAGTGTTGCTGACGTGCTCACGGTGTTCCTGGTAAAGCTACGCTTCAAGAGGTAAACACAATATCCTTGTGATTCATGTGCAATACATGGTCCTTTAGTAAAAGGGTTTTTCCGCTCAAGAGGTTTTTATAAATTGTTTTAAAAAATTATCCCTCTTGAAACCCCATCACCCAAGGGGTCGCATGCCACCAGCCGACGAGGTTTTGTTTATCGAGGATGCTGGTGATACAGCGAGCAGTTCACACAGATGTGTCGGGGGAGACAAGTGACCTTGTCGAGGAGTTCTTTGTCAGAGTATGTGCACAACGTGTGTATAGACGTCGTTTCGGCGAGAGCAAGGGTAGCTCTAGACCTCCATAACACTGAGGGTACGAGGCAGGTCAATGCATCTCACTTAGTTTTTTGTGGGTGAGCTTGATTTTGATGTATTTTGAGAGATGGGTGGGAAGCGAGTTTGAGTGGATCTAAGAGAGTAGTTGTAGAACCCTTTTGATGTACTTCTCTTTTCTGTTTTTAGTCGGTACAGTGTTTGTATTACAATGTTTGTATATAGTTATAATATCTATATATAGTTAGCCATTGCTATCCCCACTTTGAGAAATTCAAAAAAATTGGAAGTTTGCACTAAAGGTAGCAACCTACCTCCATATAAAGTGGAATTTCCTGGATTCCACGTGCATCTGATTCCAATTGCTCATTAAGTGAAGAGGCAACAGACAAGTTAATCATCTCCCAATACAAATCCTACCCATAGGGATGCACCATGATATTCTTTGTCTAACGGATCTAAAGATGATTGGTTCATTGACGTCTAATTTAGAACATTGATCCTTAATGTTGTACTGTTAAGAATCTTGAAATAAATTGAACCCTAATAGAAAATTTATTTAAGTTCTAAACGAAATTTCAATAGAATTTGATCATGTGAATATGAAATATGTTTTGAATCTATTTTGGCACTTAGATTCTGAAACAAACAAAAATTACTATTAACTAAATGACTAAAAAATGAACCACTACTACAACAGGGCTGGGGAAGAAAACACCCAGGCGTGCCGATAGGGCAACACGCTGTGGCACGTGTCGCGACCAGGAGGAAGGTTGCCATGATGGCGCCACCTCACACTCCACTACCTCATCCTAAACCCACCTACACATGACACCTAATCCTAGTTTTGGACACCTAATACCCTAATTTTATTACACCTAACCTACGCTAAAATCAAGACACCTAATCACCTAAAAGCTAACACCTAAACTAACATGGCCTAGGAGAATGAAAGCAAAAGAAAGACTTTTGCTTCATTTCTTATTCACGTAGAAGGTGCAGCCATAGAGTAAAGAAATAAAAGAAGATAAGGCATCCATTGTAAAAGACTTTGGGAGCTTGGTTTGGGTAGTTCGGTCATCGGAATTTCGAATCCATTGCGTATTCAGGATAGTGGCTTTGACATCTTCGTAGGTGTGCCTTTGCATGTGGCTTTCCTCAAGGTTTTGGATTTCATCCTTGGTCTCACAATTCCAGCAAGTTTCTAGTAAGAAAGGAGAGAAAAGAAGAGGAAAGAGCTCAACCCATATGTAGCTTAACCTGTCACTATAAAATCACCGCTGGAGATTCGTTCATCGTTGGATCGGACTGAAAGTTTAGAATCCGGTTCAGGACATATGGTTATTTGTTTTCACCGCTGGGATCGTCGATGTGAGGTCTGGAGCAAGAGATATTAAGCTCACACAATGACGGTTTTGTAACCTATTTCCCTTAGATTTTTGAGTTCAATCACACTTTTGATCCTTGTTGGGGTTATGATTCTTACAAGTTGTTACGGTGCCTTACAAGCCTGGGAAACTTCCAGAAACTTGCTAGAATCTTTGATCTTTTTGTTGTGGTTGTGTTTGGTGGTGTTGTTGGAAGGCGTGTCAAAGTGGTACCAGTTGCGGAGCTGTGACCGGGGAACTCGTGCGTGTGATCAAAAAGGGAATCGGATCAGTAGGTATGCTTGTATGATTCGTGGCAAAACCGTGACCTTGGAGAACATGCTCGTTGGTGTGTTCGTGATCAGTTGCAATCGAGGGTCAAGGCTGTTCGTTAGTTCAGGAATTTACATAAACCTGTTACCAGGTGAGGAGGGTGGAATCTCAAGTATCGTGGAAAAGTGGACATAGAGTATAACTGTTAACATGTGTAGGGATCCTCAAACCGTACTAGTGGTTGAGCAACTGACAACACCTGACTTACATTGGTGACTAACGTTGAGTGGTACCCATCTAAGGTGTAGGCATTGTAGGTTTATCGCCGTCAGGAAAGTCTATATGATATATGTTGATCGAGAATGCATGCTAGATAAGATGCTTGTTGTGATAACATGATTAATTGGTATTTTGATATGCTTGCAATGATGACCTGTTGTTATGCTATGATTTGTTGATGTGAGTGTGATTGCTATGATCTTGGTTGGATTTGGATATAAGTGGGGTGTTGCTAGGTTGATAGAATAGTTCATGGTATCCAACTCGTAGAGTAAGTAAGTTGATCTAAGTGGAAGGTGGCTCTCATAGTTGGAGAGTGACATCCTCGCAGTTGGAGGATGTGGACCTTTAAGGCGTTGGTTGAACTGTTGTTAGAACATTGTTGAGGTGATGGATGCATAATTATAGCATTTTCATTGTTTTGGTGAAAATCCGTGTGTACGACTGCAACAACAGTTTGAGTGGTTGTCACACGAGGTTGGTGTTTGAGGTGGACATTCTAGGCGACCAAGATGGCTGAACTCACAGTTGGAGGGATGTAGGTGCTTTCTCACAGTTGGAGAACTTCTCGGGTCTTTCTCACAGTTGGAGAACTTCTCGGGTCTTCTCACAGTTGGAGGGGCTCGGGGAGGCAGTGCTCCTCACAGTTGGAGGAACCATTGTTGCACTGTCTTGGGAACTCAGGAAGGGGTTACCTGAATGACCGACTCAAAGTCCTCACAGTTGGAGGCGACATTCTTACCTTGGCGAATGGCCACTCTCACAGTTGGAGACTGGTTTGTCATTCCTCGCAGTTGGAGGTTGACCGTTGCATTCCCATTGCTAAGAGTGAATGTTGTAGAATTGGCTAATCGTGTAGACTCAGTTGTCCATGTAGAGCAGGCGGTGATCCTTAGTTGTGATAATCTGGAGGTTGACTGTTGTGGTGATCTCGAGAGATGGTTGTGCTTGTTGGTTGTGTGTGTTTTATGTTGTAGTCTATGTGTTTTCCCTATGCATGACAGTTGTAGAGTTACTTACCTCCCATATATGGTTTCCTATTTTCTTTGTATGTGTTGTTCGAGTCGCAATCCGAAGACGGAGGTGCTGGTTATGACAAACCCAAAACCTAACCGTACTATCACTGATACCATAAAAGCATAACAAGAAAAAACTTTATTTTAAACTTACACATATAATCAAATATAACAACTTGAAACTACGCATCAGAGCTCTGCCTGGAAGCCATGGCGTAAAAATAGTATACTCACATACAGACGGTCCACTGGCCGTGGTACAAACACCACAGAAGACTCAAGGATACCTTTAGGGTCTCTTTCTCAACTTAAGAGGCACCAACGTCAATCTTGTTCCGAAAGATGAACTCCACCTCGTCCCATCATCATCTGCCTCGACACCCTTGTCGGCCCACTAGTGTAACGTCCCAGCAGCTTTCTGAATTGATGAGTGTCCCCACAAACCAACTCGAGTCTCTTCAGCGTGCTTTGTCATCACTCACACGCTTCCTAGGAAAACTTCCCAGGAGGTCACCCATCGCAGAATTACTCCAAGTCAAGCATGCTTAACTTTGTAGTTCTTAAGTGATGAGTTACTGAAAAGAAGATGCATCTTGTTGGTATAGGTAGTACCAATAAATTCCTTTAAGCCTTCCTGAATTGTGCAGTCTCATACCTACACAATCTCAGGATCACTCTTTTTCAAGTGTGAAATCGGTTCGTTCATGTATCCCTCCAACTAGAAGCCTGCCATGAGCCGCTCCTTGTTCGTGATTCATCTTTTGCACCGACGATCACCCCCGCCCTCGTCAACCTCGGGTGTTACATGTCCACCAGCTTCCGCTTGGTTACCACACCGTACTGGGAGAGGTGCCGCTCTGAAACCATTTGCAACGGCTCGTACTGCTTTCAGGATTGCAGATTGTCCCCACAAACCAACATGGGTCTTTTCAGCGTGCTTTATCCTCACCCACACGCTTTCTGGGAAACTTCCTAGAAGGTCACTCATCCCACAAGTGCTCCAAATCAAGCACGCTTAACTCTGGAGCACGCTTAACTCTGGAGTTCTTATGTTTTGGGCTCCCAAAAAGAATATGTATATTATTGGTGTAGGTAGTACCAATCAATTCTTACAATCTTTCCTTGAAGTGTATAGTCTCACACCTGCACAGCCTTCGGTTCATTCATGTGTCCCTTTCCCTTGAAGCCTGCCAGGAGCCGCTCCTTGTCCGTGCTTCATGCACTAGCGATCACTCCCCGCCCTCGTCAACCTAAGGTGTCACATGCCTTGGTTCGTCCCTGAACCACATCGTACTGGGAAAGGTCCGCTTTGATACCATTTGTAACGTCTCAGCTGCTTTCCGAATTGATGAATGTCCCCACAAATCAACTTGAGTCTCTTCAGCATGCTTTGTCATCACTCACATGCTTCCTAGGAAAACTTCCAAGGAGGTCACCCATCACTGAATTACTCTAAGTCAAGCACGCTTAACTTTGTAGTTCTTAAGTGATGGGCTACCGAAAAGAAGATGCATCTTGTTGGTATAGGTAGTTCCAATCAATTCTTTTAAGTCTTCCTCAACTATGCAGTACCATACCTACATAGTCTCGGGATCCTTCTCTTTCAGGTGTGAAATCAGTTCGTTCATGTATCCCTCCGCCTAGAAGCCTGCCAGGAGCCCCTCCTTGTCCGTGCTTCATCTTTTGTGAAGGAACCTGTTTGAAACACAAGAAAGGGGGTTGAATTGTGTTTATTAAGTTTTTAAAACTTTTCTCAAGCAGATATAAATTTTCGCAATAGGTTGGACGTTAAAACGACTACGGACACAAAGAGCGTTTCCAAACACCAGTTGGACGCTCACTTAGAAGATTGAAGATAAAAGAACAAGCGCGTTAAGAAATAATTCAATCCCATGGGGTTAGTTAGAAATTAAACTGAAGCAAGTGCAAGGGAAAGAAAAAGAGCACAAAGATGATATCCTGGTTTACTCTTCACCAAAGAGCTATGTCCAGTCCTCTCTACTTGAGAGCTTTCTCCACTATAACAAAAACCCTTAGTTACAAGTATTCAACACCTCTTTAGGCACACTAAGTATTCTTTTACAGGCAAGCCTCTTCAGGCTCAACCAACTAAGGTTTTTGAAAAAGGTTTGTTCTGCTAGCTCACTAAGTGTGAGAGTTTGAAATTAAAACTTAGAACTCTAGACAATACTCTTCACAGAGAGTGATATGAAAATTAAGAACAGAGTAAGCTTGTATGCTTTGATTTTTCTCTTGATAGCTTGCTTTCTTGTATGCTTTGATTTTCTCAAATTTCGTCACCTTGTATCTTCAAAGGAGAGGGTATTTATAGCCTTCTGGCCTTGATCAATCTTCAGCGTTCAACGGTTGAAAAATGATCCGTTTTGATCATGAATTAAATGCGTTGGACCGTTGAGTCTGATAACTTGTTCAAGCTTCTGATCAGCAAAGTAGACTATTAGGCTTGATAAATAAAAGTAGCACTGACACCTTTTCCTTGTACTCGAAAGTTGCCTTTTGTCTTTCCTTTTGGAGATAGTCAAATCCTTTTGTGTAAGGGATAGACGGGCTTCAGTTTTCGATGGTACGAAGATTACAAAGAATGTTTGTGCAAAAGATACTAGCTTTTACACATAGAATAATAAATTCAAATGGTTTACATATGTGTTCGCGCTAAAAAGACAAATGACTTTGGACTAAGTAAAGAGATATATTCGAGAGATTCTTTGGACTCAGATAAAAGATATATGGTTCAGACGGAGCGAGAACTTTAGACTCTGTTTGGACGTGTTGTAAGTCTTTGGACTTAGACAGTCTTTGGACTTAGATTTTCCTGCACACTTAACATAAAGCACTAGTCCACAACTGATCTTTGTTCTCTTAAGTTAGTCTTTTGTTGACATCAAAACTCAAGGGATTAATGGACTATAATCACTTTGGTTCCAACAATCTCCCCCTTTTTGATGATGACAAAACATACTAATTTGATTGAACAAAGTTTCCTAGAGAGCTGAGAAGCTCCCCCTAAGAAAAAGGACTATAGACAGTTAAAGCATATAAGGATGGACAACTATAGTCCAACACACAGATATAAGACTTAAGAATCATGTAAATGCAAGCAATCAGATCAGACAAGCATAATCAAAATAAATTAAAGGCTAATCAAATTCAATTTCCTTTCTCCCCCTTTTTGTCATCAGAAAAAAGAGAGAATAAACCACCATAGTCAGTTTAAAGAAAGAAAAGACTAAAGGAAAATATTTAAGAGGGAAGAGGAGGAGGATGTTTTGGAAGAAAGTTATGAAACATGGCTGTGATTTGTTGAGGCAGCACGACATTGTTTGCTTCAATGGACCTTTAGACGAACATTTGAAACTCTGGAGGAACAACGGAGATAGAGCTCTCAGCAGTTGCCTTAGTTGCTTCAGGGTTTTGCTGACCAAGGATCACACTCAAGGCATTGGACAGTGATGGATCAGCAGGATGCACCACTGAGAGAGGAATTGGTTGAGACTTAGAAGGTTCTAAGTATGCAACTTGCTCAAATTGCTCTACTTGCTCTTCTGGATAAGGATCCTCATAGACAATCACTGTGTCTCCGGATTCTTCAGGAATAACTTGAACTGGTACAGCTGGAGGTGCCTCAGAGTTAGGATCTTTTTGAATAACTGGCTTAGTTGGAGGTGGAAGTACATCAAAGATTGATCTTAGTATCATCATACCTACTTTATGTCCTCCATCGAGGTTTAGGACCAGGAAGTATGTCTGTTGGGTACAGAGGAATTCCAAAAATGTTGTCCAACATTAGGAAGTCACCATCAGAGATTCTGTATTGTCTTAGGACTGTGCGAGTCTTCCTCTTTTCTTCGTCTGATAGACCAGACGTGGAAGCTTCCTTTGCACATCTCCAGATGAATTTTTCCCAATAAATGCGAGCGTCTGGGTCATATCTCTCAGAGGGATCCTTTGTCCATACATGGGCTAGTTCTTGTGAGTCATCTCTTGGTCTAGTCCAGAACAAGGGATCAAATGCAATTCTGTAAGGCAACGTCCATGTTTCAAGCCTTTTTCTTCCATCTTTATTCTTGTTAGGGTCTAACATTGGGATCCTTGGACAAATACAAGGGAGGACTACTCCCACTCTAGTGTTAGCTGTTCTTCTCCAGAAGCTTTTTGGTAGGTTGTGATGAATCTTGGCTTCTCTTGTCATGTCACGTTCCTTTCTGACAGCATAGTATGGTAAAAAGTCCCTTACGTCAGAGTATTCTTTCCAGTCAGAGGAATAACTAGGAATAAAGCTCACATCATGATCAAGGAGGAAGTCCTTGAAGCCAAAGGTTCTAGATCTTCTTTCTTCAATCTTTTTGGAACCTTTCTTTTCTTCATTAAATGGTATCACATGTTTGGCAACGTGGTAGTGACACCATTGGAATGCTTTGCCCTTAATGAGATTAGGATAGAGCTTCTTCTGCTCAAGATGGACTAGAAAAGGTCCGTGAGCATTGTAGAGTTGGATTGGCAGTGGTCCAGAGGGTGTGTAAGGAATGGGATAATAGCCATGTTCAGGAGGTGCACCGGATGGGTTTTGTGGTGGAGGAGAAGGTGTTTCGTATTGATATTCTGGTGGAGGGATTGGACCTTTTGGATGTTGGGAAGTGGAGGGAGGTGTGTCTAAGGAATAAAGCGGGGAATCTCCTTTTAACGTCAACCTAATTTGAGTTTTCGTTGGCAAAGGTGATTCTGGGTATGCTTTTATATTTCCTTTTGGGGTAGATCATTTTCGGAAAAGGTGCTCCACAAGGGCTGAAAGGTTCAAGGGTAGGTGAGGTTGAGGTTGGTCTTTGTGGTGAAGGGATGATTTTTGTTTGAGCTGAGGTGGGGGGTGAAAAGCCGATGGACGGTTGTGAGTCCATTTTCAAATCTTCAACCATAGTGGGTTGCTCTACAATAGGTGTAATAACTAAACTAGATTGAGATTCAGTATTACCTTGAGTTTTGGACCTGGTGGTCCTTGGCCTTGTTGCAACAGTCTTAGGCCGAGAGGCTTCAAAAATAGACTCCCTTCTAGGACTTTTGATCACCCTAGAAAAAGGTTTATTGTCCTCATCTTCTTCATCAACAGAAGCTAGAACCAATTTCCTTTTTCTTATGGGTTGGGAAGAGGTTGTCGTTGGACGACTGGAAGATGACTTGGCTTTTAGACGAGCAGGCTCTATCGAGAGTCCAGCAGGGGCTTTTTGATCAGACGCTTCATCAACACCTTGCGTCTAAACACCTTTTAGCTTGCCTTCTTTCTTGGATTTATCAATGCAGTCCAACTTCATCATCATCAAGCTTTGTTTACTGAACTCTGGTTGAAGCACACGATCTATTCCATGAACTCCAACATATATGGGTTTCTGTTCTGGAGTCACAAACTTGAGATCATCGTAAACCAGGTGTTTCTCAAAGATTCTTGAGAGAAGGGCAGCATAGATGATGGCAGTATTCTTCCCAGAGCCTTCAATAGCGTACTTAAAGCAAGTGAATAGAAGGTGTGGGAGATTTACTTGCCTCTCCAGATTTAGTTGATGAGCCTTTGAAACGGATTCCTTCGAGCCAGCTTTGTGAAGGATGGAATTGTTCAGAATCTGATGAAGAACCCTAGCCTTGTCAGTCATTCTCGAGGCTATCAGTTTATCAGACAAATTCTTCAATAGACATTCCTTGATGGTGTCCATACCACCCAATTCTTCTTCCCATTTATTTTCACAAGCGATTCCAGATTGGGCACACCCAATGGCGTTGGAAATGGTTGCTTCAGATACGATCACTCCAGTGTTGAGGACCTTGTTTTTGATTTCCCTTGCCGAGATAGTAGGGTTAGTCCAGAACTCCCTTATGAATGCTGGGTAGATGACAGGTGTTGATTATTTTATATATATATATTAGTGCAAGTGTACACCGTCAACAAGTAATAAAATGTAAGTAGAGATCGTCCCACAGGGATTGTGATGCAAAACCAAGGGTTCAGTTTAAACAAATTTTAGTGAAATAATGTGAAGAATATAAGAGCTTAAATCGCAAGTTGAGGTAACAACTTTAAAAATGACAAAGAATAAGATTAACAAGCTACAGAGAACCTGAATAAGGTGATTTCTAGATTTATCAAAAGAAGAAATGTAACACCTCGATTTTCGAGTTTTTCTAATTAATCAGTATTTATGAACTTATATTTTATTCGAGGTCTTAGAAAGGGATATAAAATATTCCGAGACCATAATCATGCTCAACGATATCGTAGGAAGCTACGATAAAGTTTTGAGCCGAAAATTCAAACGGAGTCCGGTCTGCATTTTTACACTGACAATATGATTTTACTGCTGAGGAGACCTCAGATGTACCCGTGAACGAAACAGTAAGTCTTAGAATTCGATTCTCTACGTTTTGGTTAAATTTCATAAAAATTTCAAAAAAAATCACTTCCTGACCTCTGTTCGAGCGAAATCTTCAATCGGGTGACAAACGGAGCCGACTATGGACTTACCAGGACCCAAAAATGGATAATCTTGATAGCACATCATGTCAACTCACTTGGGAGAGCATGCCAGAGTCGTCATGACGATCGGGAATTTCGGGACGCGAAATTACCAAAATACCCCTAATTTAAGTCTTTTCACCTTTTACCATTTTACCCTTTGAACCAAATGACCTTTTCACCCTTAATGAACCTTTTAGAAGGCTGGAACAGCCTCCTCCAGCCCCATTATCACGCAGCCCAGCCCCCCTTTGAGAGCCAAGAACACCATCTTCTTCCTTGAGAGAAACCTCCATTGAATCCTTGAGAAAACCTTGAAATCTTGTTGAAATCACTTGATTTCTTGACCAATCTTCCTCCATTTTAAGGTAAGATCACTTCTATGGTCTCATATCTTCTTGAATCTCTTTCAATATCAAGATCAAAACTCCATTTTCATGAAACTCATTCTTAGATCCAAAAGTTTGAAAATCCATAGAAAATTGTAGGAAAATCCTTTGGATGTGAAACCAAGTTTTTTGAACTCACCTCATCACCCTCTATCTAAACCCAAGAGCTCATGATCCAAGTCTCATCCTAGTTCTAAAACCCCAAAGTGGCCGAAACCTAAGAGTGATGATGAATAGTGTTTTTCATCAAATTTTTGATTTCTAACTCTTGATTCCATCCTTAGCTTTCCTAGTGTTCTTGAATCCAAGTGATGGAAAACCAAATCAATTCCTAGACTAAATTTCCCTATATGGCCGAGAGCTTCATGGGGAAAATCCATGAGTGTTGTTTCACATTGTTGAGTCATAGGACTTGAAATGGTGTTAACTAAGTTCATGAACAAACCATCCAAAAGTTTGGAACCAAATGAGATCCCTAACCTTTTTTACCTTTCATGGCCGAACCCTATGCCTTGTAGGGGAAGAAAATTTATGTTTTGATGTTGTTTATTGATGTTGAATTGTTGTTTGAATTGATTTGTGTTTGATTGTTTTGGGCGACGAGAACGAAACCGGAGCCGGAGCCGAGAACCAATCGAGTTTGCATTGAACTTCATTTGTGAGGTAAAGGGAGGTAGCTCATTTTAAGTTTGGTAGCCTCATGGTATATGATTGATTAGTGTGTTATGATTGAATTAAGAATTGATGTGTATGTATACTTATATCCTGGATTGATTGGAAGTTAAGTGTTGTGCATAGTTGGTTATTTTATATAACTGTGGCATGGATGCCTTGATTGGTATTATTGTGATATTGAACTGTTGATATACATACATACATACATATATATATATATATATATATATATATATATATATATATATATATGGTTTTTATTTTCAAGAAAGGTGTTTTTCATAGAAAAATGTTCTCTTGATGAAAAAGGGTGTTTTGTTTCAAGGAAACCAAAGTATATTTTGTTTTCCAAAGTGTTTTGAGAAAATGAACCAAAATAAAAATGATGAACCTTTGAGACGAACCCAAACCTAGTGGCCGAGACGTCGGGGCTAGTGCTTTGCGGATTGAGCACTCGGACTTCGTGTCCTGTGTTTTTGATTTGAGTGGGCTTAATGCCTTTTTGAAACGAGTCGTGGACTTTATGTCTCGACATTTGAAGGAATGAACGCAAAGAAAACAGAAAACTTTCTGTGTACATGCATGAACCGGCTGACGTGCCATTTGAAAACGAGCTACAACTCTAGTAGTTGAGAATAAAATCAATCCAGGCCACTAGGTCTATAGAGGCATTCTGTGTTCGAGATCCCACAAGTGCCCGGTGGCGTAGCAACCCCGTGCCGTGGTAAATCGGCTGCCAAACACGAATGAACTCGATTAGAGACTGGCGTATTCAGGATATGTTTATGACGTGGTACCCTAGAACAATTGGAGTTCGGACCTAAATAGAGAGGCCGACTCATGAGAACAATTGTGTTACGGGTGTTACTACGACCTATCGCTCGATGTTGGGAAGTTAGAATTTCCGGAGTACATGAATTAGAAAGATGATATTGAAGTCTCATGCATTATTATAACTGATGAATGTTTTTGAGATATTGTGCTGTATTATAGAAATACTTGTTCATATAACTGTTTTTATGCTGTTTGTCGCCTGTGCGACTATCGTGATAAACTTTATATGAGTATCTCACCTTTGCCTGTACATGTTGGACACCTTGTTGTGTTTTTGGAACACATGTACAGATGTTGATCATAGGTCCCCGCGGAGACGTGAGGACTCGGATGACGGAGCGTTCTGATGAAGTTGATGTTGGGTTGTACCCCAATGGCTACTTTTAGCCGACCAGCTTAGGAGTCCTTTATTTTGAGCAGTCTTATATTACATTACTGCACATGTGTTGAACTTATTTCTAAGTCTGTAATATGTTATATATTAGACTAGGTTTTATGTTATGTTTAAGTTTTTGTGAACAGTGAATATCAATGTGTGATATGAAATTTATTCCTTCGTCTTGAGTTGTTTGCCTATGAATGCAGAAAATTTTTAGAACCGCGTTTTCGAACGTATCTACTTAATTAAAGTATTTTCCGAAAGCAACTAGCGTTTTATTTTCTTGTTTTATTTCCGCATTAGAGTCCGTGTATGTAGTACCCGCGAGGGGGGTGTTACAAGAAATAGCTAGGATGAGAATCCCTTGCAACTACAGTACATGGTAAGAATGCTTCAAGGTGCTACAGCATTGGGCTCCAGAGAAAAGATAATTGAGCTTCCCAGCTCGCTCTAAGCAGACAATCCTAAGGGTTCCTTATTCCTAAGCCCCACTTAGTTACTCCCACTTTCAGATTTATACGTCTCAGCTAGCCTGTGAAATTGGTTCAATATTCCTATTCTAACCATCATTGATTAATTTTCCAATTACCAACCTTATTCATATTAACCAAGTAAGTCAGTTCATTAACATCTTTCAATATAAACGAACTTGTGTTCCAAACTGAGTTGATCAGATTAAATATAGATCTTATATCGATTAAAGGAAACTTGATTAAAAATGCAGACGAACCCTTGTCATCCTTAACCATGCGCATTCATTGCAAGTTGATCACTTCCTGGCTATGGAAACTTAGCTCATAATGAACTTAGAATAATATATAAATATATGGTTGCTAGTTATCCATAGAGAAGACATTACAACTTAATGAAATAGTAAAAAGATAAGCAAAGAAAGTCTTAAGGAAGACGAGACGCCAGCTTCTTTTCCAAGATTGGCTCTCTAATTCTCCTTAGAAGCTTAATCCACCTTTCACTCTCTTGGTTCTTTCAGCAGCGCAGCTCCCCAAATTAGGTCCCAAAGTGGACAAAATTTTCCTTTTATAGCCAGAGAGAGAAAGGCCTTATTAGCCCAAAACCAATGACCTAAGGATATGGACCCTTCTTCTATCTGTCAGCTACCACCTTCCAGGGGACCAAAAGGTAAGAGAGAGAGGGTTTTGTCCCCTTATGGGGTCAAGAAGGAATGTTTACAATTAATACACTTCGCCCACAACCCATTAGTTACAAAATGTCATTAACTACTAAAAGACAAAGATTACATCCGCACAGGTATCGGGTTAGATGGGTCCACCTCAGCAGCAAGAGTGGCTTGTCCAGCTCATCATACGTTGACTTTTATCAGGACCAGATGCTGCAACATTTTCATTCATTTGCTGCCTAAAGTCTTTAGCACAATTCTGCAAAGTTGGGCATTAAATCAAAACCTCAGAAATCACACTGAAAGTAACTAAAGCGTAACGATTTTCTTAACTAAACAAAGACCTCACTAAACAGCTATATTAACACAATTTGACACAAACAGACACATACATTCAATAATTCGAGTCTAGGAAAGGTCTAAATAACTCTTATTTCTAAGAGTTATCACACCCCCCAACTTGAACAATTGCATGTCCTCATGCCATGATTAAAGAAAAGGAAAACAAAGCATCACAGATTACTAAAACTGTCCTGAATCAGCAAACACATTGTTGTCCTATCATGTTTCCTTAAGCAATTCTCAGACTTAACACTTCATACATACATCCCTTCCTGAAAGAATTCTGTTTCCCTTAACATAGTCCCAATGTGTGTGTGTGGCCTCCAATGTCAAAGTCAGGTTCTCCATAATCACCCAAAAGATCAAGCATAGCCTTCCACCCAAGTCTAATTTTTTTCTTACTTCTTATTTCCAACATAGGGGTTAGGTGCACAACAAGCTTCAGCATAGGGGGTGTTATCAGTAGGGCAGCAAGTATTTTCCCAGTAGCTTACATGGTCTCAAAGGGGTGTTCTTTTCTTTTCAAAGGTAACATTTCCCTAGTAACCCTTTAGCCCCAAAGGGGTACCCTTTTAGCCACCCATTTATTCAACATCTTTCTTTTCATATTTTTTTTTTTATGGATAAAGATTGCCCCAAACTTAGTTTTCAGCTATGTTGTTCATTTCACCCCTTTTGTCATTCAATTTGAAGTAATACTCATCTAGCTTTAGGTTTCTACTATCCCCTCTCTTTGGATTACCTTAGATGACCTTTCTTTAACATAGGCAGTGTATAGACCAAATTAAGGGTTACAGTCCTCTATTCAGGTTAGGATCTTCACACAACACAATTAATCTTCATTGAGTGCAAGGAAAGAAACAAGACATCAATGGTAATTTCTTCAAAATGGCCCCACCTAGCACCTCCCCCACTATGAAAGATAATGTTTCCAGTAATCATTCACAGTCAAAGAAATGATGGTGGGGCAGATACAGAACAACCCAACAGGAGAAACAACAAACAGAAATAGAAATCCTAAGACTACAAGTACGGAATTAAAGATCGGAAGTAAAATAGTAAGAGCAAAGTCAGAAAAGAGTGGTCCTTAGACAGAAAAGGTGGTCAAGAGTGGGCCAATCGGGTGCTCATCCTGCGCTTTTCAGATGTAAGCATTTGTTTCATGGTCTTGCGCCTTGTAGCTGGTAACTCTTTGGATATGGTCACCTCAAGATCTTCTTCACTTGAGTCCTCAGTAGCAACATGCTCCTTGGCTGGCGGCTTGGATGCAGTTTGGGTATTGGTGGCCTTACCCTGCCTCCTTGGTCCTGCCCTTCCTTTGACTTTAGTGGGCTCATCGGAGCTACTTTCAGCACTTCGAATATATGCTATGCCCGCAGAGGCACACACTTTTCGTCATTTTGGTGTAGGGGCAGCAGGTTGTGTGACACCCTTAACCCCAACATACGTTTATTATATAAATATTAATTTGCGAAAGGATTCTTTGTGGAAAAAAGATACGAGTTCTACCATTACTAAACATTTTCGCAATAGTTAAGAGTACCACCATTCATAAACTCAAACCTCAAATCCAAGTAAATTAAACATATTGTCATAAAACGTTTACAAGTTTCGCATAAATAATAAATAGTTTAAACAATATAATCCCCTAGCCCGATTTCACATGGATTAAAGCTAAAAAAACCCATAAAGAAATGAATAACATCAAAATAATTCAACTACTAATACTCTAAGCATCAACAACTCCACGTAAGCTCCGACGTGTTACTCTTCAATCACTTGAGAGTCATCTGAACAAATCATACATTGCACAAGAAAAGACACAAATACAAACGGGTGAGAAGACATACTCATATACATATGTTGTGGAAGTAAAACGGAAATTAAGGCTAGTGCATACACAGAGATATACATATATACATATACATACATACATACATACATACATACATACACATATAAGTACTACACACCCACAAACATAACATAATCATTCTTGTAAATCAAGTCAAATCATCTCACAACAGTTTAACATATCATCTCATTATATTTTGTATACATGTCGCGTTACAATCACAAGCAACAATGTCCCATCGGACTCATACAACACACATAATTGAGTACCCACAAACAGGCTCTCTAGGGCTGGGTCCCATAAACAGGCTTTTAGAGGCTGGATCCCATAAACAGGCCATTCCATGACTGGGTTCATAAACAGGCCCTTCCGAGCTGAGTCCCATAAATAGGCCTTGCAGAGTTGGGTCTCACACAAACATTCACAAATGAGTACCCATAAACAGGATCCTTAGAGCCGGGTCTCACACATAAACAATATATCAAATTTCAATAATGTCGCAATCATAGTTCACATACACTCATCCTTAATTATAACTCAATATTCACATATTATCATCCCAAACCAATAGTCATATAATTCATGATTACAACTCATCACAACGTTATCATAATAACATTTACAAACACTATAACACTTATAGTAACACATACATATTTATAACATTATAGCAACAAATACACGCTTTATGATAGTATAGTCAAACAATAAAGTCAATATGATAACTATAACACACAATCATTCAAGCCATTGCTCCAACAATGGTAACACCAAATCACTCAGGGCACAAGGGGATCATGGGAATCCCCAATCACCTCAATCTCATTCCAACATTCCCATATGATATAATCATCTTTCTCCCCCATACCTGGTATGACGATCACAATGAACAAAGGAAAAGAAAAGATCCGGAAAAGGTTGCATCTCACGAACACTCGATCTCACGACACTTGATTTTACGATCACAGCCCCAAAAGGTTCAAGAGTAGCAGCGAGGAAGAGGGATTGTGATGGCAGTGATGCTCTTTAAGCGAAGGCAACGAAAAACGATGAACAAAGGTGCAATCTCCTTTAAGAATCCTTGAAAAGGGTTTAGTAATCCTTGTTTAGAGAGAGAGAGAGAGGTAGTTTCTAAGAGTATTTCGAGTTAGAAAATAGGTTTAAGTCGAGTCTTATGGTATAAATATGAGTTAGGGTCATTATGGACTGATTAGAAGCCCAAAAACACGTTTCTTCTGTGTGCTGATTCGCGACCAGAGAGCTGTAAGAAGCTGTTTGCCAGATTCACGAGGTGACGTTTTCTTCGCGAGGCGAACTTATAGAAGCCGAATTTGGCCATGACATCTGAAATAAGACTTGTATATAATTCTATAATATTTCCAACGCATCCAAGATCGCCTCAATCGGACGTCTAGAACTCAAGATATGGACAAAACCGTAAAACAGGTTTCTTGGACTCGAATGTATTGACCATTCCTTAAGGCTGAACTACCCCAACTATGAACTTAGGCACCAAGAGCAAGCATAAACAACATATATACAATATATATAAGCAAGGATTAACACATATTATAATCTAAGGGTGAAAATTGGGGTGTTACAGGTTGGGCCTTCTTGTCTTCATTCTTCTTTGTTCCTTCAGTCTCCAAATTGTCCTTCTCTTTCTCAGTTGTCTTTTTCTCTGAAACTTTTTCTTTTCCCTTTCGGGATGGTGCAAGGCTTGACGACTTTGGTGTTGGTGGGCTCCATTCAGAACTGACAGGGTTTTGCTCTTCTGAATTAGTCCCACTGTGAGTTGGGACTTGCTGTTGGTGTGTGGTATTGCTTTGAAATGGGCTCAGGAGTGCTTCAGGAAATACTGGGGCACACTTAACTTGCTTGAGATGATTCAGCTGATAAACCCGTTTCTGCCACCTATAGACTTCATGAGAGAAGCTATAAAACAGAGCTTGCCGCTACATTTGATGCTGTAGCATTTGAGTAAGCTGCAACATCCTTCCTTCAAGATCTGCATCCATATTAGGTGGTGCAGAGGCTTGTGCATGGCTGGATGAAGCTTTTGCTGGTGGCAGGGCAAATCTCTTTATGGTGGCAGAATTGCAACACCCTTTCCCGAGTGTCACATTCCCGAACGATTATAAGGTCGAAAAATAATATTAATGCGGAAAATACGGTTTTCTTTTTCTTTTCTTTTCACAATGATGTAATGGGATTAGTAAAGGTAAGTAATAATAAATGAACTTAAGTTCACCATGCATTTCTAGAAGTCATACAAAATTACATACAGAAATAGAAACAATACTGTATACAGACATAGGTCCAAGCCTAATTGATAATAAGTATATAATAAGTACTAGGAGTCACAGCTCCCCAAAAGGTACAATAGACACTTGACACAGCCTGGCCAAAACTAAACAGCAAAAGGAGTCCCCCTCCAAACTCAAAGTATATGCTGGACTGAACTGTCGTCGCGTCCATCTGCTTAAGCAGAATAGCAATACTAGCAGAGAAGATATACAGATATGGGTGAGATTCCCAATCATCAACATAGCAAAGTAGCAGAAGTAAAAACGGGACGATGCACCAAGTAATAACATACTTAACATGCATACCATAAATCTCAATATATCATGTTAAACAATTAGCAACATAAAATACGGCATTCTCGAAAATAGAACAACGATGTATAACAAGTAAATGTAATCATCAACAGCCATGCAATGCAATGGAATGTACATGACTCAATGCCATATGCTACAAGGGTAAAACTCTGACCCCTACTCCATGGAGCTAACAAAACATCGGAGAGAGTGAACGGGAGGACATGTTCCATGTACCCCAGCCTTGGGCAAGATGCTACAACATTCGTAACGTGCGTGTATATGGCTTTACGGAAACATTCTACACCAAACATGAAAAGTACAGCATCTAGTCGATGATATCAATGTATTGCTCGGATTCGTCACGACATAGAAGAGTTACCAACCGGTCACATGTCAACCTTTCCAACCCTGATACCTCCAAGATTATTTAAAATGTCACCGTAAGATTCGCACCCGCATCAAGGTGTAAGCTCAACTCCTAGGCTCAAGGCCTTAAAACTCATGCAATGAAATACCAATGCTTACACAAAACAGATACGATAAAGCAATGTCTATCCACCGGATAAACCTCAAGGTTCACTAAGGTTCTCTTCCTTAGGAACTATACGCGTCTTTGTATTTCAAAAATTTTATCGACCGGATAAATCTCGTGATCCTTCCGGGATCAAGTCATCACAAGACTGAAAAAATTGAACGATTGACCTGGATCCGAATCACCGATCCGTCATCGAAGTACTGTTTCAAAACCCAAAACGTTTCATGTTTATGTTTATGTCTTATGAATTATGTCTCAAGTCCTAAGTATTATGAAGAAGGATTGAGAATCCTCTTAGATAAGTCTTTGTTCCTTTCTAAGATATTAATTCCTTGGATTTCCAATAATGAAATAAGGATTGATTCCCTTAAGTCTTATGGAGTCATTGATGAACTAAGCCATCAATGGTATAGTACATGGTCTTGTTCCACCACATACCATACATAATTATCTCTTGTCTTCAATTCTAAGTTAACTACTTTAACTTAGGTTTTCACTCGTAAAACTTTACGATTTAGAGTTGAAAACTCTTTTTGTAAATCAAAACCTTTCTAATTGAAAACTCATTGATTTGAAAGAACTTTGTTACTTGATTAAGGTAAAGTACCTTAACTAATTTAAAAAGGTTTTTCCTTACTAACTTATTGCAAAATCATGATCTAAGTTTGTGTAAAAGAAAATGTAATCTCATTTAATTTTCTAACTATGATTTATTTAATTCAAAACTTAAAGACAAGGTCCTCTTTATATTTGAAAAAGGAATGTTATCTTAGTTCTAATATAAAGGTGATATCTCATTAAAATTTAAGGTAACTTTCATATTACTTTTACATCCATGAAATCACTTTCATCATTTTCTTTTTAAAACACTTAGTCAATTGTATAAACTATGGCTAAAGTAATAAGATATTTTCACCTTAGTAAAACACTTGAATGTCAAAACTCCATTTGATCTTTGGATCAAAATCACTTATTGTTTTTCTTTGAAATATAAGTTATTAAAACACTTTCTTGCTTTCAAAACTTTGAATGCTCAAGAACAACTCATGTTCTTTCCTCTTTTCATGGTCATGGCCGAATGCTCTTCATAATGGAATGTGAAGATTTTGCTTCACTAACTTGTCAAGTCATAGCTCAAAATGCTCACAATATTATGACAAACAACAATCATACATCATTGCATCATAATCAAGCATAAAAATCCTTACTTGATCTAGAGATCAAATATGGTTTTCAACATACATGAAAATATTTTTCATCCAATCACACATCATCATAAACACCTACTAAACATAGAACAATTATTACAGATCATGTTCTCCAAGAGAACTTTACCAATAAAGTAGTGAACCCAAACAAAAGGGTTTCACAAAAAAACATAAACAACCATTTTCACCTCCACTAATTTTGGTGTGATGAGGTTCACTCCCCATACCTGTGGGTGAAGTAATCCTCCGGATGAAAGTCGGTTGACTGGTTCGCGAATCTCCCGATTATCCACCCGAATACTCAACACAAACTACAATCACACAATCAATCAAACATTAACATCTAACAACACAAATTTTCCCTATTCTTACCCACTTAGGGTTCGGCCCTTCAATTTTAAAATTAGCTAGGGATGTCCAAAATTTCTTTTCTCTTGGATGGATGATCCTTAGGTATACCTAACACTAAAACAAGTCTCATTACTCAAAACTTGAATCAAAAACTCAAGCTTTCCCAACATATAGGTTTCGGCCACTACCTACCCATATGGGCTAGGAAAATCTTTTGGCTGCATGCTCTTAGATAATGAAAGAGAATGATGAATGTAACACCCCCCCCTCACGGGTGCTACATACTCGGACTCTAATGCGGAAATAAATCAATAAAATAAAACTCTGGTTGCTTTCGGAAAATACTTTAATTAAAGAGCTACGTTCGAAAACGCGGTTCTAAAAATTTTCTGCATGCATAGGCAATACAAACTCAAGATGAAGAAATAAACTCCTTACAACACATCAGTATTCACTGTTCATAAAACATAATCATAATATAAATCCTGGTCTAATATATAACATATTACAAACATTGAAAACATAAGTTCAAAAGCGTGCAGTAATATAATATAAGACTGCTCAAAATAAAAGACTCCTAAGCTGGTCGGCTAAAAGTAGCCATTGGGATACAACCCAACGTCAACTTCATCAGAACGCTCCGTCATCCAAGTCCTCACGTCTCCGCGGGGACCTATGAACAACATCTGTACATGTGTTCCAAAAACACAACAGGGTGTCCAACATGTACAGGCAAAGGTGAGATACTCATATAATAAGTTTATCACGATAGCCGCACAGGCGACAAACAACATAAATACAGTTATATGAACAGTTATTTATATAATACAGCACAACATCTCAAACACTATCATCAGTTATAATAATGCATGAGACTTCAATATCATCTTTATAATTCATGTACTCCGGAGATTCTAACTTCTCAACATCGAGCGATAGGCCGTAGTAACACCCGTAACACAATTGTCCTCATGAGTCGGCTTCTCTATTTAGGTCCGAATGCCAATTGCTCCAGGGTACCACGTCATAACCATATCCTGAATAGTCCAGTCCCTGATCGAGTTCATTCGTGCTGGGTAGTCGACTCACCACGGCACGGGGTCGCGAGGCCGCCGGCCACTTGTGGAGTCTCGACACACAGAATGCCCCTACAGACCTAGTGGTCTTAACCGGTTCTATTCTCAACTACTAGAGTTGTAGCTCGATTTCAAATGGCACGTCTGCCGGTTAATGCATGTACACAGAAAGTTTTCTGTTTTCTTTGCGTTCATTCTTTCAAATGTCGAGACATAAAGTCCACGACTCGTTTCAAAAAGGCATTACGCCCACTCAAATCAAAAACACAGGACACGAAGTCCGGGTGCTCAATCCACAAAATACTAGCCCTGACGTCTCAGCCACTAGGTTTGGGTTCGTCTCAAAGGTTCATTTCTCCAAACACTTTGGAAAATAAAACACACTTTGGCTTTCTTGAAACAAAACATCTTTTTGATCAAAGGGAACATTTTTCGGGAAAAACACCTTTCTTGGAAACAAAGACTGTTTTCTAAGGTTTCACGCCTCTTCAAAATACTTTACTAAAACAAAACACGATTTGCACTACTTTTCACAAAACCACTTTTTACTTTTCAAAAGAAAATACTTTTTCAAAAAGAAAGACAACTTTTCTTGAAAAAGCAACACGTTTTCCAAAAACCACTTTTTGATTTCCAAAACACGGTTTTCAAAACTTTGATTTCGATTCCGAGTCTTTTAACAATTATCGAGATATAGCCAGTCCTATGCTCATCCAGGATATAAATATATGTATAGATATATATATCAACAGTTCAATATCACAATAAGATATCATCCAAGGCATCCATGCCATAGTTATATCAAATAACCAACTATGCACAGCACTTAATATCCAATCAATCCAGGATATAGGTATACATATACATCAAGTCTTAATTCAATCATAACACACTAATCAATCATATGCCATGAGGCTACCAAACTCAAAATGAACTACTTCCCTTTACCTCACAAAAGTGTTCACTCCAAACTAGATCGGTTCTCGGCTCCGGTTTCGTTCGCGTCGCCTAAAACAATCAAACACAATTCAATTCAAACAACAAAGCAACATCAATCTATAACATCAAAACATAAGTTTTCTTCCCTAAGAAGGTATAGGGTTCGGCCATGAAAGGATAAAAAGGCTAGGGATCTCATTTGGTTCCAAACTTTTGGATGGTTGGTCCTTAAGCATGATTAACACTAAATCAAGTCCTATGACCCAAAAATTTGAGACAAAACTCATGGTTCTACACCCTATATGTTTCGGCCATGAAGAGGAGAAATAGGTTAGGAGCTTTGGTTGATGTTTTGCTTTTGGGTTTAGTGTTCAAAGACATCAAGTAAGCTAGAACAAGTGTTATATAGCCAAAAATTGCAACAAAACCCATCCTTGCACCATTATTAGGATTCGGCCCTCCCATGGAAGAATAGGGAGAAAATTTCTTTTGCGTTCATGCTTCTAGAGACTCAAAGTACACATCATGATGGGTTCATAGAAATTGGTTTCATGATCATAGGATTTTTCTACAATTTTCTATGGATTTTCAAAGTTCTAGATCTAAACTTGGATCTTCATGAATCAAGTGATTCAAGAGATGAAATAGAGAGATTGAAAGAGTGAAGATGAGGATCATACCTCCTAGGATCAAAGATTAGTGAAGAAGAAACAAGTTTTCACTCAAAAACTTCAACTTTTGATGATCAAACTAGGGTTTTTGTGAAGAACTTTTGATGAACACTCAAGAACTCATGAAGAACATGAAGAAAAAGTGAGAGAAAGAAAAGAGAGAGTTAATGGCCGAAAGGCCTAGTGAGAGAGTGAGAGAGGAATTTATATTTTCATCCTATGGCAAACTTGTAAATAAGCAAAAAGGGTAATTTGGTAATTCCTTCAAAGACTAGGGGCATTTTGGTCATTTTCCTTATAAATATCTAGATATTTCTAGAAAGGTAATAATGACATGGTGAGTCACAGGGCCAGAATGGTTATTCCATAAATTCTCAGGGGCAAAATGGTCTTTTCATTCAAGGGCAAATGGTAATTATGAAAAGGGTCAAGGGCATTTTATTCATTTCACGTCCAGATATTTTCTACATGCAATCATTACACTGATGAGTCATAGCACACCATGTGACTTCAACCTTATCCGTAGCGGGTCACTGAAATCTCCTATTCAGCTCTAATCGTCTCCTAGTTCGAGTATTCGCCCGAATATAATATATTATTCCTGACTTTAGTCGTCAGGACGGATTTTATCAAAGATGTAGAGAATAAAATCCCGAGACTTATTGTCTCGTTCACGAGTCCAAATTAGGTCTCGATGGTAGAAAAAGGCTACTATCCGTGAAAAACGCAGACCGGGCTTCGTTTGAGCTTTTGCCCGAAACTTAACCATGGCTTCCTATGGTTGTGTAGGACATTCCTATCTGGTCAGAATATATTATTGCAATTTCTAAGGCCTCGAATAAAATATAAGTTCATAAATACTAATTAATTAGGAAAACTCGAAAATCGGGGTGTTACAATGAAACTAACTCATAGAATTTGGTTTGACATTAAAAGGATTTTTCTACATTTTTCTAAGAATTTTTGAAGTTTATGAATCAAAACTCTAACCTCCATGAATCAAGAGATTTAAGAGAGGAAATAGAGAGATTAAGAGAGCTAGGTTGGAGTTTATATCTCCTTGATGCTAATACTTAAGAGAAACTAGCTTGAATCTGTTGGGGTTTCAAGAGGGATAATTTTTAAAAACAATTTATAAAAACCTCTTGAGCGGAAAAACCCCTTTCCTAAAGGACCATGTATTGCACATGAATCACAAGGATATTGTGTTTAACTCTTGCAGCGTAGCTTTACCACCAACACTGTGAGCACGTCAGCAGCACTGGTAAATCATGAACACTGCTACGGTGTGAATGACAACTTGATCTACACAGCTACAGAGCAGCAGATCCGAGGAACACTGCTGCTATCACCACAAAGGGAGGTTCTTCTCTATCACCAGTATTGCAAATAGCAATACCTCTACTTAGTCCATGCGAGCAAACCAACGTCAGAGATAGCGTAGTGCTAGCTATCAGGATTGGAAGAGCGCGACACACAGAGAGAGAAAGGAGGCGCGGCTGTCAATAGAGTATAGCGGCCGTTATGAGTGCTCTGTGTTGTGTGTTACTTAAGTGACATGCACAACTTACTAATAGCTGTCACTCACTTAACCTAACCCACTTGGGCCACTGTACGCTACAGGCCCAATGTTTAATTATTAATTAAATTATGTTTAATTAATCAATTAAACCTATCCTTATTTAATTATTAATTAAATCATATTTAATTAATCAATTAAATTAATTCTCTGAACATTTTCCCTATACGTGTGACCCTATAGGTTCTTAATTAATTGGAAATAATATTAATTATTATTAATTATATTAATAATCAATTAATATTATAAACAATGAGCGGCATCTAGCAATACATCATTGCTACCCAATGAATTAGAATATTGGTGATACAATTAAAACCTTATTGTAACCATATATAATGTGAAGTCAACGTCCTTTCGTCACAATGTCTTAATTGAACACAAGGCATAAATGTGTCATCCTTGTTAAGTCCAATTATTTATTTCTTGATCTAAAAATTGACGTACGATCATGTGGGCCCAATATCTTATATTGTCCCCCTTACCATGGCCATGCATTTCTACATCACATACCATCAAGAGGCCTATAGACATTACTCCTGCTATGTAGGAGGGACGAATCTATCTACATCACTCGCATTCCTCAACATGTTTCATTGCAGGCCCATTAACTACCTTTATAGTTGTCCTTTACAGACAACGTTTAATAGTATCAAAGCCTACAACTAAATATGTTAAGAATCGTAGTGACTTCAAGTCGAAGGACTACTTCACTATGGTCACCATGAGAATCACTTATGACACTTACATAACTATTATGCAGCGTTCTCATAGCGGGTTACTCCAGTATAAATATTCTACTAATATTTATATCTATGTGAAGACTTGATATCTTATATCTATGACCCGTGAGATGTGGTCATCAGTACACTCACATAATAGTCTCAATGTATTATTATTGTTCTTATTAATAATACTTGACTACGGATATTTAAGAATATTGTTCTATAATTTAATGGCATCTCATGGTCAAGTCATACTTGATGTTCCATTAAATGAACTACCTATTCTAAGGACTTTATTATGCTATAAATATGATCAACAAATATAACATAATAAATAAATGCCTTATACATATATCAAATATATGATCAAAGTCATGATACAAATGATTATCTATTCAAAATAGATTGGTCACTAGGGCTTACCCCAACAGAATAACCCAAAAATCTTGAAGATTCAAGCTTAAAATGAAGAGAAATGGTGAAGAACAAAGAGAGAAAATGAAGAACAAAGTGAGAGAAGAGAGAGAGAGAGTGATGGCCGAAATGGCCAAGAGAGAGAGAGAGTGAAGGGTAGATATTTTCTCACTCAAGGGTAAACTTGTAATTACCCTAAGGACATTTTGGTAATTTCATTAAAGATCAAGGGCATTTTGGTCATTTCGCTCCAGATATTTTGAAAATCATCATGACACTGGCACACATCCCAAGGTGACATTGACCTTATGTGACTTCAAGATTATCCGTTAGCGGGTCCCGTTAAATCCTTCTACAACTCCGATCGTCTCCCGGTTCGAGTATACGTCCGAATATTTTATATTATTTTCAATTTTTAACGTCAGGAGTGATTTTAGAAAATTTGTAGAGAATCGAATTCTAAGACTAACTGTCTCGTCCGCGAGTCAAAATTAGGTCTTGATAGTAGTAAAACACTACTGTCAGTGAAAAACGCAGACCGGGCTCCGTCTGAGTTTTCGACCCAATATTTAACCAAGCTTTCTACGATAGTGTAGAGCGTGACTATGGTCTCGGATTATTTTATTTCACTCTCTAGACCCTGCAATAAAATACAACGCATAAATATTGTTTAATTCATATTATAAAGCTTGAAAAATCGGGGCGTTACATTACTACCCCTCTTAAAAGAATTTTGTCCTCGAAATTTAACGTACCTCTTAAAATAGACTCGGATACTGTCGTCGCATGTCTTCTTCTCTTTCCCAGGTAGCATCACCTGAAGTCTTGTTCCAGATAACTTTGACCAAAGATATCTACTTCCCTCGCAGTTGCTTTACTCTTCTGTCCTTGATCTTAACAGGTAATGTTTCATAGATCAGGTTATCCTTTAGCTGTACTGAATCAGACTTTGTGACATGACTGGGATCCGGAATATATTTTCACAATTGCGAAACATGAAAACATTACGAAGGTTGGATAGAAAAGGCGGTAAAGCTATTTGGTAAGCTACTAGACCTATCCGATGAAGAATTTGATAAGGTTCGATGAATTTTGGAGTGAGTTTTTTGGACTTAAGCACCCTGCCCACCCCAGTCGTTGGGGCGACTCTAAAAAACACATGATCACCTTCTTCGAACTCAAGGGGCCTACATCTTTTATCCGCATAACTTTTCTGTCGGCTCTGAGATGTCTTCATCTTTTCTTGAATGAGTTTCACCTTCTCAGTTGTTTGTTGCACTAGTTTAGGTCGTAATGAAGCACTTTCTCCATCTTGATACCAACACAAAGGTGTTCTGCAACGTCGTCCGGGCCATCCCTATGCTTGAATGATAACTATTGTTGTAGGTGAACTCTATCAACGGTGGGAAACTCTCCCAACTTTCGGCATGTTCCAGCATACACACCCTCAATAGATCCTCTAAAGATTGAATCTTCCTTTCTGATTGTCTGCCAATCTGAGGATGATAAGCCGAACTCAGTCGTAACTTCGTTTCTAAGGCTTCATGTAAACTCTGCCAAAATCGCGAACTAAAACGTGGGTCGCTATCTGATATGATGCTTGAAGGTACTCTATGCAGTCTCACAATCTCATGAATATAAATATGAGTCAACTTCTCCATGGAATACTTAATATTGATAGGTAGAAAATGAGCTGATTTCGTAAGCCTATCAATTACTACCCAAATGGAATCACACCCCTTAGGTGTCCTTGGTAAACACGTCACAAAATCCATCGTTATGCTGTCCCATTTCCACTCTGGGACATCCAACGGAAGTAACATTCCTGCTGGCCTTTGATGTTCAACCTTTGCTTTTTGACACCAAGCAAGACGCCACATAATCAGCCACATCTATTTTCATGCCTTGCCACCAAAATAACCGCTTTAGGTCTTGGTAAATCTTGGTTGATCCTGGATGCATACTCAACTTGCTTCTATGAGCTTCGTCCAGAATTAACCTCCTTATCTCTGGGTTGTTTGGCACACAAACCCGTTCTCCTCGTCTTAGGATTCCATCTACTCCTTCTTTGTATTCAGACGTCATCCCTTTCTTCAGATTTCCTCGCTCTTTCTCTAAATACTGGTCGTACACTTTTTTCTCCCGAATCTGATCCATCAGATCACATGATACTGTAACCATACCCACACAAAGTCTCCTTGGCACACTGACCACAGACAGATGTATATCTCTGAACTGTTCTAATAGCTCGTGTTCCTTAACCATTATGGCAGACACATGTAACACCTTCCTACTCAGGGCATCCACTACCACATTAGCTTTTCCCGTATGATACTGTAACTGGAAGTCATAGTCCTTCAGGAATTCCAGCCACCGTCTCTGCCTTATGTTGAGCTCTTTTTGATCGAACATGTATTTCAAGCTCTTATGATTGCTGAGGACATTGAACGTCGAACTATACAAGCAGTGCCTCCAAATCTTCAACGCAAAGACCACCGTTGCTAACTCCAGATCATGAGTAGGGTAATTCTTCTCGTGCACTTTCAACTGTCTCGAGGCATACGCTACCACATTCCGATTCTACATTAGAACACAACCTAACCCCTGGTATGAAGCGTCACAGTACACTTCGAAAGGTTTGCTTGGATCTAGCAATACCAACACTGGCGAAGTAGTCTGCCTCTTCTTCAACTCTTGAAAACTCCGCTCACAGGCTTCAGTCCATTCAAAAGCCTTATCCTTCCTCGATAATTGGGTAAGGGGTCCTATAATCTTAGAAAATCCCTCGATGAACCTCCGCTAATACCCAGCCAAGCCCACAAAACTGCGTATCTCAGTCACTGTGGTTGGTCTCTCCCATTCAAGTACTGCTTCAACTTTCGACGGATCTACAACAATTCCTTTCTTTGAAATCACGTGACCCAAAAACTGCACTCGGTCGAGCCAAAACTCACACTTAGACAGTTTTGCGTACAACTGTTTCTCCTTCAGAACCCGAAGAACCACATTGAGATGTTCAGCATGTTCTTCCCGGTCTCGTGAATAGATGAGTATGTCGTCTATGAAAACAATGACAAACTTATCTAGATAGGGACGAAAAATCCTATTCATATAATCCATGAATATGGTTGGAGCATTCGTCACCCCAAACGGCATTACAAGGTACTCGTAGTGCCCATAGCGTGTTCGAAACGCTGTCTTTGGTACAGCCTTTGCCTTCACAAGAATCTGGTGATAACCCGATCGCAGATCAATCTTGGAGAAAACTGCCGCTCCCCTCAACTGATCCATCAAGTCATCTATCCTCGGAAGAGGATACTTGTTCTTAATGGTAACCTTGTTCAACTGGCGATAATCCACAGATAAGGGAAAAGTTCCATCTTTCTTCTTCACTAACAGCTCATGTGCTCCCCACAGCGACACACTGGGTCTAACGAACTACTTCCCCAATAAGTCCTCCAATTATTCCTTCAAGGTTTCCAACTCTGCAGGTGCCATACGATACGGGTCCTGTTCCAGGCACAAGATCGATCGAAAACTCAATGTCCCGAACTGGCGGTAATCCTGGTACATCTTCAGGAAAGACTTCCGGAAACTCGTTCACGACGGGCACATGCTCTAGGACTAGCTCACTCTTGACCTCCAAAGAAGATAACAACATGTATCCCTGAGCTTCTTCTCTCAAAGAAGCGTTTACTTGGTTGGTAGTCAAAAATCCAGAATTCTCAGAACTAGGAAAAACTAAGGTTTTATTTGCACAGTCCAACAGGATTTGGTTAGAAGATAACCAATGCATTCCTAAGATTACATCCATTTGCGAAATAGGGAAACATATTAAATCAATCAAAAACATTCTATCTTTTACAGAAATAGAACAATTCAAACAAACTTTAGTAGTTATAACAGGCTTTGCAGTAAGTGTAGCAATTACTAAATCAAAGGGTAAAGAAGACACAAGCAATCCCAAAAGATTCACATAGTCATATGCAATAAAGGAATGCGTTGCGCCTGAATCAAACAGTACAGTTAAGGTCTTACCTCCCATGACGCACTGACCTTGGATCAAGTCTTCATTCTAAGAAGCCTCAGCTCCACTTACAGTAGAAACTCTGCCTCTTGCTTTAGGCCTCGCTGCTTATACATTATTGACAGAATGTTCAGATTTCGGTTGCACATAGTCGCGTGAAATATGCCCGGCTTCCAACACCTGAAGCATATAATCCCCTTGATCGAGCATTCTCTTGTGGCATGATTACTCTTTCCACACTTCATACACTTGATTGGGGCGTTTCCAGACTGACTGAAACCCCCACTGCTTCCTCCCACAGAACGTTGTTGATCTTGCTGCTTTGAGTATGGCTTCCATCGAGATTTGTTGTCACGACCACCGTTCCCTCTGTGGAACCTAGTTAGTCCCGAACACTGTGCTCGCTTGTCCTTGTTAGGCTCCAAGCTCTCGATTAGACGACACTTTTCCATCAGCCTAGGAAAAACAGAAATCTCCAGAGGAACCACAACCCTTTTAAATCGAGCCTCAGACCCCCTTCGAACTTCCTGCATTTCCACTCCTCTCTTGGGTTGTCTAGAAAGTAGTTTGAGAACTTCGCCAAACTTTCGAACTTTGCCCTGTACTCAGCTACAGACATTCCCCCTTGTCTCAGCTGGAGGAACTTCATCTCTTTCTCGTGCCTCGCACTTGCAAGAAAATATTTCCCCAGGAACTTCCCTTTGAAAGCATTCCAGTCTACAACTTGCTGATCATGTATCAGCACCTGACGGGCTCCTTCCCACCAGTATTCAGTATCCTCCACCAGCATATAATTTGCATAGACAACCTTGTCGTTCTCAGTACACCTCATAGCTCCAAAGATCTTCTCCAAAGTCTGGATCCAACACTCAGCTTGCTCAGGATTGAACTCACCCTTAAACTGAGGTGGGTTCCTACGGAGGAATTCATCCAGTCATCTACCCCCAGTAGCTCTCTAATCACGTTGAACCATCGAAGCAACCATATCCCGTATGGCATTCACAGCAGCATTCAGGTTTTCAGCAGCCATTGCTACCTTCAAAACCAGAATTATCAAACTCAAGGGACCATAACACAATTAAATCAAATAATATTACCTCCCTTATAGAGATAACAACAGAGAAACACAGAGAACCCAACACAAACAAGACAGACCATAACCTACAAAACCCAAAAGACTCGGCCAGCTATGATACCAAATAATGCAACACCCTTTCCCGAGTGTCACATTCCCGAACGATTATAAGGTCGAAAAATAATATTAATGCGGAAAATACGGTTTTTTTTCTTTTCACAATGATGTAATGGGATTAGTAAAGGTAAGTAATAATAAATGAATTTAGATTCACCATGCATTTCTAGAAGTCATACAGAATTACTTACAAAAATAGAAACAATACTGTATACAGACATAGGTCCAAGCCTAACTGATAATAAGTATATAATAAGTACTAGGAGTCACAGCTCCCCAAAAGGTACAATAGACACTTGACACAGCCTGGCCAAAACTAAACAGCAAAAGGAGTCCCCCTCCGGACTCAAAGTATATGTTGGACTGAACTGTCGTCGCGTCCATCTGCTTAAGAAGAACAGCAATACCAGCAGAGAAGATATACAGATATGGATGAGATTCCCAATCATCAACACAACAAAATAGCAGAAGTAAAAATGGGACGACGCACCAAGTAATAACATACTTAACATGCATACCATAAATCTCAATATATCATGTTAAATAATTAGCAGCATAAAATAAGGCATTCTCGAAAACAGAACAACGATGTATAACAAGTAAATGTAATCATTAACAGCCATGCAATGCAATGCAATGTACATGACTCAATGCCATATGCCACAAGGGTAAAACTCTGACCCCTACTCCATGGAGCTAACAAAACATCAGAGAGAGTGAATGGGAGGACATGTTCCGTGTACGCCAGCCTTGGGCAAGATGCTACAACATTCGTAACGTGCACGTATCTGGCTTTATGGAAACACTCTACACCAAACATGAAAAGTACGGCATCTAGTCGTGGATATCAGTGTATTGCTCGGATTCACCACGACACAGAAGAGCTACCAACTGGTCATTTGTCAGCCTTTCCAACCTTGATACCTCCAAGATTATTTAAAATGTCACCGTAAGATTCGCACCCGCATCAAGGTGTAAGCTCAACTCCTAGGCTCAAGGTCTTACAACACATGCAATGAAATGCCAATGCTTACACAAAGCAGATGCGATAAAGCAATGTCTATCCAACGAATAAACCTCAAGGTTCACTAAGGTTCTATTCCTTAGGAACTATATGCATCTTTGTATTTCAAAACTTTTATCCACCGGATAAATCTCGTGATCCCTCCGGGATCGAGTCATCATACGAATGAAACAATTGAACGATTGACCTGGATCCGAATTGTAACACCCTGCTTTTCACTTCTATGTCTATATGTTTTAATACTTGCTTATAGATGTTTGCATATGTTTTTTATGCTTGTTTTTGGTGCATAAGTTCATAGTTGTAATAGTTCAGCCTTTAGAATAATCGATCCATCCGAGTCTAAATAACCTGTTTCACGATTTTGGCCATATCTTGAGTTTTAGACATCCGATTAGGGTGATCTTGGATGCGTTGGAAAGCTTAGATAATTATTTACAAGTCTGATATAGGTGTCGAGGCCAAAAACACGTTTTGTGAAAGGGAAATTGATTTGGGAAATCGATTTTCAGGTCAAGAAATCGATTTCCAGAAAGTGGAAATCGATTGTTTAAAGGGCAAAATCGATTTCCATGGTTGTGGAATCGATTCCCATGCGTGTCAGAGCTTGTGTACGCGTTTGGGTTACCGGGCTATGCTGTGTATGACCCATTCGTCCTAAAACGTCCCTAACAGTTATATATACATAGCGTATGGCCTAAACCTACTTTCAAAACCGAATTACACTCACAAGTTGCCTCTTCTCATCCCTAAGAGTTCTCACTGATCTCTTGCTCTAGAAAACCCAAAAGGACGAATCCTGCTTTGGTGTTCTTCGTCAAGAACACGCCGTTGTTTGGCTAGTCTATCCCTGCTGCTAGAGTTAATCTCCTAAGTTAGAAACCAAGTGTTACGATCGTGATCGAGTGCTGAACCCGTAAGAAGGAACAGTAGCAGAACTTGGCTCTGTTCTCTTTTCCTTAGGTTGTGAATCGTCATACCAGGTTTGGGGGGAGAAACTTGGTCATGAATATGTGGGTTTTGGGATAGATTAAGATGAAGGGGTTAACCCATGACCCCTATGTATGCCTGCGTATGCCTATGAATGTTGTTATGTTGTTTTCTGGCTATATGAGTATCGATTAATGAATAATTTGAGGTTATAACATGTTTATAACTATGAGTTCATGATTTATATGATTGTTGGTGAATTGATGATGATGAACATGTTGTTTATGCCATGATATGGTGTTTTGTTAACCTTATGCTATCAAAACATAGTTATAGGGAGAAAATAAGTAGGCAATGTGAGATTGATGACTAAGGATTAGTTTGAGAACCCTTAGGTTATGATTTATGAGTGTTGGACTAATCAAATTGGTGATAAATAGCTTAGGCTCGAATGATATGTCAATTAGAGAACATAGACTGGTCCGATAGCGGAGAAAACCCGCTACTACATGATCTGACACCCAAAAATCGATTTCCAGCACATGGAAATCGATTTGAATCGACCAAGAATCGATTTCCAAGGTATGGAAATTGGTTTGGCCTTGTAAAAATCGATTTCTAGAATCGATTCTTCTTGTTCAAAAATCGATCGGGGAAATAAATTTGAACATGTTGAAATCGATTTCCATGTAATGGAAATCGATTTGAGGACTTGAGAAATCGATTCCAGAGATTGGAAATCGATTCTCACGTGCCCAGGAGCAGTTTTGACCCCTTATGCTTGATGGATAGTGTTATATAGGTTTGTTATGATCTAAGGATTTTAAGTTACCCTTAGGAGCTTAAGAATACTTGATCTTTGATCATACTTAACACTAGGATGTAACCCCATGGTTTAAAATAGAACGAGTTAGAGAAGAAAGTCATGAAATAATAAAGATAATCACGAAGATGCTGTTAGTAATGATAACAATGAGTTATTATTAGTGATGTTGTTGATGGCCATCGTGGATGGTCATAGTTAATAATCAATGTGATTGATTATGGTGGTGAATGGTTGGCATGTGTTTGCATATTGATGAACATTACACGCATCATACGTTGAAGTTGATATGTTGGGTGGAAAGCAAACGATGAATCGCAATAGTGGAGGCCACAATGGGTGTTATCCCGACCTTGAGGGTACATTGGGTATGGAAGTTCCAGGTGACATGGGCTAGCTACCTATTGTCGGAGTGACCTAATGAATAAGCTTGAGTACCCTGACTAGCCACTATACGTTATCAGGATTAGTGAGAGTGTTCGGGGATGGCCCATGGTCTGGCATATCATCCACGTTGTTAACCGGACATGTACTCCTAATCGTCTTGACAAAGTTAGAGTTGTTGGCCACATGCATACGGAGTAGTGATGTTGCATTCGCATTGACATGCATCTTTGATATATATATATTGATTATACATGTGTTGATTGATGAATGTTGTATGTCATCTTAATTACTATTCCATTCCGTTTACATATATTTATGATCGTATTTCTCACCCCTATCTTTTGTTGTTCTTGTGCATATGATGTTGCATGTGCAGAGGAGGGTGAGCATGCCGACGAGGAGTGATCCCGTGGAGATCTCTCTTAGTAGTAGTAGTTAGGATTTACGTTCAGTTGTTTAGTTTTATTCTGATGTATTATCGGTATATGTATACCAACTCTGATATGTGACATCGGGATTTGGGTTATGTTTATTATTTATGTTTTCCGCAGCTTGTTTTAAAGGATTTTGATTATTTCAGATTCCTACGTTTAAGTTATAGATGATGTGATGCACATTTCCCTTGAGAATTTGTTATATTATTTTTTTTTAAAGACATGTATGATTTTATTTATATTTTATTTTATGCGGGGTGGTGGGTGTCACATTTAGTGGTATCAGAGCCGGTCTGTCCTACAGGCCGGGGTATGTGTCTGTTGTGTTCTCTTCTGTGTACTCTTATATGATTGTCTATGACAATGGTGTAGAGTATTAAGTGTTTAGTTTAGTTTTGCTTAAACTTTCGATATTGAGCAGTTGCTTGAATGATGCAGGAAGTTATGGTGGGTAGAAACGATTGTGCGATTGCTGATGCCCTGGAAGCATTAGCTAATGCCATAGGGCAGAATCAGAATAACAACGGAGGTGGACCTGCTGAATTTCAGGGTTTGGATAAGTTCCAGAGAAATAATCCGCCATCCTTCAAGGGAGCTTATGACCTTGAAGGTGCTCAGACATGGATCCGAGAGCTTGAGAAGATCTTTCGGGCCATGGCATGCACCGATGCTCAGAAGGTTACCTTTGCTACCTTCATGTTGGTAGAAGAAGCTGAACATTAGTGGGAGAATTGCCGCCAACATTTAGAAGCTGAAGGCACCGTTATTACTTGGGATGCCTTCAAGGAGAGATTCTTGGGGAAGTATTTCCCTGCTGATATACGCGACAAGAAGGAGATGGAGTTTCTGGCTTTGACTCAGGGAAACATGTCCGTTGGGGATTATGCCGCTAAGTTTGAGGAGCTGTCATGTTACTAGCCACTCTACCAGTATTGTAATGATGATCGCTCCAAGTGTGTGAAGTTCGAGAATGGTTTGCGTCCAAAGATTAAGCAAGCCATCAGCTACCAGGAGATCCGTGTTTTCCCCACCTTGGTGAACAAGTGTAGAATCTTTGAGGAAGACTACAAGTCCAGAGTTGCTCAGTTCAAGAGTTCTGGTCCCCAGGGTAGCAAGAGGACGACCCAACAGGATAAAGGAAAACAACAATTGGCACCAGTTGGTCGTGGGATCAAGTACGCTGGCAAGAAACCGCAGTATACATCGGGACCAGCCAGTGGCGGAGGATTTGCCTCTTCTAGGCCAATCAGGTGTGGCAAGTGTGGTAAAGAGCACTTTACTCGTGACTGCAAGGAGACAGACATCATCTGCTTCAAGTGTGGGAAGCCTGGTCATATCAGTAAGGATTGTAGTGGAGCAAAGACGGAGCCACAGAGTGCCAGCAAGAGTTCTCAAGCCAATCGACTGAGGACAAGTGGAAGAGTCTTCACTCTTAGTGGAGCTGAAGCCTTAGAATCTGAAGACCTGATTTAAGGTAAGTGCCTCATCAAAGGGACTCCTTTAATAGTGTTGTTTGATTCGGGTGCGTCGCATTCCTTTATATCACATGACTGTGTTGAGTACCTTAGATTACCTGCTGCCCAACTTGAATATGATCTAGTTGTTGCTACCCCTACCATTAAGCCCGTTGTTACCTCACATATTTGTAAAGGTTGTTCCATTGTCATTGATGATAGAAATTTCATAGTTGATCTTATATGCCTACCCCTTAAACAACTTGATGTTATTCTTGGTATGGACTGGTTATCTGCCAATCATGTCCTTTTAAATTGCTTTGATAAAACTGTTGTTTTTGGAACTACTGTCGATCCTAAGAATCCGAGTTTTCTGACTGCCAACCAAGTCAAGGCTTTTATTAGAGAAGAAGCCCAAGTATACATGATCTTATCTTCCCTGGAAGTAGAGAGAAAGGCTGAGGTTAAGGATGTGCCAGTTGTGAGAGAGTTCCCAGAAGTGTTTCCCGAGGATATTTATAGTTTGCCACCTGAGAGAGAGGTTGAGTTTAGCATAGACTTAGTGCCAGGTATAGGACCTATATCCATAGCACCTTATAGGATGTCCCCTCTAGAACTAGCTGAGTTGAATAAACAGTTAGAGGAATTGCTCCAGAAGCAGTTTGTTAGGCCTAGTGTGTCTCCGTGGGGAGCGCCAGTGTTGTTGGTGAAGAAGAAAGATGGCAGCAGGAGGTTGTGTGTCGATTACCGACAGCTCAATAAGGTGACTATTAAGAATAGGTATCCTCTTCCTAGGATAGATGATCTTATGGACCAGCTGATAGGAGCTTGTGTGTTTTCTAAGATAGATATAAGATCAGGCTATCACCAAATTCGGGTCAAGCCTGAGGACATTCCAAAGACTGCGTTCAGAACACGCTATGGCCATTATGAGTATCTAGATATGCCTTTTGGTGTGACTAATGCCCCTGCCGTGTTCATGGACTACATGAACAAGATCTTTAATCCATACTTGGATAGGTTTGTAGTTGTCTTCATATAGATGATATCCTAGTATACTCTAAGACTAAGGAGGAACATGAGGAGCACTTGAGGATAGTCTTGAAAACTCTGAAGGAAAAACAGTTGTATGCCAAGTTGTCAAAGTGTGAATTCTGGTTAGAAGAGGTGAGTTTCTTAGCACACATCATCTCTAGAGGAGGGATAGCCGTAGACCCAGCTAAGGTTGAAACCGTGCTCCATTGGGAAGCACCTAAGTCAGTGAGCGAGGTTAGGAGTTTCTTGGGTTTAGCCGGGTACTATAGGAGGTTTATAGAAGGATTCTCTAAGATAGCTTTGCCTATGACCCGCCTTACTAAGAAAGGTCAGATCTTTGCGTGGGAATCTAATTGTGAGGAAAGTTTTCAGGAGTTGAAGAATAGGTTGACATCTGCACCTGTGTTAGTGCTACCCAATCCTAGTGAACCTTTTGTAGTGTACTGTGATGCTTCGAAGCAAGGTTTAGGTGGTGTGTTGATGTAGAATGGTCAACTAGTAGCTTATGCTTCTAGGCAGCTTAAGACCCATGAGAAGAACTACCCTACTCATGACTTGGAGTTAGGAGCTGTAGTGTTTGCCTTAAAAATTTGGAAGCATTATCTTTATGGAGCTAGATTTGAGGTCTTTAGTGATCATAAGAGTTTGAAATACTTGTTTGACCAAAAGGAGCTGAATATGAGACAGCGTAGGTGGATGGAATTTCTTAAGGATTATGAGTTTGAGTTGAGTTACCACCCAGGTAAGGCCAATGTAGTGGCTGATGCTTTGAGTAGAAAAACCTTACATATTTCAGCCTTGATAGTTAGAGAGATGGATTTGATAGAGGAGTTTAGAGATTTGAGTTTAGCTTGGGAAGTTACCCCTAAGAGCATTAGGCTAGGAATGTTGAATATCACTAGCAGTTTGATGGATCAGATTAGAGAAGGGCAGAAGATAGATGTATACCTTTTAGATCAGAGAGAGTTGATTGCTCAGGGTAGAAATCTCAGTTTTAAGGAAGGGACAGATGGAATTTTGAGGTTCCAAGATAGAGTTTGTATACCTGATGTTCCAGAGCTTAGGAAGTTGATCCTTGAGGAAGGACATAGGAGTGGTTCGAGTGTTCACCCAGGAGCCACAAAGATGTATTAGGATCTGAAACGGATGTTTTGGTGGCCTAGGATGAAAAAGGAGGTGGCTGAGTTTGTGTATGCTTGCTTAGTGTGTCAGAAGGCTAAGATAGAGCACCAGAAACCTTCGGGTAAGTTGCAACCTTTGAGTATTCCTGAGTGGAAGTGGGATAGTATCTCTATGGATTTTGTGTCTGGACTCCCTAGGACTCCAGCTGGTTGTGATGCCATATGGGTTGTTGTGGACAGGTTAACCAAATCTGCCCATTTCATCCCTATGAACATGGAATATCCATTAGAGAAGTTGACTGGGTTGTATATCAGAGAAATAGTTAGATTGCATGGTGTACCCTCTAGCATAGTTTCAGACAGAGATCCTAGATTTACCTATAGATTTTGGAATGGTTTGCATGAGGCCTTAGGAACTAAGCTTAGATTGAGCTCGGCTTATCACCCACAGACCGATGGTCAGTCTGAGAGAACAATCCAATCCTTAGAAGACTTGTTGAGGGCGTGTGTGTTAGAGCAGTCTAGTAGTTGGGATAAGTTTTTACCCCTTATAGAGTTTACCTACAACAATAGCTTCCATTCCAGTATTGGGATGGCACCTTATGAGGCTTTGTATGGGAGGAGGTGTAGGACACCCTTGTGTTGGAATGAGCCTGGAGAGAATGTTGTGTTAGGACCTGAGGTAGTACAAGAGACTACAGAGAAAGTGAGGATGATACAAGATAAGATGAGAGTGGCACAGAGTAGGCAAAAGAGTTACCATGATAAGAGAAGAAAAACTCTCGAATTCCAGGAGGGGGATCATGTGTTCTTGCGAGTTACTCCAATAACTGGGGTTGGCAGAGTAATGAAAGCGAGGAAACTTACTCCTAGATTCATTGGCCCTTACCAAATTCTAAAAAGAGTCGGCAAAGTCGCCTACCAGATAGCTTTACCCCCGTTCTTGTCAAATCTTCATAACGTGTTTCATGTGTCTCAACTTCGAAAGTATGTTCACGATCCAAGCCATGTGATAGTAACCGATGTGATTCCACGAAAGGATAACTTGACCTTTGAGGTGTTGCCGCTTCGGGTTGAAGATCGTAGGGTCAAGCAGCAGAGAGGGAAGGAAATTCCCTTGGTCAAGGTCATTTGGAGTGGAGCTACAGAAGAAAGTGCTACGTGGGAGTTGGAGAGCAAGATGAATGAGTCATACCCGCATCTGTTTACTCATGGTGAATAGAAATTTCGAGGACGAAATTTTTATAAGGGGGTGGAATTGTAACACCCTGCTTTTCACTTCTATGTCTATATGTGTTAATACTTGCTTATAGATGTTTGCATATGTTGTTTATGCTTGTTTTTGGTGCATAAGTTCATAGTTGTAATAGTTCAGCCTTTAGAATAATCGATCCATCCGAGTCTAAATAACATGTTTCACGGTTTTGGCCATATCTTTAGTTCTAGACATCCGATTAGGGTGATCTTGGATGCGTTGGAAAGCTTAGATAATTATCTACAAGTATTATTCAGGTGTCAAGGCCAAAAACACATTTTCTGAAAGGAAAATCAATTTCCAGGTGAAGAAATCGATTTCCAGAAAGTGGAAATTGATTGTTTAAAGGGCAAAATCGATTTCTTTTATAAGAAAATCGATTTGGCCAATGGAAAATTGATTTCCATGGTTGTGGAATCGATTCCCATGCGTGTCAGAGCTTGTGTACGCGTGTGGGTTACCGGGCTGTGCTGTGTACGACCCATTCGTCCTAAAACGTCCCTAACAGTTATATATACATAGCGTATGGGCTAAACCTAGTTTCAAAACCGGATTACACTCACAAGTTGCCTCTTCTCATCCCTAAGAGCTCTCACTGATCTCTTGCTCTAGAAAACCCAAAAGGACGAATCCTGCTTTGATGTTCTTCTTCAAGAACACGCCGTTGTTTGGCTAGTCTATCCCTGCTGCTAGAGTTAATCTCCTAAGTTAGAAACCAAGTGTTGCGATCGTAATCGAGTGCTGAACCCGTAAGAAGGAACCGTAGCAGAACTTGGCTCTGTTCTCTTTTCCTTAGGTTGTGAATCGTCATACCAGGTGTAACGCCCTTCATTACATTAGTAACCCAAATTAATAATTTAAATAAAAGAAGGTAAATAAAATTTTTCTTAAATAAATACTGAATAAATACTTAATACAATATTAATCCAAAATGATTGTTTATATTAATTCAAAACCGAAATAACATATCAGTTTCAAAACTTCAAAACAGGGCGTCTATAACATCTCGCTTAAGAAAATAACTAAAAGATAATAAAGGTCTTCCTGGCATATGCCAAACAATACTAACCAAGCTCTAAAACTAAAGAGATAGTCTTCAAAACGTCTGGCTGCTCAACAGGGACATCCTCAGGCTCTGAAAACAATACTACTAATGAGATACAAAATCTCAGTGAACAGAAATACAGTTTAAAGGGTTTTCACAAAAGCATTGTTCTCAGCCGGTGCGGTAACCGGAAAAAACTATCCATGGTACCCGCTATTTTCAAAATAATGTATAGTAAAATAATAATAATAATAATAATATAAATTATTATTGACGGCAAACTGTCATCATTAACACATCACAAATCAAATATGACAAAATCTTATATATCAATCAATCTCAAATATCCTCATATGTCATATGACTTTCAAACTGCACATAACAATGGCATCCTATTGCCTACCTTACTCATGAAGGCATTTCGATGTCATATTCTCTTCAGCGACATTACTCATTTCGATACCAACCATTGTACGCTGGTGGTATTACTCATTTCTACATCCCAACGTGTGGCGATGTTACTTTCGATATCCCATCATGGCAGTATTTCATATTTCGACACCCCAATTCATTGGCAGTATTACTTTCGATACCCCTATCATAGGCGGTATTGCAGCAAACAACATTCAACATATTAACAGTTATTGAATCATGCCAATATCACATATATCATCAAATAGTGCATATATAGCATGTCAATTCAACCAAATCACGTATGTATCATATATATCATAGCACCAATCTCAATAATAAACATTTAATTGACGGCAGAAAAACCTTAGAAGTAAAACCCCCAAATTTGTAAAATCAGGATTTGACCAAACCAGGATTATTTTCCAAAAAACGTATTTTGAAAGCATAACCCAAATCCCAAAATAATTTGCACCATGAAAAGGGTGAGAAAGAGTATTTCTACTCACCTCTCGTAGACCTCCAAAAGCTCCAAAAATTATCTATGGCAAATCCTAATGTTCCACCAAGAATTATTCATCTCTTTACTGACGTTATTATTCCCTCTAATGACGTAAAACCACGTCCTCTCAGCATTGCAAATATCGTTCTCAGTATTTTTACGTTGCTATGGCTATGCGGCGCTGCACTACTTAGAACCAAATAGGTCTTTACTTTTCATTTAGAATAATCAACCCTGTACGTGAAGCTTTCCTATATATCCTTCCTTGTTCTCTCAAATCAAGGCCCACTATTTCTCTTTCTTGTGTTTTTTTCCTTTCTTTAAGAATTCAAGGTTGAATTCTCTAATACGCTGCCCTTGTAGAATGGATTTGGCTAAGGCCAATTTCTAAACGCGAAAAATAAATTATGTGGGACCTCCCATGTGGTGTGTTTTGTTTTGTTTTTTTTTATTTTTAATCTTTCAAATATTGTTTTCTATTTTTTAATTAATAAACAATTTCGATAGTTTCTTATCCAAACAATTTTCTACACTAAAACCCATAACAACTTAATCTTTTTATTAAAATAATTATATTAGAATTTTAGGATGTTATATTTTGTCTCCTCCTTTAAGAATTTCGTCCTCGAAATTAATCTCATACATGCTCGTTCAAAAACTTTACATATGCAAAGAGCAAAACGTTTTAAAGTGTCTTGTTTGATAAGATCTGGATACAGCGCATGATATCCTCCTCAAGTTCCTAAGCAGCTTCCTCCGGAGTTAATCCTTCCCAACCCATCTTCACCAAAGGAATTATCTTGTTCAACAGAGTCTTATTATTCTCATCGATGATCTGATTAGGTCTGGCTTAAAGATTAAGTTACCCTAAATTGTATTGACTCAGGAGCTATTACATATGAAAAATCTGGTACGTACTTCTGGAGCTTAGAAATATGGAAGATGTCATGAAGATTGACAACGACATTGAATAAGCTAATTGGTAAACAATAGGTCCGACTACACATTTTAGATTTTGAAAATGACCCAAGAACAAGGAATTGGTTTCTAATTGACTTTGACCCCCACATCCCAATCTTAGGAATAACTCTCAAGAATACATGTTCCTTTTCCAAAAATTCTAAAGCTTTTCTTTTCTAGTCGGCACAACACCATTCACCTAATCTGCGCAGTGCGCATCTTTCCCCTCTAAATCCTAACTATGGTCTTTTGGATTAAATCCGCTCCTAGCAACATCTCCTCACCTACTACTAATTACTAACATAAAGGGGACCTACATATTCTAATCACACCATCAATATACATATAGTCATTAACTATTTCACCACATATTAAGTGTACAATTCATGACACCTTAAATATAAACATAATTTTAAAGAAAATCAATGATAACATTTACAGACTAAAATCATGCACTTAAGTGTTTGTTTCTGTCCATCATACTAAAATCATAATATCTTCACTTGCATTCCATCATTATAAGCATTCTCAAAAAAGATTCATGACAAATAATTCACAAAAGAAATTAAATTAATGTTTTATACCTTTCATACTGTAATACCCCAATGTACAGTAGGATACTACTTACCATTAACTACATAAGATAAATATAACGCCCAAACAACCAATAGGATTTTAATTAAAATCATTTACAAAACATGGTACAAGGTTTGACTTGGAATACATCTCATTTTAAAAAAAAAAAAAAAACACTAGACATTTTACACTAATTGTAAAAAAAAAAAAAAAAAAGATTCAGGACTCCGATCCAGCAACAACCTCGAGGACCCCAGCTAACATTGGGACAACTGCCAAAGCATTTCCGGACATACTTTACAGCCCCCAACAAAGAAGCGGTCAAACTGAAACAAAAGGGTGAGGGGTGAGATATAATAATCTCAGTGAATTCCTGCAAACAGACACTCAATTCAATATATATAAGTATAAGCAACATCGATACATAATCAATGAAATTAAACTTCACACACTTGGACATCCTTTTAGTTTTATCAGTGAAAAATGTCGCTATCTCCCGCGCACCAAGGTACTTAAGAGGAACTAGCTCTATGATGTAAGGCATATTATACGTCTATGACCACAAGCGGCGTCCCACTTGCTTTGCACTTACCTTCTTGCCTTCCTAAATGAAAGGACTTCTGTGATTGCCTTCCAAACGGGAAGGACTCTATACTCGACATCTGAAATGTCTTTGACCTCCATTCTAACTCGAATCAGGGATAGAGGATGGTCGTCATTATTGGATGCCAAGCTATAGTTTACTTTTATGCATTATCGTTACAATACAAAACATTTTAAATCAGCCCAAATAACCTTCAAACAAATGCTTATCAAGAATTAAAACATCAACAACACCTGCAGCAATTTCCAGTTTTCAGCCAACTTCTATGAATTTGTTAAAATACCAAACGATATCGGATTTGGGAAAACGACCCCTCTATGGAAAGCTTAACATGTCTAGTTTATAAATAAAATTTTACTTTTGAGGAAAAGATGACCAAAAAGTAAAGTTTTAACCAACAAGCTACTGCATTTGAAAAACAGGACAGCAACTATCCTCTGACTTGTAACAGGTTTCTCTTCATCAATACTCAATGAAAAATAGAAAACTCAGTGCCAACAAAACAAGAATCATTTAGAAAGGAGTTTTATAGAAACATTTATAAGCAAAACACTGAACCTATGTCAATACGATTTTGAGGATAGAAACCATAACATTTCCTAATAAGTAATATAACAAACACCTATCAAGCGAGATTTTTAACATGTCTATTCTCACATGTTAGCATTTCAAAATCACCCCAATATCAAAACCAATTTACAATTACACATGCATATCCAGAAATTAACTACAACATACCAACTAATGACCATATCATAACAATATGCATGCAACACAAGGAACATCACAACATCTTCAAAGAGTATAACTTATGCTTGAGTTTATGGTTACCAAGCTCTAAAACTAAGGAGGAACATACAGTCACAAAGAGCACCATACCAATTGCACATATACGTATTATTCATGTTTGGACAAAATTAAAACACATAGGAATCTATTCTACACAAATCAAGTACCATTATGCTCACAGTTATATAAACAGAATTTGCAGCAACTTGGAACTGGGTTTTCTCCACCAAAACTCTATCAAAATTAGAATTTCCAGAGCCTAAAATGTAGCCAAACATGTCTATTTCCTAATGGTACAAGAATGGTCCCAATCCAATGGCTGTGAAGGGAGTTAGGGCTAGAACACCACAACAACATAAAAACAAATCCTCTGTTTTTGACAGCAACTTGAAAGTCCGTTTTCTTCTTCTACAATTAATGAAATTTAGTCATTCCAGTGCCTATTTCGTGGAACATTTTGTCTAGTTTCCAATGGTTTAAAATTCGTTTCAGAACGACCTCTGTGGAGGAAGTTATTGACAAAATACTAACAGGGTGTCAATACGGGTTTGGAGATTAATTCCTCCCCCTTTATCAATTTCACCCAAATCAGCCCCTTATTCAAACATGCAATTAAACCCAATTATTCATATCACAAATAGAGTCAAAAATTAACAATTTACAAAGTCAATATGTAACGCCCCGATTTTCACGTTTTCTAATTTTTCAGTATTTTAACGTCTGTATTTTATTCGAGGTCTTAGGAATAGAAATAAAATATTCCGAGACCATATCTTCTTCCTTAGAGCAAAACCTCCATTGTTGTTCATGAGAAATTCATGAAACCTTGTTAGAATCGCTTGATTCCTTAAGCAATCTTCCTTCATTTCAAGGTATGTGCCAGGAACAGGACTAGCGTCTATGGCACCTTATCATATGGCACCTGCTGAGTTGGAAACCTTGAAGGAACAGTTGGTGGACTTAATGGGAAAAAAAAAAAACAGTTCGTTAGACCCAGTGTGTCGCCGTAGGGAACGCCTGTGCTGTTGGTGAGAAAGAAAGACGAAACATCTCGCTTATGTGTGGATTAGCACCAGTTGAACAAAGTTACCATTAAGAACAAGTATCATCTTCCGGGAATAAATGACTTGATGGATCAGTTGAGGAGAGCGGTAGTTTTCTCCAAGATTGATTTGCGATCGGGTTATCACCAGATTCGTGTGAAGACAGAAGATATACCGAAGACAGCGTTTCAAACACGCTATGGGCACTACGAGTATCTTGTGATGCCGTTTGGTGTGACGAATGCTCCAGCTATATTCATGGATTACATGAATAGGATCTTTCGTCCATACCTAGATAAGTTTGTCATTGTTTCATAGACGACATACTCATCTATTCGCAAAACCAGGAAGTACACGCTGAATACCTTAGTGTGATTCTTCAGGTTCTGAAGGAGAAACAGCTGTATGCAAAGTTGTCCAAGTGTGAGTTTTGGCTCGACGAAGTAAAGTTTTTGGGTCATGTGATTTCAAAGGAAGGATAAAGCGTTTGAATGGATTGAAGCCTGTGAGGAAAGTTTGCAAGGATTAGAGAGAAGGTTGACTACTTCACGTGTTAGTGCTGCCTGATCTCAAGGGAATATTTGTGTTCACACTTCTACATATTCCTCAGTGTATTCGACATTTGATTGAATTGATAATATGGTGTCCATTGGTCTGGACACTAAGCATTATGAATAAGGATTGAGAATCCTCTTAGATAAGTCTTTAAGCCTTTCTAAGATATTAATCCCTTGTCTTTCAATTAAGGAAACAAGTGTTGATTTCACTTAAGTCTTATGAAGTCATTGATGTACTAAGTCATCAATGGTATAGCACATGGTCTTGTTCCACCACATACCATACTTTCTTGAGTTATAACATAAACAACTTCTGGATACTGGAAGTTTCTTGATGAAACTTAGTCTAATCACTTTTACTTTTGGTGAAGGTGATCCAGTTTGATTTTTGCCAGACTGTTTATTTTTGATTCCCAAGTTTATTGGAAGGTTCTTATGAAAGAAGGAACTTTATTAGAATCATGGATGTAAACATGTATTAGCTATGCATTTTTACACTCACGAACCTACTGAAGAGTCTTTTTGCATACTGGATATTCCTGTATTCATCCCAGATTGGTAAAATTCTTTTGTATACTTTCTTCTGAGACCAAGACCAAGAAATTTTTCCTTTGTTGAAAATTTCTTTCCTTAATCTTCCGCAACCGAGTAGGTTTAGTTTTAAGTCACGGAATTTCGAGGACGAAATTCTTTTAAGAGGGGTAGGAATGTAACGCCCCGATTTTCACGTTTTCTAATTTTTCAGTATTTTAACGTCTGTATTTTATTCGAGGTCTTAGGAATAGAAATAAAATATTCCGAGACCATAGTCATGCTCGACGATATCGTAGGAAGCTACGATTAAGTTTTGAGTCGAAAACTCAAACGGAGTCCGGTCTGCATTTTTACACTGACAGTATGATTTTACTGCTCAGAAGACCTCAGATGGACCCGTGAACGAGACAATAAGTCTTAGAATTTGATTCTCTACGTTTTGGTTAAATTTCGTAAAAATTTCAGAAAAATAACTTCTTGACCTTCGTTCGGGCGGAATCCTCAATCGGGTGACGAACGGAGCCACATATGGACTTACCGAGACTCGCCAACAGATAATCTTGATATCACATCATCCCAGGACACTTGGGAGAGTATGCCAGAGTCGTCATGACGATCGGGAAAATCTAGACGCGAAATGACCAAAATGCCCCTAACCTTAGTCTTTTGCACTTTTACCATTTTACCCTTTTGGCAAATGACCATTTTGCCCTTAAGTGACTTGTTTTAAGGCTGAACTCAGCCCTCACACCCTCTCATTCATGCAGCCCAGCCCTCTTGAAGAGCCAAGAACACCCATCTCCTTCCGTAGAGCAAAACCTCCATTGTTGTTCATGAGAAATTCATGAAACCTTGTTAGAATCGTTTGATTCCTTGAGCAATCTTCCTTCATTTCAAGGTAAGATCACTTCTATGATCTCTTAGCTTCTTGAATATCTCTTTATTTCAAGATCAAGATCCATTTTCATGAAAATCATTTCTTAGATCCAAAACTTTGAAAATCCATAGGAAATTGTAGAAAAATCATTTTGATGTGAGACCAATTTCTTTGAACTCACCTCATCATTCTCTATCTAAACCCTAGAGATTATGATTCAAATCTCATCATAGCTCAAAAATCACTTTATGGCCGAACCCTTCTTGATGATGATGAATAGTGTTTTCATCAATTTTTGATTTCTAACACTTGATTTCATCCTTAGCTTTCCTAATGCCTTTTAATCCATGAAATGGAAAACCAAGATCAATTCCTAGCTTTATTCTCTTTAGGGTGGCCGAAACCCTCTTTGTGAGAATTGTTGAGTTTGGTTTGATTGTTGTTTAATGTTTGATTGTTTGGTTGTTTGTAGTCAGGAGGTTCACAAACCAATCAACCGATTTTGATCCGGGAATCTGCTCTTCAACAGGTATGGGGAGAAGAACCTCATCACACCAAGATGGTGGTGGTGAAGATGGTTGTTTAAATTATGTGTGGGTGAAACCCTTTAGTTTGGGTTCACTTTTATGTACTAAGTTTTGTTAAGTTCTCATGGAGAACAAGAATGTCATGATGAGTTTATGCTTTGGTATGTTGTGGTGTGCTTTAGCATATGTTAATGATGAGATGATTGAATGAAAAACCATTTTCATGTATGTTGGAAAACCTACTTTGATCACTAGATCAAGTATGGACTTTTATTGTTGATTATGAGACCATAATGTGTGATGGACTTGGATGTTTGATTATGATGTAGTAATGTGTATTATGGTTATCATGATTGTGTAAGTGTTGTGAGCCATACTTTGATTGGTGGATGAAGTAAAACTTCACATTGATTCCTAGTTGGCTATTAGCCATGACCTTGAGGAAAGGAAGGATACGAATAGTTCTTGGACAAGTCAAGTTTTGATGTAAAGAAAGTGTTTTCAATAACTTGTGTTTTTCAAAGAAAAACCCTAAGTGACTTTAAATGGAAGTAAATCTCAAAGTGCTTTCACCAAAGTGAAACATGTTTTATACCTTATCCTTAGTTCATCGAGCTAATCAAGTGACTCAAAAATGAGAAAAGAAGTGTTTTCATGAAGAGAATCAAAATGGTTCCATAAGGTTGATGTCTTGTTTTAAGGCAACTTTTCGCTAAGCGAAATTACTTTCGCTAAGCGAAAAACAGGGAAAGTCTTAGTTGGGCATCACTGCCTCACTTTCGCTAAGCGAATTCATATTCGCTAAGCCAAACAAGCGAGTTTCGCTACGCGAATTAAGTCTCGCTGAGCGATCCAGAGAAGTCTCCAAAGGAGGTATAACCGCCTCCATTTCTCTAAGCGAAATTATACTCGCTAAGCGAATAAAGTGAAATTTCGCTACACGAATTCTGTTTCGCCGAGCGATCCAGAGGTGTTTCCAAAGAGGTGTAACCGTCTGTACTTGCGCTAAGCAAAATAATATTCGCTAAGTGAACCAAGCGAATTTCGCTACGCGAATTATGTCTCGCCAAGCGATCCAGAGGGGTTTCAAGAGAGGTATTACTGCCTCAATTTCGCTAAGCGAATGTAAATCCGCTAAGCGAATTTTATGTTTCAGAAAATGCTAGAAATGAAGTAAGTAGTTCAAATGTTGTTTTAAATCAAATGAGTTTTCAACTGTAAAAGTTGTTTGGTTTACAAAAGGAGTTTTCTAACTCAATCGTAAAGTTTTACGCGTGAAAAACCTAAGTTAAGTAATTAACTTAGAGTTGAAGACAAGGGTTAATTAAGTATGGTATGTGGTTGAAGAAGACCATGTGCTATACCATTGATGACTTAGTACATCAATGACTTCATAAGACTTAAGTGAAATCAACACTTGTTTCCTTAATTGAAAAACAAGGGATTAATATCTTAGAAAGGCTTAAAGACCTATCTAAGAGGATTCTCAATCCTTATTCATAATGCTTAGGACTTGAGACATAATTCATATGATGTAAACACAAACACGAAACGTTTTGGTTTTCAAAACAGTAGTTCGATGACGGACCGATGATTCGGATCCAGGTTAATCGTTCAATTGTTTCCGTCTTGTGATGACCGGAATGAGAGAGATCCTGAGATTGTGCAGGTATGGGACTGTACAGTGGAAGGAATCCTGAGGCTATGCAGGTATGGGACTGTATAGCTAAGGGAAGGCATATAAGAATTGATTGGTACTACCCATACCAACAAGATTTATCTTCTTTTCGGGAACCTAGAACATAAGAACTTTATAGTTAAGCGTGCTTGACTTAGAGTAATTATGGGATGGGTGACCTTCTGGGAAGTTTCCTAGAAAGCGTGTGAGTGAGGACAAAACACGCTGAAAAGACTTGTGTTGGTTTGTGGGGACAGTCGGCGATTCTGAAAGCGGTCCGGATCATTCCAAAGGAGTCACGAGATATTTATCCGATGGATAAATATTTTATAAAGTAAAGACGTGTGTAGTTTCTAAGGAAGAGAACCTTAGTGAACCTTGAGGTTTATCCAATGGATAGACATTGATTTATCGCATCTGCTTTGTGTAAGCATTGGCATTTCATTTGCATAGTTGTAAGGCCTTGAGCCTAGGAGTTGAGCTTACACCTTGATGCGGGTGCGAATCTTACGGTGACGATCTTCGATGGTCTTTTTGGAGGTATCAGGGTTGGAAGGGATGACATGTGACCAGTTGGTGATTCTTCTGTGTCGTGGCGAATCCGTGCAATACACTGATATCCTCTACTAGATGCCGTACTTTTCATGTTTGGTCGAGAGTGTTACCGTAAAGCCAGATACGTGCACGTTACGAATGTTGTAGAATCTTGCTCATGGCTAACAGAAATCGGAACATGTCCTCCCATTCACTCTCTCCGAATGTTTTGTTAGCTCCATGGAGTAGGGGTCAGAGTAGTACCCAGTGACGTTGACATTGAGTCATATACATTGCATTGCATTGCATGTTTACATTACTGTTATACATCATTGTACTGTTTAAGATTACCTTACTTTATGCTGTTAACTGCTTAACATGATATTATGCTGTCAACTGCTTAATACATTTGACATTGAGAATTTTAGTAAGCATGTTGGGTACGCTGTTACCCGATGAGTCATCCCGTTTTTACTACTGCTGTTTTGTTGTGTTGGTGAACGGGAATCTCACCCATATCTGTATGTTTTCTGCTGGTACTTGTTGTTGCTGCTTGAACAGATGGACGCGACAATGGTTCGGTTCAGCAGTCCCTTTGAGTTCGGAGGTGGACTCTTTTGCTGTTTTAGTTTTGTTGTCGGCCAGACTATGTCAGTTTTTGTAGTACCTTTTGGGAGCTACGACTCCTAGTACTTAATTGCATTTTCTTATGTCAGTTATACATTAGACTTATGTCTGTATACAGTAATGTTGATGTTTCTGTTTTCCGTTTTCTGTTTCTGTATTTATAATACTGCATGTATGTCCTAGTAATGCATGGTGAACCTAAGTTCACTTATTAGTATTATTTATTACCTTTACTAAATCCCATTGCATCTTGTGAAAAGTAAAAAAGAAAAACCGTATTTTCCGCATTAAGAAATATTTTCGGCCTTATAAACGTTCGGGAATGTGACACTCGGGAAAGGGTGTTGCACAATAAATCATGTAGCAATTATTTGGGATTTATGGTTACCCAATGTTATAAATAAGCAAGAACTCACCTCAACCAAGATTAGGAGTGTAGGAACACAAGGAATGGAGTGGGTTGATGATCCTAAGCTTCACTTTGCTCTATTTCTTCCTCTCTACTCACATGCAAGCTTTGGGCATTTGATGGAGTTCCTCTTCTTCCCCTTCTCTTTCTCTCTTCCTTTCTGCCTTTCTTTCTTTTCTTCTTTTCTGATTTTTCTTCCTTCTCTCACGTCTCCCCCTTCTTCTTATCCCTTTCTATTCTCTTTTTTTTTTTTTTAATAATAAAACCCAACTTACTCTTTACACCCCTTCAACTACTTAATACACCCATGCCTAAATTCTAAACATTTCTTCCTTCATAAGTTAAAAACATTTATTCTTAACCACCATTAAAACACTTCTCCCTCAAAGATAGTCTCCTTCTATTTATTGGATAATGTTATTTATCCAATTAGGAAATTTAAAATATTACACATACGTAGATCTTATAGTCCCTTATATTCCACACCAAAACTATTATATTGTTAACAGCACAGAGAAATTTTTATAAAATAGATAAACAAATAAAATGAAACAAAGAAAGAAAATTAAAATAGTAGAGACATCCATATCCCAAGTTTTATCTAGTCCAAGTTGATAATTTCATAAGAAAATAAATAATTTCATTTTCTATTAAGAGATGGTCTTACTAAAACAAAATTTGGTAACAAAAACATAATATGATTTAGTTAACTTGCAATTAAATTGTGCAGTCATTGAGCATATACAACTTTCAAAACAATTTTTATCAATAAATATAATAGTAGAACTAAGAAATCAATTTCATTTTGATTTTTGAGTAAACACATACAAATAAGTATAGAGAGAAAATAAATAGGCAATGTGAGATTGATGACTAAGGATTAGTTTGAGAACCCTTAGGTTATGATTTATGAGTGTTGGACTAATCAAATTGGTGATAAATAGCTTAGGCTCGAATGATATGTCAATTAGAGAACATAGACTGGTCCGATAGCGGAGAAAACCCGCTACTGCATGATCTGACACCCAGAAATCGATTTTCAGCACATGGAAATCGATTTGAATCGACCAAGAATCGATTTCCAAGGTGTGGAAATCGGTTTGGCCTTGTAGAAATCGATTTCTCAAATCGATTCTCCTTGTTCAAAAATCGATCGGGGAAATCGATTTGAACATGTTGAAATCGATTCCAGAGATTGGAAATCGATTCTCACCTGCCCAGGAGCAGTTTTGACCCCTAATGCTTGATGGATAGTGTTATGTAGGTTTGTTATGATCTAAGGATTTTAAGTTACCCTTAGGAGCTTAAGAATACTTGATCTTTGATCTTACTTAACACTAGGATGTAACCCCATGGTTTAAAATAGAACGAGTTAGAGAAGAACGTCATGAAATAATAAAGATAATCACGAAGATGCTGTTAGTAATGATAATGATGAGTCATTATTAGTGATGTTGTTGATGGCCATCGTGGATGGTCATAGTTAATAATCAATGTGATTGATTATGGTGGTGAATGGTTGGCATGTGTTTGCATATTGATGAACATTACACGCATCATACGTTGAAGTTGATATGTTGGGTGGAAAGCAAACGATGAATCGTGATAGTGGAGGCCACGATGGGTGTTATCCCGGCCTTGAGGGTACATTGGGTATGAAAGTTCCAGGTGACATAGGCTAGCTACCTATTGTCGGAGTGACCTAATGAATAAGCTTGAGTACCCTGACTAGCCACTGTACGTTATCAGGATTAGTGAGAGTGTTCGGGGATGGCCCATGGTTTGGCATATCATCCAGGTTGATAACCGGACATGTACTCCTAATCGTCTTTCCAAAGTTAGAGTTGTTGGCCACATGCATACGGAGTAGTGATGTTGCGTTCACATTGACATGCATCTTTGATATATATATTGATTATACATGTGTTGATTGATGAATATTGTATGTCATCTTAATTACTATTCCATTCCGTTTACATATATTTATGATCGTATTTCTCACCCCTATCTCTTGTTGTTCTTGTGCATATGATGTTGCATGTGCAGAGGAGGGTGAGCATGTCGACGAGGAGTGATCCCGTGGAGATCTCTCTTAGTAGTAGTAGTTAGGATTTACGTTCAGTTGTTTAGTTTTATTCCGATGTATTATCGGTATATGTATACCAACTCTGATATGTGACATCGGGATTTGGGTTATGTTTATTATTTATGTTTTCCGCAGCTTGTTTTAAAGGATTTTGATTATTTCAGATTCCTACGTTTAAGTTATAGATGATGTGATGCACATTACCCTTGAGAATTTGTTATATTATTTTTTTTAAAGACATGTATGATTTTATTTATATTTTATTTTATGCGGGGTAGTGGGTGTCACACAAATCACCTGTTCGTCATCGAACTACTGTTTCAAATCCCAAAACGTTTCATGTTGGTATTTATGTCTTATGAATCATGTCTCAAGTCCTAAGTATTATGAAGAAGGATTGAGAATCCTCTTCGATAAGTCTTTGTTCCTTTCTAAGATATTAATTCCTTGGATTTCCAATAATGAAATAAGGATTGATTCCCTTAAGTCTTATGGAGTCATTGATGAACTAAGCCATCAATGGTATAGTACATGGTCTTGTTCCACCACATACCATACATAATTATTTCTTGTCTTCAATTCTAAGTTAATTACTTTAACTTAGGTTTTCACGCGTAAAACTTTACGATTTAGAGTTCAAAACTCTTTTTGTAAATCAAAACCTTTCTAATTGAAAACTCATTCATTTGAAACAACTTTGTTACTTGATTAAGGTAAATTACCTTAACTAATTTAAAATGGTTTTTCCTTACTAACTTAGTGCAAAACCATGATCTAAGTTAGTGTAAAAGAAAATGTAATCTCATTTAATTTTCTAACTATGATTCATTTAATTCAAAACTTAAGGACAAGGTCCTCTTTATATTTGAAAAAGGAATGTTATCTTAGTTCTAATATAAAGGTGATATCTCATTAAAATCTAAGGTAACTTTCATATTACTTTTACTTCCATGAAATCACTTTCATCATTTTCTTTCTAAAACACTTAGTTAATTGTATAAACTATGGCTAAAGTAACAAGATATTTTCACCTTAGTAAAAGACTTGAATGTCAAAACTCCATTTGATCTTTGGATCAAAATCACTTATTGTTTTTCTTTGAAATATATGTTATTAAAACACTTTCTTGCTTTCAAAACTTTGAATGCTCAAGAACAACTCATGTTCTTTCCTCTTTTCATGGTTTGCCCTTCATAATGGAATGTGAAGATTTTGCTTCACTAACTTGTCAAGTCATAGCTCAAAATGCTCACAATATTATGACAAACAACCATCATACATCATTGCATCATAATCAAGCATAAAAATCCTTACTTGATCTAGAGATCAAGTATGGTTTTCAACATACATGAAAATATTTTTCATCTAATCACACATCATCATAAACACCTACTAAACATAGAACCATTATTACAAATCATGTTCTCCAAGAGAACTTTACCAATAAAGTAGTGAACCCAAACAAAAGGGTTTCACCCAAACAACATAAACAACCATTTTCACCTCCACCAATTTTGGTGTGATGAGGTTCACTCCCCATACCTGTGGGTGAAATAATCCTACGGATGAAAGTCGGTTGACTGGTTCGCGAATCTCCCGATTTTCCCCCCGCATACTCAACACAAACTACAATCACGCAATCAATCAGACATTAACATCTAAAAACACAAATTTCCCCTATTCTTACCCACTTAGGGTTCGGCCCTTCAATTTTAAAATGAGCTAGGGATGTCCAAAATTTCTTATCTCTTGGATGGATGATCCTTAGGTATACCTAACACTAAAACAAGTCTTATTACTCAAAACTTGAATAAAAAACTCAAGCTTTCCCAACATATAGTTTTCGGCCACTACCTACCCATATGGGCTAGGAAAATCTTTTGGCTACATACTCTTGGATAATGAAAGAGAATGATGAAACTAACTCATAGAAATTGGTTTGACATTAAAAAGATTTTTCTACATTTTTCTATGAATTTTTGAAGTTTATGAACCAAAACTCTAACCTCCATGAATCAAGAGATTTAAGAGAGGAAATAGAGAGATTAAGAGAGCTAGGATGGAGTTTATATCTCCTTGATGCTAATCCTTCAGAGAAACTAGCTTGAATCACCCAAAAATCTTTAAGATTGAAGATTAATATGAAGAGAAATGGTGAAGAACAAAGAGAGAAAATGAAGAACAAAGTGAGAGAAGAGAGAGAGAGAGAGTGATGGCCGAAATGGCCAAGAGAGAGAGAGAGTGAAGGGTAGGTATTTTCTCACTCAAGGGTAAACTTGTAATTACCATAAGGACATTTTGGTAATTTCATTAAAGACCAAGGGCATTTTGGTCATTTCGCGTCAAGATATTTTGAAAATCATCATGACACTGGCATGCATCCCAAGGTGACATTGATCTGATGTGACTTCAAGATTATTGGTTTGTGGGTCCCGTTAAATCCTTCTACAGATCCAATCGTCTCCCGGTTCGAGTATGCGCCCGAATATTTTATATTATTTTCAATTTTTAATGTCAGGACTGATTTTAGAAAATTTGTAGAGAATCAAATTTTAAAAATAACTATCTCGTCCGCGAGTCAAAATTAGGTCTTGATAGTAAGTAGTAAAACACTACTGTCAGTGAAAAATGCAGACCGGGCTCCGTCTGAGTTTTCGACCCAAAATTTAACCATAGCTTCCTACGATAGCGTAGAGCGTAACTATGGTCTCAGATTATTTTATTTCACTCTCTAGACCCTCCAATAAAATACAATGCATAAATACTGTTTAATTCTTATTATAAAGCTTGAAAAATCGGGGCGTTACAAGAATCAATTTTTAAAACTCTTTGATCCATAAGTTTCATTGTTCTTCACTTAGTTCTTGTTTAAAACTTCTAAGTTATAAATTCAAAAATCTCTAGAAAATCATAGAAAGCTCAAGTTTATGTGAAATCAATTTCTTTGATCCTAGTTCATGATGGTCTACCATGATCCAAGAGTTGGAAACCAAAAGAGCTCTCTAGCTCAATTGGAAAAAAGGGGCCGAAACCTCCATTGATGAGTGGAGGGAGTTTTGGTTCAAGTTTTGGTGTAATAGACTTTGATCTAGTCTTACCACACCTAATAAGGATGGAATCCAAGAGATGAGAATTTTTGGAACTCCCTAGCCATATTTTCTTACCCATGGCCGAAGCTAGGAGGGGGAATTAGGAGAGAATTTTTGTGTTTTACAGTTGTTGTATTGATTGATTGATTGTGTGTAGTTGCCGACGAGTAATCGGACAAGGAATCGGGAGAGTTCGTGGACCGATCGGACAACTTTGTGCTTACCGGGAATTTCAAGAGGTAAGGGGGAAATGCCTAAGGGATTCTCCCGATGACTACATGTCATCATATTTGATCTGTATATATGTAATTAAGTTGTGTGGTGATTGATTTATTTACTTTCGGCAATTATTTGAATTGTTGATAATTGTTTGTTAATATGCGTTATAGTAGTTGAATATGTGTTTTAACTGTATTATCTGCTATAAACATATTATGATGTTGATTGTTGATTGGGAAGCCTGACAGTGGTCAGTTCTCAATTAAGTAATGGGGATAAAAGCTTTAAAAAGCTTTGTATTAATGATACAGATTTATTTGTGGAAAACGTTGGGTATTTTCAACAACGTTGTTTTTCTAAAGAAAAAGTGGATCCAAAAGTAATTTATGAAGTTAGTAGGAAAAAATTAGTTTTTAAGAATAAATTAATCTTTATGTAGAAAAAGTAAAATTAACAGGAAAAATTTAAAGTCTTTGGAACTTAGGACGTTTTGACGCTAAAAAACGATGTTTTAATTCCGAAAAGATTTATGGAAAACGTTTTGGAAAACAGAAATGCTGTTCTGGGACGACATTTTGGTCTCAGCTGTTTCCTTTCAAAAGTTGGTTTTTTGGGAAAGGACTTTCAACCAAAATTAAGTTTTTATCAGAGTTCGTTGGTTTTCAAACTATTTTCAAATAGAAAAGTTTTTCTGTAAAACGAGTTTCCCCAATGGTGTAAAATCCGACAGCTTGGATGAGTTGCAGAGTTTTCATTTTGGATTTGTGTTTCACAGGACGAAAAACGATGTATAAACGATGAAAACGTGAACCTAGCATACGAGACGTCGGGATGCTAGTGTTCTGTAAAAAGTAGCACGAGAAGCCGTGCAACGGTGTTATGGACTGCATGTCCTATGGACTATTTGTCCTCCTCTTATTATGAGGAAACGTGATTAAAGCTGAATGATGTTTTCTATTACCACGGACCTTGGGATGGTGCATCGGTCTAGGGATCCGCGATTGAGCACTCGGACGTTTCGTCCTGTGTTAACGGTGAAGGGTTTTAAAACGGTGTAAACGATGAATAGTCGAGAGCCTTGAGCTACGACAACGAAAGAACGAACACAAAGAAAAGTGACAAGACTTGAAACATTTTTCCATGCATTAAAATTCGGCAGACGTGCCAACGGTGTTATTCTGGATATCTTGGTGGTCAGGATATTCAAACGGTGTATATATCATTGTGCCTTGATGGACAATGAAAAACCATAAACGGTGATCGCCTGTGCCTTGTGTTGGACAGTGCGCAATGGTTTTAACAACGGTGTGCCTTTTTGGCAATCGAGCTTGATCAACTCAATTTCTATAAAATGGTGTTGGCATCTCCGGAGATTAGGTAAGGAATTAGATGATGAATATCGAAGTGTCGTGCATTTCTTTTGGATAATGACGATGACTGTCGGGCATACGACCCTATGATATACTACTTGTTTATCTAGTAGAACTTTATACATGGTAATTATGCATGCTTATGTGCTGTTGATGTGTAATATATGTGGTTCTCGTGTGTGAATCCATATATTGCTATCTCACCCTTACATCTTTAGATGAGTTCCAGGATGCCACCGGAACATTTGGGGATCCTTTCCCTGATGCTTGAGGGCCCGGAAGGAGTGTGACGTATGAGAAGTCACCATGTTGTAGTAGTACGATCAGCTATAGGATATGTCCTATTTTATTTTGAATAACAGCTAGTTAATTGCTCTGGCTACTGAAAGCCATGACTGTTTTGAATGGCCGTATGTTTAAGGCCTATGTAGTATATTAAGACACCTTATTATGTATACTTTGTTTGATGGTTATTTACATGCGTGCTTACGTAACGTTGAGGTATGGCAAGCTAAGTTAGAAGAAAAATTTTATCACGGATTTTCATAAGAAGTTAAATACTTAGAAAATCTTATTTTCCGAAAGTAAACCAGCACAATTAATTAAAGTTTATTTTCCGCAACGGGTAACCATGTGCTGCCCCCGAAGGGGGTGTCACATTAGTGGTATCAGAGCTAACTAGGAAGGGAATATCCTTTGAATGGACGGGTGAATGTGAGAAGAGTTTTCAGGATCTGAAAAGGAGGCTCACTACGTCACCAGTATCGATGTTATCGGATTCTTCAGGACAGTTTGACGTATACTGTGATGCGTCATACCAAGGATTGGGTTGTGTCTTAATGCAAGACCGGAGAGTGGTAGAATATGCTTCGCGGCAGCTAAGAATTCATGAGAGGAATTATCCGACTCATGATTTGGAGCTGGCAGCTATAGTGTTTGCTTTAAAGATATGGCGACACTATTTATATGGAGCTAAGTTCATAGTATATAGTGACCATAAGAGCTTAAGGTATCTATTTGATCAGAAAGAGTTAAATATGAGGCAAAGGAGATGGATCGAATTCATAAAGGATTATGGATTCGATACCATCCAGGAAAATCGAATGTTGTAGTGGATGCGTTAAGTAGGAAAACCTTGCACGTATCTGTTATGATGGTGAAAGAGCTGGAACTGATTGGACAGTTTAGAGATTTAAATCTAGGTATGGAATTATTTAGGGATAAGATACACCTAGGAATGGTTACAGTGACAAGCTACTTTTTTGAAGACGATCAAGGAGAAGCAGGAGGTTGATCGGTATCTTTAGAAACTAAAGGAACAAGTAACTGAAGGCAGAACTTCTGAGTTTAGGATGAATCAAGATGGAGTCTTGACGTATGGAGATAGAATTTGTGTGCCAATGGATATAGAGTTAAGGAGAATGATCTTAGAGGAAGCGGACAAGAGTAGGTTGAGTTTTCATCCCGGAGCTACCAAGATGTACCAGGACTTAAAGAAAATATTTTGGTGGCCCGGAATGAAGAAGGAGGTAGTTGAGTATGTGTTGGCTTGCTTGGTGTGTCAGAAGGCGAAGATAGAACACCAAAAGCCAGCGGGACTACTACAATCTTTAGATATCCCAGAATGGAAATGCGATGGTATATCTATGGATTTCGTGTTTGGTTTGCCGAGGACTAACAAGAGGCATGATGCCATTTGGGTAATCATTGATAGGTTGACGAAGTGTGCTCACTTCTTACCTATTGGTGAAAGTTATACATTGGAAAAGTTAACCCAAATCTACATCCAGGAGATAGTAAGGTTGCACGGAGTGCCTTCTAGTATTGTTTCCGACAGAGATCCTAGATTTACATCTAGATTCTGGAAGCAATTACATGAGGCTTTGGGAACTAAGTTAAGGTTGAGTTCTGCTTATCATCCCCAGACAGATGGTCAGTCAGAATGGACAATTCAATCGTTGGAAGATCTCTTAAGAGCTTGTGTTTTGGAACACACAAGAAGTTGGGAAGAGTTCTTACCATTGATCGAGTTCACCTATAACAATAGTTTTCATTCGAGCATAGGAATGGTACCTTACGAAGCACTGTACGGCAGAAAGTGTAGAACACCACTATGTTGGTATGAAACGGGAGAAAGTCAAGTTTTAGGAACGGAGGTAGTACAACAGATGACAGAACAAATCAAGAAGATAAGGGAAAAGATGAAAATCGCACAGGATAGACAGAAAAGTTACAGCGATAAAAGGAGAAGACCTTTAGAATTCCAGGAAGGAGACCATGTTTTTTTGAGAGTGACTCCAAGAACTGGAATCGGCAGAGCAATAAAATCTAGAAAGCTTACTCCTAGGTTTATAGGACCATTTCAAATTCTTCGCCGAATTGGTCCTGTAGCCTATCATATCGCTTTACCCCCAAACCTATCCAATCTCCATGATGTTTTTCATGTTTCTCAGTTGAGAAAGTATTATCCTGATCCATCACACGTCTTAGAACCAGAGTCAATACAATTGAGAGATGACCTTGAGTATGAGGCTCTACTTGTAAGGATCGCGGATAGAAGGATAAAGGAACTCCGAGGTAAACATATTCCGTTGGTCAAGATCATATGGGATGAAGCTACCGGAGATGCTACCTTGGAACGCGAAGAGGACATGCAACGGCATCCCATCCTGATTAATCACATGACCTAAGAATTGTACTTCTTCTAACCAGAATTCACACTTGGACAACTTTGCATACAGTTGTCGGTCCTTTAACACTTGAAGTACGATCCTAAGATGTTCCTGATGTTCTTCCCGATTAAGGGAATAAATAAGAATGTCATCGATAAACACAACAACAAACTTATCTAAGAACGGTCGAAAAATCCGGTTCATGTAATCCATGAACACTGCTGGAGCATTAGTTACACCAAAGGGCATAACCAGATACTCGTAGTGTCCATACCGGCTTCTAAAAGCGGTCTTTGGTATATCCTCCCTCTTGACTCGAATCTAGTGATAGCCAAATCTTAAGTCAATCTTCGATAATATTAATGCTCCTTTCAACTGGTCCATCAAATCGTCAATCCTAGGCAACGGATACGTATTCTTGATTGTCGCCTTGTTCAGCTGTCGATAATCCACGCATAGCCTCGAACTTCCGTCCTTCTTTTTGACGAACAGCACCGGCGCTCCCCAATGTGAAGCACTCGGTCTTATAAACTCCTTATCCAACATGTCGTCCAATTGCTTTTTCAGCTCTGTTAACTCCGCTGTAGCCATTCGATAAGGTGCTATCGAAATTGGTCCAGTTCTCGATACGAGATCTATAGCGAACTCTATTTCTCTCCCCTGTGGTAAACCCGGAACATCATCAAGGAAAATTTCTGGAAACTCCTGCACTATAGGCAACGAATATAACGTAGGAGATTCCTTAGCTTGCACAGAGAGTAGCAACACATGTTTCTGAGATTTACTACCTAACTTACTATCTTTGGCAGGCATTAAGCTAGCTTGCTCAGGGAAAGATAAGGTCTTTTTAGAACAGTCTAACACTACATGGTTAGCCGAAAGCCAATCCATGCCTAAAGTTATATCAAGTTGATGCATAGGTAAGCAAATGAGATCAACAAAAAAAGTTCGACTCTCAATGACAATAAGACAATTTAAACAGACAATTATGGTTGTCAAAGAATTACTGGTAGGAGTAGAAACAGTTCAGTCATGGGGAAGTAAAGAAACAGGCAATTTCACATGATCCACACACTCTCGGGATGTGAAGGAATGAGTGGCTCCCGAGTCAAACAATACTGATAAGAGTTTACCTGACACTAAGCACATACCTTGTATAAGATCAGGGGATTGAGAGGATTCAGCTCCTCGTATGGTAAATACCCTTTCGGCGGCTTGTGGTCTTGCTGCTTGCTGTCCAGTTCTTGAGAATATTCTGGAGCTACGTGACCCATCTGGCCACACCGAAAGCATTGGCGAGCTAGTCTCCCTCACCGGACGATCTTTAATCAGATGCGATCTTCCACATCTGAAGCTTCTACTTGGTCGTTGATGTTGTTCAGCTGCACCCTCAGTGGCTCTTCCATGACGTCCTCCACCTCGTCCGCGAGCCATTTAATCTCCCGTGGAAGAAATTATCAGCTCACATTTGTAAGACATACAAGACCATATTATCATATGCATGCATCATATGCCTCACAAATGTTCGAACAGTTACCTCTTACGATAACTCACGTATCGGACACTCTACCCAACTTCTAGGCATAGTCAATACCCCATGCGGGTTCTACTAGACACGGCCAGAAATTACAACCTAAGCCAAGTAGTCCTTGATTAAGAATCAAACTGCTCTAATACCACAAAATGAGACAACCCCTTCCTCGGAGGTCCCATTGGTAACCCGAACTCATGTTCTTAACGTTGTAGCGCAGCATGGGAATAAAAAAAATGCGGAAATAATAAAACAACCAACACTGATACCACAACTATATATGTCATACATATAAAAGTATGGACTCCATCAGTAGAGTCTACAATAACTGATACCAATTATAAAAGACTTCAGAATACGCACCAAATAAAACTGAAAGCATAGCAACGAAAATAGAAGTACATACGACTTCCTCTCCTGGCCCCAAAAATACATGTCACTCAACCCATATACTGGCCATAACAACTACAACTACTAGCCCCAATGTTTAACGTCTTCCAGCATCGGGATACAGGGCTCTTCCACCAGCATCTGGTTCTACGGGTATACCATCAATCTCCTCCGGCAAATCCTCAACAGGATCTTCTCGTACAGTCGAGAATAATAAAATACGACATAGAAAATATAGGGGATAAGAAACAACAATTCATCATATATGGGAAAATGGCTATATAAAATAATCCATATGGATAGCGACACTCATAGCACAACGGTAATAGCCAAACAACTCCCAGATAATTCTCTCTTAACAACTGTCTCTTACACTCATGCAACTAACAACTATATAGACGCGATCACGACGCGACATCTCCAACAGATCAAGATATCTCGTTCATCTCTGTGCCACCCCCCGTAAAGCAGGGTTCGGTCAAAAGCCCTCAGGCTCAACTCGCGGCTACGATATTCCCCCGCCCGCAGGCTAGGTCGGAACAATCGCCCGCCCACAACATAACTTATGGCAACGACATATCCCCCCGCCCGCAGGCCAGGTCGAAACATTCGCCCGTCCGTTAACAACTCGACCTATGCTAATGATATATCCCCCCGCCCGCAGGGCAGGTCAGGACATTCGCCCGTCCGTCTACAATTCGACTAATGGGTACGATCATCTTCCCGTAGGCAAGATCAGAATCGCCCCTAATGCCAAACTAATTGGTACGATCATCTCCCCGCAGGTAAGATCGGAATCGCCCGTATGCCAACACAGTGATGAACAACAACTATGCAACATGAATCTCACTGACTCATCTCAGGATCAACACTTAGTGTCTCAACCACGACTCACAAACAACCACAACCAACTTTCATCCGACTTAACCGGTATCAACTTATATCACAATATTAACAAATCAACTGTATCGCTAGGTTGAGCACTACGACACAAATAAATATCCTCGATTTCCTCACTACAAATTCATCTCCCAACTTATCAGAAATCACTGCCTAGCTCTAATCAGATATTAGCAGTCACAACAGTACATCAACAACAGCCAGAATATATATTCAACAGTAAAATCAACTTACAAATAAATAACATATAATCAATTATAGCATATCATAGACATCATACACATATCACATATAATATACCAAATATCCAATCATAGCACAGACAACCTCAATATGCAGTAAAATCAACCTAAGGGTCAAACGACCTCTAGTAGGGTTTGGGTCGCCCTACGCATATCAATATATATTATTTAAAGCTTGCCTCCCCGACGATATTGTGGTTCTTTCCCCCACTTGATAGAAAACGTAGCAATGATCACTTCTTGCTCCTCTGCACAGCCTCACAGCCGCAGCCTCGCTCCTCTTGAAGCTTGAAGAAAAGTGAAGAAGGAAGCTTGCACTTTGAAGAAAGTGATGAAGGAGAAATGTGAAGAAAGATGTGAAGAAAATAAAGGAGGGGGAGGGGTATTTATAGGAGGAGTAGCCGCCCCCTTGGTGGGCTTTTTGGCCCATGGCCCATTTGTTTAGATATTTTATGGCAAAAGAGTAATTTCTCTTAGGGACAAAATTGTCATTTCAACAAAAGATCTCATAAATATCTAGATATTTTCAGAAAATATCTAGATATTTTCAGAAACGTAATGATGACAGTGATGAGTCACAGGCACGCCTTCCCAGGCGATGTGACTTCATGTTCATCTGTTTTTAGCCCCGTTACTTTCACGATTTAGTATTTGTAACGCCCCGATTTTCACGCTTTCTAATTCTTTAGTATTTTAATGTCTTTATTTTATTCGAGGTCTTAGGAATAGAAATAAAATATTCCGAGACCACAGTCATGCTCGACGATATCGTAGGAAGCTACGATTAAGTTTTGAGTCGAAAACTCAAACGGAGTCCGGTCTGCGTTTTTACACTGACAGTATGATTTTGCTGCTCAGAAGACCTCAGATGGACCCGTGAACGAGACAATAAGTCTTAGAATTCGATTATCTACGTTTTGGTTAAATTTCGTAAAAATTTCAGAAAAATAACTTCCTGACCTTCGTTTGAGCGGAATCCTCAATCGGGTGACGAACGGAGCCACATATGGATTTACCGGGAATCACCAAAAGATAATCTTGATATCACATCATCCCAGGACACTTGGGAGAGTATGCCAGAGTCGTCATGACGTTCGAAAATATCTGGACGCAAAATGACCAAAATGCCCCTAACCTTAGTCTTTTACACTTTTATCATTATACCCTTTTGGCAAATGACCTTTTTACCCTTAAGTGAACTTTTAAGAGGCTGAACTCAGCCCCTCACTTCATCATTTTCGCACAGCCCCTCACCCCATAGAGTTCCATAGTTGTTCTTGAGAGAAAACTCCATTTTCACCTAGAAAAGCTTGAGTTTTTGTTGGATTCACTTGATTCCTTGAGCAATCTTTCTTCATTTCAAGGTAAGATCACTTCTATGATCTCTTAGCTTCTTGAATCTTTCTTTATTTCAAGATCAATCTTCATTTTCATGAAAATAATTTCTTAGATCCAAAACTTTGAAAATCCATAGGAAATTGTAGAAAAATCCTTTTGAGGTAAGACCAAGTTCTTTGAACTCACATCATCAATCTCTACCTAAACCCAAGAGCTTATGATTCAACTCTCATCATAGCTCAAAAAGCATTTTTGGCCGAACCCTCTTGGAAGATGATGAATAGTGTTTTCATCAAGTTTTGATTTTTAACACTAGATTTCATCCTTAGTTTTCCTAATGCCTTTGAATCCATGAAATGGAAACCAAAACCAATTTCTAACCTTTTTAACCTAGGGTGGCCGAAACCCTCTTTGTTGTAATAGTTGAGTTTGGCTTTGATTGTTGTTTAATGTTGAATTGTTGTGTTGTGTAGTTGTTGACGATTATCAGGAGGTTCAGAAACCGATCAACCGACTTTGATCCGGGAATCTGCTCATCAAGAGGTATGGGGAGAAGAACCTCATCACACCAAGATGGTGGTAGTGAGAATGGTTGTTTGAGAAAAGGAAGAACATGAGTAGATCTTGATTAAGTCAAGTTTTGATGTAAAGAAAGTGTTTTCAATAACTTGTGTTTTTCAAAGAAAACCTTAAGTGTCTTTGAATGGAAATTAAAGCTCAAAGTGCTTTCACCAAAGTGAAACATATTTTATACCTTATCCCTAGTCCATATAGTTAGTCAAGGAACTCAAAATGAAAACAAAGTGGTTTCATGAAGAAAATCAAGATGGTTCCCTAAGGTTGATGTCTTGTTTATGGCAACCATTTCGCTAAGCGAATTTTCTCTCGCTACGCGGAAACAGGGGAAAGCCTAAGTTGGGCATCACTGCCTCACTTTCGCTAAGCGAATTCATATTCGCTAAGCCAATCAAACGAGTTTCGCTACGCGAATTACGTCTCGCTGGGCGACCCAGAGAAGTCTCCAAAGGAGGTATAACCGCCTCCATTTCGCTAAGCGAAATTATTTTCGCTACGCGAATACAATGCATTTCGCTACACGAATTCTGTTTCGCCGAGCGATCCAGAGGCGTTTACAAAGAGGTTTAACTGTCTGAACTTTCGCTAAGCGAATTCATATTCGCTAAGCGAATACAATACATTTCGCGTTTACAAAGAGGTTTAACCGTCTGAAATTGCGCTAAGCGAATTCATATTCGCTAAGCGAATCCAATGCATTTCGCTACGCGATTTGTGTCTCGCCGAGCGAACCAGAGGAGTTCCAAAAGAGGCATTCTTGTTTCAATTTCGCTAAGCGAATGAAATTTCGCTAAGCGAATTACATGTTCAGAAAATGCTAAAAAATAGAGCAAGTAAGTGTTTCAAAGATTGTTTTAAATCAAATGAGTTTTCAATTGAGAAGTTGTTCTGGTTTACAAATGTTTTGGGTTTTGAGACAGTAGTTCGATGACGGACCGGTGATTCGGACCCCGCTCAGTCGTTCAATTGTTTCAGTCTTGTGATGACTCGATCCCGGAGGGATCACGAGATTTATCCGGTGGATAAAGGTTATGCTTTCAAAAGACACGTATAGTTCCAAAGGAAGAGAACCTTAGTAGACTTTGAGGTTTATCCGGGGGATAGACATTGCTTGATCGCATCTGCTTTGTGTAAGCATTGGCATATCATTTGCATAGTTGTAAGGCCTTGAGCCTAGGAGTTGAGCTTACACCTTGATGCGGGTGCGAATCTTACGGTGACGATCTTCAATGGTCTTTTGGGAGGTATCAGGGTTGGAAGGGCTGACATGTGACCAGTTGGTAGCTCTTCTGTGTCGTGGCGAATCCGTGCAATACACTGATATCCTCTACTAGATGCCGTACTTTTCATGTTTGGTCGAGAGTGTTTCCGTAAAAGCCAGAAACGTGCACGTTACGAATGTTGTAGCATCTTGCCCAAGGCTGGCGCGCACGGAACATGTCCTTCCATTCACTCTCTCCGACTGTTTTGTTAGCTCCATGGAGTAAGGGTCAGAGTAGTACCCAGTGACATTGACATTGAGTCATATACATTGCATTGCATTGCATTGCATGGCTATTGATGTTTACATTTACTGTTATACATCGTTGTACTGTTTAAGAATACCTTATTTTATGACGTTAACTGCTTAACATGATATTATGCTGTCAACTGCTTAATATGTTTGACATTGAGAATTCTTGTAAGCATGTTGGGTACGTGGTTACCCGGTGAGTCGTCCCGTTTTTACTATTGCTGTTTTGTTGTGTTGATGAACGGGAATCTCACCCATATCTGTATGTTTTCTGTTGGTACTTGCTGTTGCTGTTTGAACAGATGGACGTGACGATGGTTCAGTCCAGTAGTTCCTTGAGCCCTGAGGCGGACCTTCTTTTTGTGGTCTAGTTTTGTTGTTGGCCAGACTATGTTAGTTTTTGTAGTACTTTTGGGGGAGCTACGACTCCTAGTACTTGTTGTATCAGTTATACATTAGACCTATGTCTGTATATAGTATTATTCCTTTTTCTGTTTATGTCCCTGTAATTATTATGCATATTGTTCTAGAAATGTATGGCGAACCTAAGTTCGTTATTAGTATTATTTACCTTTGCTAAATCCCATTGCATCTTGTGAAAAGAAAAAAAAAAAGAAAACCGTATTTTCCGCATTAAGAAATATTTTCGGCCTTATAAACGTTCGGGAATGTGGCACTCGGGAAAGGGTGTTGCATTGTTTGGTATCAGAGCTGGCCGAGTCTTTTTGGGGTTGTAGGTTATGGTCTGTCTTGTTTGTGTTGTGTTCTCTGTGTGTTTCTCTGTTGTTTGCTTTAGTTTTGTTGTGGTTCTTGTGTTTGATAGTTCTGGTTTTGAAGGTAGCAATGGCTGCTCAAAACCTGACTGCTGCTGTGAATGCCATACGGGACATGGCTGCTGCTATGGCTCAACGTGATGAACGAGCTGCTGGAGGTAGAGGACTGGACGAATTTCTTCGTCGGAATCCACCTCAATTCAAAGGTGAATTCAATCCTGAGTTGGCTGAACGCTGGATCCAAACGCTGGAGAAGATCTTTGGAGCGATGAGATGTACTGAGAATGACAAGGTTGTCTATGCAACCTATATGCTGGTGGAGGATGCTGAATACTGGTGGGAAGGAGCCCGTCAAATGCTGGTGCATGACCAACAAGCTGTTGACTGGAATGCTTTTAAGGGAAAATTCCTGGAGAAGTATTTTCCTGCTAGTGCAAGGCACGAGAAAGAGATGGAGTTCCTCCAGCTGAGACAGGGGGGAATGACCGTAGCTGAATACGGGGCTAAGTTTGAAAGTCTAGCAAAGTTCTCAAATTACTTTCTGGACAACCCAAGAGAGGAGTGGAAGTGCAGAAAATTCGAAGGAGGTCTAAGGATCGACTTGAAGAGAGCTGTAGTTCCATTGGAAATTTCTGTTTTTCCGAGGTTAATGGAAAAGTGTCGTTTGATCGAGAGTTTGGAGCCTAAGGACAAGCGGGTACAGAGTTCTGGACCGAGCAAGTTCCAGAGAGGAAGCGGTGGTCGAGACAACAAATCTCGATGGAAGCCGTATGCAAAGCAACAAGATCGACAACAACGTTCTGTTGGAGGAAGCAGTGAGAGTTTCAATCAGTCTGGAAATGCCCCCAACAAGTGCATGAAGTGTGGGAAGAGCAATCACATCACCAGAGATTGTTCGATCAAAGGGATTATCTGCTTCAAGTGTGGGAAGCCGGGACACATCTCACGTGAATGCATGCAACCAAAATTGGAACATTCTGTTAACAATGTCCAAGCTGCAAGGCCTAAGATGAAGGGCAGAGTCTACACTATGGGTGGTGCTGAAGCTTCTCAGAATGAAGACTTGATCCAAGGTCAGTGTGTCATGGGAGGTGAAACCTTAACTGTACTATTTGATTCAGGCGCAATGCATTCTTTTATTGCCTATGACTGTGTGAATCTGTTGGGATTACCTGTGTCTTCTTTACCTTTTGATTTGGTAATTTCTACGCCTACTGCAAAGCCTGTTGTAACTGCTAAAGTTTGTTTGAATTGTTCTATTTCTGTTAAAGATAGAAGGTTTTTGATTGATTTGATCTGTTTGCCTCTCTCGCAAATGGATGTAATCTTAGGAATGGATTGGTTGTCTTCTAATCATATCCTGTTGGACTGTGCAAATAAAACCTTAGTTTTCCCTAGTTCTGAGAATTTTGGATTTTTGACTGCCAACCAAGTAAACGCTTCTTTGAGAGAAGGAGCTCAGGGATACATGTTACTATCTTCTTTGGAGGTCAAGAGCGAGCTAGTCTTAGAGCGCATACCTGTCGTGAATGAGTTTCCGGAAGTCTTTCCTGAAGACGTACCAGGTTTGCCGCCAGTTCGGGACATCGAGTTTGCAATTGATCTTGTGCCAGGAACAGGACCAGTGTCTATGGCACCGTATCGTATGGCACCTGCTGAGTTGGAAACGTTGAAGGAACAGTTGGTAGACTTATTGGGGAAGCAGTTTGTTAGACCCAGTGTGTCACCGTGGGGAGCACCTGTGTTGTTGGTGAAAAAGAAAGATGGAACATCTCGGTTATGTGTGGATTATCGCCAGTTGAATAAAGTTACTATTAAGAACAAGTATCCACTTCCGAGGATAGATGACTTGATGGATCAGTTGAGGGGAGCGGCAGTTTTCTCCAAGATTGATTTGCGATCGGGTTATCACCAGATTCGTGTGAAGGCAGAAGATGTACCGAAGACAGCATTTCGAACACGCTATGGGCACTATGAGTATCTTGTGATGCCGTTTGGTGTGACGAATGCTCCAGCTATATTCATGGACTATATGAATAGGATCTTTCGTCCATACCTAGATCAGTTTGTCGTTGTCTTCATAGATGACATACTTATCTATTCACGAGACCAGGAAGAACATGCTGAACATCTTAGTGTGGTTCTTCAAGTTCTGAAAGAGAAACAGCTGTATGCAAAACTGTCCAAGTGTGAGTTTTGGCTCGACGAAGTGCAGTTTTTGGGTCATGTAATTTCAAAGGAAGGAATTGCTGTAGATCCGTCAAAAGTCGAAGCAGTTCTTGAGTGGGAAAGACCAACCACAGTGACTGAGATACGCAGTTTTGTGGGTTTGGCTGGGTATTATCGGAGGTTTATTGAGGGATTTTCGAAGATTGTAGGACCTCTTACCCAATTGACAAGGAAGGACAAAGCGTTTGAATGGACTGAAGCCTGTGAGCAGAGTTTTCAAGAGTTGAAGAAGAGGCTAACTACGTCACCAGTGTTGATATTGCCAGATCCAAACGAATCTTTTGAAGTGTACTGTGATGCTTCATACCAAGGTTTAGGCTGTGTTCTGATGCAGAATCGAAAGGTGGTAGCGTATGCCTCGAGACAGTTGAAAGTGCATGAGAAGAACTACCCAACTCATGATCTGGAGTTAGCAGCGGTAGTCTTTGCGTTGAAGATTTGGAGGCACTACTTGTATGGTTCGACGTTTAATGTCTTCAGTGACCATAAGAGCTTGAAGTATCTGTTTGATCAGAAAGAGCTCAACATGAGACAAAGACGGTGGCTGGAATTTTTGAAGGATTATGATTTCCAGTTACAGTATCATCCGGGAAAAGCTAATGTGGTTGCGGATGCCCTGAGTAGAAAAGTGTTACATGTGTCTGCCATGATGGTTAAGGAACACGAGCTGTTGGAAAAGTTCAGAGATATGCATCTGTCCGTGGTTAGTATGCTGGGATGGGTGACCTCCTGGGAAGTTTTCCTAGGAAGCGTGTGAGTGAGGACAAAGCACGCTGAAGAGACCCGTGTTGGTTTGTGGGGACAGTCGGCAATCCTTAAAGCAGTCCGGGCCGTTACAGTATTTCGCCCCAAGAATGTCGTGAAAACTTATTTATTTTAAAAATTTTCAAAATCCCGATAACGTTCGCAATTTTATTTAAAGCCTAATCGTTTCATTCACGAGTCAAAATTAGGTCATCTGAGCAGTAAAATAATACTGTCAGTGTAAAACGCAGACCAGGCTCCGTTTGAGTTTTTGACCAAAATTTAACCTTAGCGTCCTACGATAGCGTAAGGCGTAACTATGGTCTCGGAATAATTTATTTCATTTTCTAGACCCTCCAATAAAATACAATTACCTAAATACTGATTAATTAAAAGAATAAGAAAATCGGGGTGTTACAAAAATGGCTGACATAAAAGGCATCGGTCCAACTCTTTGCATGCACAGGATTCTGCTAGAAGAAGGTGCTAAAAACAGCATAGAAAGTCAAAGGAGGCTAAACCTGATTATGAAAGAAGTGGTCAAAAAGGAAATTCTCAAGTGGCTGGATGTAGGGATCATTTATCTAATCTCGGATAGTGTGTGGGTGTGCCCTATTCAGTGTGTGCCAAAGAAAGGAGGGTAACTGTGGTCACTAATGAAAAGAATGAAATCATCCCAACAAGAACAGTTACTGGATGGAGGATCTGCATGGATAACAGGAAACTCAATAAGGCAACCAGAAAAGATCATTTCCCTCTACGATTCATAGATTAAATACTTGATAGATTAGCAGGAAAGGATTTTTACTGTTTCCTAGATGGATATTCCGGGTATAATCAAATCCCAATAGCTCCTAAAGATCAACAAAAGACCACTTTCACATGTCCTTATGGAACTTTTGCTTTTAGAAGAATGGCATTTGGATTGTATAATGCCCCAGCTACTTTTCAACTATGCATCATGGCCATTTTCTCTGATTTGATTGAAAAATCAATGGAAGTCTTCATGGATGATTTTTCAGTTTTTGGGGAAACCTTTCAGGATTGTTTGGAGAATCTAGAGCACACTTTAGTCAGATGCGAGGAGACCAATCTGGTGGTGAACTGGGAAAAATGCCATTTTATGGTAAATGAGGGAATAGTTTTAGGTCACAAAGTATCCAAGAGAGGAATGGAAGTTGATAAGGCCAAAGTAGAAGTGATTGAAAAGCTCCCTCCTCCTACAAATGTGAAGGTTGTGAGAAGTTTCCTGGGCCATACAGGGTTCTACAGAAGGTTCATAAAAGATTTCTCCAAGATTTCAAAACCTCTTTAGCAATTTCTGCAACATGATACAACATTTGAGTTTGATGACAGTTGCCTCAAAGCATTTGAAACACTGAAAAGAGCTCTAGTTTCTACACCAATAATAATAGCACCATATTGGGAACAGCCTTTCGAGCTCATGTGTGATGCTAGTGATTTTGCAATAGGAGTTGTGCCTGGTCAAAGGCAAGGCAAAGTGTTTCATTCTATCTACTATGCTAGCAGAACCTTGATTGATGCTCAACTCAACTATACCACAACTGAAAAGGAGCTGCTAGCTGTAGTCTTTGCCTTTGAGAAGTTCAGATCTTATTTGGTGGGAGTGAAAGTCATAGTCTACACTGATCACTCAGCAATAAAATACCTCATAGCCAAGAAGGATGCCAAGCCAAGACTGATAAGATTGGTCTTGTTACTGCAGGAGTTTGATCTTGAGATTAGAGATAAAAAGGGCGTAGAAAATCAAGTGGCTAATCACCTGTCAAGGCTACAAGGTGAGGAAGTTCATCAGGGGAAGATACTTATCCAAGATGCTTTCCCTGATGAAAATATACTCTCAGTCAATGAAGCTGCAGCCCCTTGGTATGCTGATATAGCAAACTTCTTAGTCAGTAATGTGATACCAGCTTATTTGAGTTACCAACAAAGAAGAAAATTTTTGCACACAGCAAAACAATACTTGTGGGATGAACCAATACTGTACAAGAGACGTCCGGATCAGATCCCAAGAAGGCGTGTAGCTGAGGAAGAGAGCAAGGATATTCTACAGCACTGCCATTCCTCACCATGTGGAGGCCATTATGGAGGCATGAGGACAGCTGCTAAAGTCCTCCAAGTAGGTTATTTCTGGCCCTCCATATTTAAATATGCACACACATATGCACTGCAATGTGATAGATGCCAAAGAGTAGGGAACCTGTACAGTAAAAATGAAATGCCCCTAACTAATATTCTGGAAGTTGAACTTTTTGATGTATGGGATATAGATTTTATGGGACCTTTTCCCTTCTCACTTGGCAATGTTTATGTGTTAGTAACTGTTGATTATCTCTCAAAATGGGTGGAGGCAGTGGCTACCCCCACTAATGACTCTAAGGTTGTTACCAAGTTCTTACATAGAAACATCTTTACATGATTTGTAACACCTAGAGCTCTCATTAGTGATGAGGGAACACATTTTTGTAATAAGCTTATGACCAGCTTGCTTGCCAAGTATAGGATTAAACACAAAATAGCCACTGCTTACCATCCACAATCTAATGGGCAAGCTGGGATTTCAAACAGGGAAATTAAGAAGATACTCGAAAAAATGGTTAGCCCATCTAGGAGGGACTAGTCAACACAGTTGAATGATGCCCTCTGGGCCTATAGAACTACATTCAAAACTCCCTTGGGGATGTCCCCGTATAGGTTGGTGTATGGCAAGGCTTGCCACCTTCCTGTTGAGCTGAATCAGAAAGCTCATTGGGCTCTTAAGGCTATGAACATGGAACTCTCTAAAGCCGAGGCAAACAGGTGCTTGCAATTGAATGAGCTAGATGAGCTAAGGTGGTTTGCCTATGAAAATGCAGAATTATATAAGGCTAAAACCAAGGCATGGCATGATCAGATAATCAAGCAAAGGCAGCTCAAGGTGGGGGAGAGAGTCTTGTTATTGAATTATAGACTCAAGCTTTTCCCAAGGAAGCTTAAGTCAAGGTGGTCCGGTCCATTTATTATTGCTAAGGTCTATGATCATGGGGCTGTGGATTTGAGGGATGAAGATAGTGGCAGAGAATTTAAAGTGAATGGACAGAGAGTGAAGCATTATTGGGGTGAGATGGTGGCAAGAATGAAGGCCACATTCACTTTGTCTGATTTTTGAAATTTAAGCTAAGAGTTTGGCTAAGGACTTTAAACCAAGCGCTGATGGGAGGCAACCCAATGTGTACAAATTACTGTCCCTTTTAGTTCATTATAAAAATATAAAAAAATGCTTAGGGTGCAGGGTTGATTGTGCTTGAAATGTTTAGAGTGGATATTGAGCCCAACCTAAGGAAACATGAGAATGGGCTGCTGGAAGAGAAATAACCAAACAAGATCTTAGGTGACACTTCGTGTAGAGGGAAGATATATATATATATATATATATATATATATATATATATATATATATATATATATATATATATATATATATATATATATTTCACTAACTTCCTCTTCTCTTTTCCCCAAAGACCACCATCCACACCTCCTTCTTTTAATCAATCAGAGAATACTTTACTAACCACCCCTCTGAGCCCTATTAAAACCTATCCCATCACTCTCACTTCTCCACACGAAGCTCCCTACTCCTCTCTCCTCTCTCTCTATTCATCTCCCTACCACTCCTTCGTCTTCTACCTACAAACCTTGAACTATAGCAACTCCAGCTATCCAACCTTAGCCCTAAAATGCCTCGCATTAAGAGTAGAGCTGTTAAGAAAACCAAGGGACCTGCTCCTGACTCTGACCCTGAAGATTATTTCAAGTTTGTAGATGACGAGGCCCAGCAGCATTTCAAATATGATATCCAGGAGCGACAATTTCATCTTGAGAAAGGGTTTCTTTTGAAGGAAGAGCACCATTATGGTCTCCCTACTGAATATGCACAACTCATCGACCACCACCATTGGAAGAAGTTTGTATCTCACCCGTGTAGTCCTATTGTCCCCCTGGTCCGAGAGTTTTATGCCAACATCACCACTCCCCAACAAAAATACTCAATGGTGAGAGGAGCCAAGGTGTCTCTTTCGGCTGCCTCCATTAACATGCGCTGGGGTTTGGGCTTTTTGGCCCATGGCCAAATTTTTAGATATTTTATGGCAAAAGAGTAATTTCTCCTAGGGACAAAATTGTCCTTTAAACAAAAGATCTCATAAATATCTAAATATTTCCAGAAAATATCTAGATATTTTAAGAAACGTAATGATGACAGTGATGAGTCACCGGCACGCCATCCTAGGCGATGTGACTTCATGTTCATCCGTTTTTAGTCCCGTTACTTTCACGATTTAGTATTTCGCCCCAAAAAAGTCGTGAAAACTTATTTATTTTAAAATTTTTCAAAATCGCCAATAACGTTCTCAATTTTATTTAAAGCCTAATAGTTTCATTTACGAGTCAAAATTAGGTCATCTAAGTAGTAAAATAATACTGTCAGTGTAAAACGCAGACTGGGCTCCGTCTGAGTTTTCGACCAAAATTTAACCATAGCTTCCTACGATAACGTAGAGTGTGACTATGGTCTCGGATTATTTTATTTCACTTTCTAGACCCTCCAATAAAATACAAACGGATAAATACTGTTTAATTAAAACAGAATACTCAAAAGCTTGAAAAAAATCGGGGTGTTACAATACTACCCCACTAAAAATAATTTCATCCTCGAAATTACATACCTGTGAAAAGATAGGGGTATTGCACCCTCACTTTGTCTTCTGCTTCCCACGTTGCTTCTCCCGTTGTATCGTCCAATATAACCTTGACTAGGGAAATCTGTTTACCCCTGAGCTGCTTTGTCGTCTTATCCGAGATTCGCACAGGTGAAGTCTCATAAGACAAGTTCTCTTTCAACTGTTATTTATTTGTAAGTTGATTTTACTGTTGAATATATATTCTGGCTGTTGTTGATGTACTGTTGTGACTGCTAATACCTGAGTAGAACTAGGCAATGATTTCTGATAAATCGGGTGATGAATGTGTAGTGAGAAAGTCGAGGTTATATATATGTCGTAGTACCCAACCTATGAGAGGAATCCTGAGGCTGTGTAGGAATGGGACTGTACAGTTGAAGGAAGGCTCATAAGAATTGATTTGTACTACCTATACCAACAAGATGCATCTTCTTTTCGGTAGCCCATCAGTTAAGAACTCCAAAGTTAAGCGTGCTTGACTTGGAGTGATTCTGGGATGGGTGACCTCCTGGGAAGTTTTCCTAGGAAGCGTGTGAGTGAGGACAAAGCACGCCGAAGAGACTCGTGTTGGTTTGTGGGGACAGTCGGTAATCCTTAAAGCAGTCCGGGCCGTTATAAATGGTATCAGAGCGGATCTCTCCCAGTACGGTGTGGTTCGGGGACGAACCAAGCGGAAACTGGTGGGCATGTAACACCCGAGGTTGACGAGGGCGGGGACTGATCGCCAGTGCATGAGGCACGGAAAAGGAGCGGCTCCTGGCAGGCTTCTAGGGGAAGGGATACATGAATGAACAGATTCACACCGGAATGAGAGGGATCCTGAGGCTGTGCAGGTATGGGACTGTACAGTTGAAGGAAGGCTTATAAGAATTGATTTGTACTACCTATACCAACAAGAAGCATTTTCTTTTCGGTAGCCCATCACTTAAGAACTCCAAAGTTAAGCGTGCTTGACTTGGAGTAATTCTGGGATGGGTGACCTGCTGGAAAGTTTTCCTAGGAAGCGTGTGAGTGAGGACAAAGCACTCTGAAGAGACCCGTGTTAGTTTGTGGGGATAGTCGGCAATCCTTAAAGCAGTCCGGGCCGTTAGAAATCGTACTACTACAATATGGGGACTTCTCGTACGTCACACTCCTTCTGTGCCCTCAAGCATCAGGGAAAGGATCCCTAAATGTTCCGATGGCATCTTGGAACTCATCTAAAGATGTAAGGGTGAGATACCAATATATGGATTCACACACGATACTCACATATATTACACATCAACAGAACATAAGCATGTATAATTGCCATGTATAAAGTTCTACTAGATAAACAAGTAGTATATCATAGGGTCTCATGCCTGGCAGTCATCGTCATTTTCCAAAAGAAATGCATGACACTTCGATATTCATCATCTAATTCCTTACCTAATCTCCGGAGATGCCAACACCGTTTTATAGAAATTGAGTTGATCAAGCTCGATTGCCAAAAAGGCACACCGTTGTTAAAACCATTGCGCACTGTCCAACACAAGGCACAGGCGATCACCGTTTATGGTTTTTCATTGTCCATCAAGGCACAATGATATATACACCGTTTGAATATCCTGACCACCAAGATATCCAGAATAACACCGTTGGCACGTCTGCCGAATTTTAATGCATGGAAAAACATTTCAAGTCTTGTCACTTTTCTTTGTGTTTGTTCTTTCATTGTCGTAGCTCAAGGCTCTCGACTATTCATCGTTTACACCGTTTTAAAACCTTTCACCGTTAACACAGGACGAAACGTCTGAGTGCTCAATCGCGGAGCCCTAGACCGATGCACCAGCCCAAGGTCCGTGGTAATAGAAAACATCATTCACCTTTAATCATAATAAGAGGAGGACAAATAGTCCATAGGACACGCAATCCATAACACCGTTGCACGGCTTCTCGTGCTACTTTTACAGAACACTAGCATCCCGACGTCTCGTATGCTAGGTTCACATTTTCATCGTTTATACATCGTTTTTCGTTCTGTGAAACACAAATCCAAAACGAAAACTCCACAACTCATCCAAGTTGTCGGATTTTACACCGTTGGGAAAACTCGTTTTACAGAAAAAACTTTTCTGTTTGAAAATGGTTTGAAAACCAACGAACTCTGATAAAAACTTAATTTTGGTTGAAAGTCCTTTCCCAAAAACCAACTTTTGAAAAGAAACAACTGAGACCAAAATGTCGTCCCAGAACAGCATTTCTGTTTTCGAAAAAGTTTTCCATAAATCTTTTCGGAATTAAAACATCGTTTTAAGCGTCAAAACGTCCTAAGTTCCAAAAACTTGAATTTTTCCTGTTAATTTTACTTTTTCCACATAAAGATTAATTTATTCTTAAAAACTAATTTTTCCTACTAACTTCATAAATTACTTTTGGATCCACTTTTTCTTTAGAAAAACAGCGTTATTGAAAATACCCAACATTTTCCACAAATAAATATATATCATTAATACAAAGCTTTTTAAAGCTTTTATCCCCATTACTTAATTGAGCACTGACCACTGCCAGGCTTCCCAATCAACAATCAACATCATAATATGTTTATAGCAGATAATACAGTTAAAACTCATATTCAACTACTATAACGCATATTAACAAACAATTATCAATAATTCAAATAATTGCCGAAAGTAAATAAATCAATCACCACACAACTTAATTGCATATATACAGATCAAATATGATGACATATAGTCATCGGGAGAATCCCTCAGGATATTTGGTATATTATATGTGATATGTGTATGATGTCTATGATATGCTATAATTGATTAAATGTTATTTATTTGTAAGTTGATTTTACTGTTGAATATATATTCTGGCTGTTGTTGATGTACTATTGTGACTGCTAATATCTGATTAGAGCTAGGCAGTGATTTCTAATTAGTTGGGAGGTGAATGTGTAGTGAGGAAATCGAGGATATTTATTTGTGTCGTAGTGCTCAACCTAGCGATACAGTTGATCTATTAATATTGTGATATAAGTTGATACCCGGTTAAGTCGGATGAAAGTTGGTTGTGGTTGTTTATGGGTCGTGGTTGAGACACTAAGTGTTGATCCTGAGATGAGTCAGTGAGATTCATTTTGCATAGTTGTTGTTCATCACTGTGTTGGCATACGGGCGATTCCGATCTTACCTGCGGGGAGATGATCGTACCGATTAGCTTGGCATAGGGGCGATTCCGATCTTGCCTGAGGGGAGATAATCGTACCCATTAGTCGAATTGTAAACGGACGGGTGAATGTCCTGACCTGGCCAGCGGGCAGGGGGATATGTCGTTGCCATAAGTCAAGTTGTTAACGGACGGGCGAATGTTCCGACCTGGCCTGCGGGCGGGGGGATATGTCGTTGCCGTAAGTTATGTTGTGGGCAGCGATTGTTCCGACCTGGCCTGCGGTCACCCATCCCAGAATTACTCCAAGTCAAGCACGCTTAACTTTGGAGTTCTTACGTGATGGGCTACCGAAAAGAAGATGCATTTTGTTGGTATAGGTAGTACCAGTCAATTCTTATAAGCCTTCCGTCAGTTGCACAGTCCCATACCTGCACAACCTCAGGATCTCTCTCATTCCGGTGTGAATCGGTTCATTCATGTGTCCCTCCGCCTAGAAGCCTGCCAGGAGCCGCTCCTTGTCCGTGCCTCATGCACCAGTGATCACTCCCCGCCCTCGTTAGGTCCGGGTGTCACATGCCCACCAGCTTCAACCTAACGATCAAATGACCTCTAGTAGGGTTCGGGTTACTGTATATTGAGGTTGTCTGTCCTATGATTGGATATTTGGTATATTATATGTGATATGTGTATGATGTCTATGATATGCTATAATTGATTAAATGTTATTTATTTGTAAGTTGATTTTACTGTTGAATATATATTCTGGCTGTTGTTGATGTACTGTTGTGACTGCTAATATCTGATTAGATCTATCAGTGATTTCTGATAAGTTGGGAGATGAATGTGTAGTGAGGAAATCGAGGATATTTGTTTGTGTCGTAGTGCTCAACCTAGCGATACAGTTGATCTGTTAATATTGTGATATAAGTTGATACCCGGTCGGTGTATCTTATCCCTAGATAATTCCATACCTAGATTCAAATCTCTAAACTGTCCAATCAGTTCTAGCTCTTTCACCTTCATAGCTGATATGTGTAAAGATTTCCTACTTAACGCATCCGCTACTACATTCGCCTTCCCTGGATGGTATTCTAGATCGAATTCATAATCCTTTATGAATTCTATCCACCTCCTTTGCCTCATATTCAACTCCTTCTGATTAAACAAATACCTCAAACTCTTATGGTCACTATACACCTCGGAGGTCCCATTGGTAACCCGAACTCATGCAACTAACAACTATATGGACGCGATCACGACGCGACATCTCCAACAGATCAAGATATCTCGTTCATCTCTGTGCCACCCCCCGTAATGCAGGGTTCGATCAAAAGCCCTCAGGCTCAACTCGCGGCTACGATATTCCCCTGCCCGCAGGCCAGGCCGGAAAAATCGCCCGCCCACAACATAACTTACGGCAACGACATATCCCCACGCCCGCAGGCCAGGTCGGAACATTCGCCCGTCCGTTAATAACTCGACTTACGGCAATGACATATCCCCCCGCCCGCAGGCCAGGTCAGGACATTCGCCCGTCCGTCTACAATTCGACTAATGGGTACGATCATCTCCCCGCAGGCAAGATCGGAATCGCCCCTATGCCAAACTAATCGGTACGATCATCTCCCCGCAGGTAAGATCGGAATCGCCCGTATGCCAACACAGTGATGAACAACAACTATGCAACATGAATCTCACTGACCCATCTCAGGATCAACACTTAGTGTCTCAACCACAACTCATAAACAACCACAACCAACTTTCATCCGACTTAACCGAGTATCAACTTATATCACAATATTAACAGATCAACTGTATCGCTAGGTTGAGCACTACGACACAAATAAATATCCTCGATTTCCTCACTACACATTCATCTCCCAACTTATCAAAAATCACTGCCTAGATTTAATCAGATATTAGCAGTCACAACAATACATCAACAACAGCCAGAATATATATTCAACAGTAAAATCAACTTACAAATAAATAACATTTAATCAATTATAGCATATCATAGACATCATACACATATCACATATAATATACCAAATATCCAATCATAGCACAGACAACCTCAATATGCAGTAAAATCAACCTAAGGGTCAAACGACCTCTAGTAGGGTTTGGGTCGCCCTACGCATATCAATATATATTATTTAAAGCTTGCCTCCCCGACGATATTATGGTTCTTTCCCCCACACCTGATAGCAAACGTAGCAACGATTACGAACTCACGAGCATTTCTTGCTCCTCTGCACAGCCTCACAGCCGCAGCCTCACTCCTCCAACCGGCAACCGTACACGCTTTAGAACGATCGAACATGGTCTGATCCTTCACAATACATCACAAACAGAAATTAACATAATCAATTCCTATGAACTAAGGTTCGGCCCCTTTTTAGAAAAATAGGCTAGAGGTGTTAAAACTTTATCGACTTTTGGATCACTGATCCTTAAGCATACACAACACTAGATTACGTCTTTTTACACAAAAACTTTGAAACAAAACCTATGATTTCTCAAAGCATAGGTTTCGGCCACCTTCTTGAAAATATAGCTAGACATGTTAATTGATTACATGCTCTTGGATAGTGATAGAAAATGATGAAACTAGATCATGGAAATTGATTTCACATAAACATGAGTTTTCAATGATTTTCTAGAGATTTTTGAACTTAGAACTTAGAAGTTTTAAACAAGAAATAAGTGAAGAACAATGAAACTTATGGACCAAAGAGAGTAAGTATTAGAGATTTTACCTCTTGAAGCTTGAAGAAAAGTGAAGAAGAAAGCTTGCACTTGAAGACAACAATGGAGGTTTGAAGAAAATGATTAAGGTGAAGAAGAGAAATGTGTAGGAAAACAAAGGGAGGGAGGGTGTATTTATAGGAGGAGTAACCGCCCCTCTTTGGTGGGCTTTTTGGCCCATGGCCCAATTTGTAGATATTTTATGGCAAAAGAGTAATTTCTCCTAGGGACAAAATTGTCCTTTCAACAAAAGATCTCATAAATATCTAGATATTTCCAGAAAATATCTAGATATTTTCAGAAACGTAATGATGACAGTGATGAGTCACCGGCACGCCATCCTAGGCGATGCGACTTCATGTTCATCTGTTTTAAGTCCCGTTACCTTCACGATTTAGTATTTCGCCCCAAGAAAGTCGTGAAGACTTATTTATTTTAAAATTTTTCAAAACCGCCGATAACGTTCGCAGTTTTATTTAAAGCCTAATCGTTTCATTCACGAGTCAAAATTAGGTCACCTGAGCAGTAAAATAATACTGTCAGTGTAAAACGCAGACCGGGCTTCAGAGTTTTTGACCAAAATTTAACCATAGCCTCCTACGATAGCGTTGAGCGTAACTATGGTTTCGGAATAATTTATTGAATTTTCTAGAGCCTCCAATAAAATACAATTATTTAAATACTGAGTAATTAAAAGAATAAGAAAATCGGGGTGTTACATTACTACCCCTTAAAAAGAATTTCATCCCGAAATTCGACGTACCTTTTTAAAATAGGCTTGGATATTGCCGTTGCATGTCCTCTTCGCGTTCCCAGGTAGCATCTCCGGTAGCTTCATCCCATATGATCTTGACCAACAGAATATGTTTACCTCGGAGCTCATTTATCCTTCTATCCGCGATCCTTACAGGTAGAGCCTCATACTCAATTCATCTCTCAATTGTATTGACTCTGGTTCTAAGACGTGTGATGGATCAGGATAATACTTTCTCAACTGAGAAACATGAAAAACATCATGGAGATTGGATAGGTTTGGGGGTAAAACGATATGATAGGCTACAGGACCAATTCGGCGAAGAATTTGAAATGGTCCTATAAACCTAGGAGTAAGCTTTCTAGATTTTATTGCTCTGCCGATTCCAGTTCTTAGAGTCACTCTCAGAAAAACATGGTCTCCTTCCTGGAATTCTAAAGGTCTTCTCCTTTTATCGCTGTAACTTTTCTATCTATCCTGTGCGATTTTCATCTTTTCCCTTATCTTCTTGATTTGTTCCGTCATCTGTTGTACTACCTCCGGTCCTAACACTTGACTTTCTCCGTTTCATACCAACACAGTGGTGTTCTACACTTTCTACCGTACAGTGCTTCGTAGGGTGCCATTCCTATGCTGGAATGAAAACTATTGTTATAGGTGAACTCGATCAATGGTAAGAACTCTTCCCAACTTCCTGTGTGTTCCAAAACACAAGCTCTTAAGAGATCTTCCAACGATTGAATTATCCGTTCTGACTGACCATCCGTCTGGGGATGATAAGCAGAACTCAACCTTAACTTAGTTTCCAAAGCCTCATGTAACTGCTTCCAGAATCTGGATGTAAATCTAGAATCTCTGTCGGAAACAATACTAGAAGGCACTCCGTGCAACCTTACTATCTCCTGGATGTAGATTTGGGTTAACTTTTCCAATGTATAACTTTCACCAATAGGTAAGAAGTGAGCACACTTCGTCAACCTATCAACGATTACCCAAATGGCATCATGCCTCTTGTTAGTCTTCGGCCAACCAACCATGAAATCCATAGATATACCATCCCATTTCCATTCTGGGATATCTAAAGATTGTAGTAGTTCCGCTGGCTTTTGGTGTTCTATCTTCGCCTTCTGACACACCAAGCAAGCCAACACATACTTAACTACCTCCTTCTTCATTCCGGGCCACCAAAACATTTTCTTTAAGTTCTGGTACATCTTGGTAGCTCCGGGATGAAAACTAAACCTACTCTTGTGCGCTTCCTCTAAGATCATTCTCCTTAACTCTATATCCATTGGCACACAAATTCTATCTCCATACCTCAAGACTACTTGTTCCTTTACTTCTTGAAGATACCGATCAACCTCCTGCTTCTCCTTGATCGTCTTCAAAAAGTCGCTCGTCACTGTAACCATTCCTAGGTGTATCTTATCCCAAGATAATTCCATACCTAGATTTAAATCTCTAAACTGTCCAATCGGTTCCATCTCTTTCACCATCATAGCAGATACGTGTAAGGTTTTCCTACTTAACGCATCCGCTATAGCAAAATGAGACAACCCCTTCCTCGGAGGTCCCATTGGTAACCCGAACTCAAATTCTTAACGTTGTAGCGCAGCGCGGGAATATAAAAATGCGAAAATAATAAAACAACCAACACTGATACCACAACTATATATGTCATATATATAAAAGTATGGACTCCATCAGTAGAGCCTACAATAACTGATACCAATTATAAAAGACTTTAGAGTATGCAACAAATAAAAACTGAAAGCATAGCAGCGAAAATAAAAGTACATACGACTTCCTCTCCTGGCCCCAAAAATACATGTCACTCAACCCATATACTGGCCATAACAACTACAACTACTAACCCCAATGTTTAACGTCTTCCAGCATCGGGATCCAGGGCTCTCCCGCCAGCATCTGGTTCTACGGGTATACCATCAATCTCCTCCGGCAAATCCTCAACAGGATCTTCTTGTGCGGTCGAGAATAATAAAAAATGACATAGAAAATATAGGGGATAAGAAACAACAATTCATCATATATGGGAAAACGGCTATATAAAATAATCTATATGGATAGCAACACTCGTAGCACAACGGTAATAGCCAAACAACTCCCAGATAATTCTCTCTTAACTACTGTCTCTTACACTCATGCAACTAACAACTATATGGACGCGATCACGACGTGACATCTCCAACAGATCAAGATATCTCGTTCGTCTCTGTGCCACCCCCCGTAATGCAGGGTTCGGTCAAAAGCCCTCAGGCTCAACTCGCGGCTACGATATTCCCCCGCCCGCAGGCCAGGTCGGAACAATCGCCCGCCCACAACATAACTTACGGCAATGACATATCCCCCCTCCCACAGGCCAGGTCGGAACATTCGCCCGTTCGTTAACAACTCGACTTACAGCAACGACATATCCCCCCACCCGCAGGCCAGGTCAGGACATTCGCCCGTCCGTCTACAATTCGACTAATGGGTACGATCATCTCCCCGCAGGCAAGATCGGAATCGCCCCTATGCCAAACTAATCGGTACGATCATCTCCCCGCAGGTAAGATAGGAATCGCCTGTATGCCAACACAGTGATGAACAACAAATATGCAACATGAATCTCACTGACTCATCTTAGGATCAACACTTAGTGTCTCAACCACGACTCATAAACAATCACAACCAACTTTCATCCGACTTAACTGGGTATCAACTCATATCATAACATCAACAGATTAACTGTATCTCTAGGTTGAGTACTACGACATATATATAACCTCGACTTTCTCACTACACATTCATCACCTGATTTATCAGAAATCATTGCCTAGTTCTACTCAAGTATTAGCAGTCACAACAGTACATCAACAACAGCCAGAATATATATTCAACAGTAAAATCAACTTACAAATAAATAACATTTAATCAATTATAGCATATAATAGACATCATACACATATCACACATAATATACCAAATATCCAATCACAGCACAAACAACCTCAATATGCAGTAAAATCAACCTAACGGTCAAACGACCTCTAGTAGGGTTTGGGTCGCCCTTCGCATATCAATATATATTATTTAAAGCTTGCATCCCCGATGATATTGTGGTTCTTTCCCCCACCTGATAGCAAACGTAGCAACGATCACGAACTCACGAGCACTTCTTGCTCCTCTGCACAGCCTCAAAGCCGCAGCCTTGCTCCTCTTGAAGTTTGAAGAAAAATGAAGAAGGAAGCTTGCACTTTGAAGAAAGTGATGAAGAAGAGATGTGAAGAAAGATGTGAAGAAAACAAAGGAGGGGGAGGGGTATTTATAGGAGGAGTAGCCGCCCCTTTGGTGGGCTTTTTGGCCCATGGCCCATTTGTTTAGATATTTTATGGCAAAAGAGTAATTTCTCTTAGGGACAAAATTGTCATTTCACCAAAATATCTCATAAATATCTAGATATTTTCAGAAAATATCTAGATATTTTCAGAAATGTAATGATGACAGTGATGAGTCACAGGCACGCCTTCCCAGGCGATGTGACTTCATGTTCATCCGTTTTTAGCCCCGTTACTTTCACGATTTAGTATTTCGCCCCAAGAAAGTCATGAAAACTTATTTATTTTAAAAATTTTCAAAATCGCCGATAACGTTCGCATTGACGATGAAGTTACCATTGCACTACAGCTTCAACCTTTGCTGGATCTACTGCTATCCCATCCTGATTAATCACATGACCTAAGAATTGTACTTCTTCTAACCAGAATTCACACTTGGACAACTTTGCATACAGTTGTCGGTCCTTTAACTTATCGGTCCTTTAACTTTTGCACTACAGCTTCAACCTTTGCTGGATCTACTGCTATCCCATCCTGATTAATCACATGACCTAAGAATTGTACTTCTTCTAACCAGAATTCACACTTGGACAACTTTGCATACAGTTGTCGGTCCTTTAACTTTGCATACAGTTGTCGGTCCTTGAAGTACTATCCTAAGATGTTCCTGATGTTCTTCCCGATTAAGGGAATAAATAAGAATGTCGTCGATAAACACAACAACAAACTTATCTAAGAACGGTCGAAAAATCCGGTTCATGTAATCCATGAACACTGCTGGAGCATTAGTTACACCAAAGGGCATAACCAGATACTCGTAGTGTCCATACCGGCTTCTAAAAGCGGTCTTTGGTATATCCTCCCTCTTGACTCGAATCTGGTGATAGCCAGATCTTAAGTCAATCTTCGATAATATTAATGCTCCTTTCAACTGGTCCATCAAATCGTCAATCCTAGGCAACGGATACGTATTCTTGATTGTCGCCTTGTTCAGCTGTCGATAATCCACGCATAGCCTCGAACTTCCGTCCTTCTTTTTGACGAACAGCAACGGCGCTCCCCAAGGTGAAGCACTCGGTCTTATAAACTCCTTATCCAACATGTCGTCCAATTGCTTTTTCAGCTCTGTTAACTCCGTTGTAGCCATTCGATAAGGTGCTATCGAAATCGGTCCAGTTCCCGGTACGAGATCTATAGCGAACTCTATTTCTCTCCCCGGTGGTAAACCCGGAACATCATCAAGGAAAATTTCTGAAAACTCCCGCACTATAGGCAACGAATCTAACGTAGGAGATTCCTTAGCTTCCGCAGAGAGTAGCAACACGTGTTTCTGAGATTTACTACCTAACTTACTATCTTTGGCAGGCATTAAGCTAGATTGCTCAGGGAAAGATAAGCTCTTTTTAGAACAGTCTAACACTACATGGTTAGCCGAAAGCCAATCCATGCCTAAAGTCATATCAAGTTGATGCATAGGTAAGTAAATGAGATCAACAAAAAAAGTTCGACTCTCAATGACAATAAGACAATTTAAACAGACAGTTATGGTTGTCAAAGAATTACTGGTAGGAGTAGAAACAGTTCAGTCATGGGGAAGTAAAGAAACAGGCAATTTCACATGATCCACACACTCTCGGGATATGAAGGAATGAGTGGCTCCCGAGTCAAACAATACTGATAAGAGTTTACCTGACACTAAGCATATACCTTGTATAAGATCAGGGGATTGAGAGGATTTAGCTCCTCGTATGGTAAATACCCTTCCGGCGGCTTGTGGTCTTGCTGCTTGCTGTCCAGTTCTTGAGAATATTCTGGAGCTACGTGACCCATCTGGCCACACCGAAAGCATTGGCGAGCTAGTCTCCCTCACTAGACGATCTTTAATCAGATGCGATCTTCCACATCTGAAGCATCCACTTGGTCGTTGCTGTTGTTCAGCTGCACCCTCAGTGGCTCTTCCATGACGTCCTCCACCTCGTCCGCGAGCCATTTAATTTCCCGTGGAAGAAATTATCAGCTCACATTTGTAAGACATACAAGACCATATTATCATATGCATGCATCATATGCCTCACAAATGTTCGAACAGTTACCTCTTACAATAACTCGCATATCGGACACTCTACCCAACTTCTAAGCATAGTCAATACCCCATGCGGGTTCAACTAGACACGGCCAGAAATTACAACCTAACCCAAGTAGTCCTTGATTAAGAATCAAACTGCTCTGATACCACAAAATGAGACAACCCCTTCCTCGGAGGTCCCATTGGTAACCCGAACTCATGTTCTTAACGTTGTAGCACAGCGTGGGAATATAAAAAAATACGAAAATAATAAAACAACCAACATTGATACCACAACTATATATGTCATACATATAAAAGTATTGACTCCATCAGTAGAGCCTACAATAACTGATACCAATTATAAAAGACTTCAGAGTACGCACCAAATAAAACTGAAAGCATAGCAGCGAAAATAAAAGTACATACGACTTCCTCTCCTGACCCCAAAAATACATGTCACTCAACCCATATACTGGCCATAACAACTACAACTACTAACCCCCAATGTTTAACGTCTTCCAGCATCGGGATCCAGGGCTCTCCCGCCAGCATCTGGTTCTACGGGTATACCATCAATCTTGTAACATCCAATAATTTAGAACTAGGAATAATTTGCCTCTGAGAAATTAAGATAGTAATTCACAAGCTCAGGGATAATTAGATGCCCCTAAACTAGCCTAAGATAAGTTAAATAATGCATGATAAACATTTTGAATAATAATAATAATAATAATAATAATAATAATAATAATACAACACAAGCAATGCTTATATTAAACTGAGAGTATATAATATAGAGATACTTTAACAAAATAGAAGTCTCGAGATTACATAATATAGAGTTTGTTTTCAAAAAGAAAACCTGAATTATAAGCTTTTAAGATTATGTATTGCTCTTATCTAATAAAAACCCTAAAGATACAATGCCATTTAAATATAATGGGGAAGCATTGGTCTGGGGCTAGAGATAACCTGCACGCGCCTCTTAGTTGAAGGAAAAGAGATAAATTACAGGGAAAAAAAATAGGAGAAACGTAAAAAGGTGTGAATGAAATAGAGACAGTAGGGAAGCGATAGATAAATTAGAGAAGACGCTCGTGACGTTCTTGGTTTTGGGGTAAATGTTCCAGGCTTTTCATAATAGGAGAGAAAAGGATACGCTGAAGGAGTGGAAAGTCTCCAAGAGGTGAGTAGAAATACTTTTTCATACCCTTTCCATGGTGCAATTTGTATGGGGTTTGGGTTATGCTTTATGAACACGTTTTTTTGGAAAATAATCCTGGGTTGGTCAAATCCTGATTTTATAAATTTGGAGGTTTTACTTATAAGCTGCTTCTGCTGTCAATTAAATGTTTATTATTGAGATTGGTGCTATGATATATATGATAGATACGTGATTTGGTTGAATTAACATGCTATATATGCACTATTTGATGATATTTATGATATTGGCATGATTCAATAACTGTTAATATGTTGAATGTTGTTTGCTGCAATACCGCCTATGATAGGGGTATCGAAAGTAACAATACCAATGATTTGGGGTGTCGAAATACGAAATACCGCCATGATGGGGTATCGAAAGTAACATCGCCACACGTTGGGATGTCGAAATGAGTAATACCACCAGTGTACAATGGTTGGTATCGAAATGAGTAATGTCACTGAAGAGAAGGTGACATCGAAATACCTTCATGAGTAAGGTAGGCAATGGGACGCCATTGTTATGTGCAGTTTGAAAGTCATATGATGTATGAGGATATTTGAGATTATTTGATATATGAGATCTTGTCATACTTGATTCATGATGTGTTAGTGATGACTATTTGCTGCCAATAATATTATTATTATTATTATTATTATTATTATTATTATTATTATTATTTTATTATACACTATTTTGAAATTAGCGGGTACCATAGATAGTTTTTCCGGTCATCGCACTGGCTGAGAACAATACTTTTGTGAAAACCTTTTAAAAATGTATTTCTGTTCACTGGGATTTTATATCTCATTAGTAGTATTGTTTTCAGAGCCTGAGGACATGGCCTGTTGAGCAGCCAGACGTTTTGAAGACTATCTCTTTAGTTTTAGAGCTTGGTTAGTATTGTACGGCATATGCCAGGAGGACCTTTATTATCTTGTAGTTATTTTCTTATGCGAAATGTTATAGACGCCCTGTTTTGAGGTTTTGAAACTGATTATGTTATTTTAGTTTTGAATTAATGTAAACAATTATTTTGGATTAATATTATATTAAGTATTTATTTAAGAAAATTTTTATTTTCCTGATTTTATTTAAATTATTAATTTGGGTTACTAATGTAACGAAGGGCGTTACATTTTTGGTATCAGAGCAGTTCAATCCTAAATTAGACTGTGGTTATTGGGTTTTTCAAAAATCAAGACTTGGGCGCATAGGATGCTTGTTAGAGTTGTAGATGCTGCATACTATACTTTGGGATATTGAGCCTGGCCAACTCAATGTTTCATTGGTAGTGAGCAGATTTATGACGACTAATAGGCGAGGGATGAATGATGCGCTTGTAGCAGCTATGGACTATGTGACCATAGACGTGCAAGAGCAGACGGAGACTCTCCGTCATACGAGGGTATATGGGGTGGTAGCACCCCAAGAACCTCAATACGTGGGGTTACCGCTTATTCGAAGGACAAACCGTCATCTTTTCGGGACAGCTCAGATCCTGCAGAAGGTTGAGAAGTCAAAGAGGAATTGTTCTTATAACAAGAGGTTATCATATTGTTTGATTCAGGAGCAATCCATTCTTCCATAACTCTTAGTTGTGTCAAAAATCCAGAGTTGCCTATTTCTAAATTACCTTTCCACTTGTGTATTTCTACCCCTGTCAAAGATAAATTGGTTACATCTTTTACCTATTTGAAAAGTTCTTCGATACACCAAAATTTATCTTATGATTTGATATGTTTTCAAATGTTATGTTGGATGTCACTCTTAGTATGGTTTCGTTATCGTCTAATAATATTGTCCAAATAGAAATATTTATGTACTTCACAACCTATGTTTGATGAATCTTTTCTGCTAAATCATATCGTATTCTTTTCCATGTCATAAGTTCTTAGTTGAGGAAGTTCAATGATCCATATTGTTGTTTTCCGTTAAGATAAAGACTGAGAGTGATGTAGCGACACTACCTATTGTCTGTTAGTTTCTAGATGTATTGCATAAAGAGATCTCTACCTTACATCAAATATGGGAGTTGAGTTTTACATAGATTTAGTACCTAGAAGTGGACCGGTGTCAGTAGCATCTTAGAATGACACCCTTAGAGTTAAATGAGCCTAAGAAACAATTAGAGGAGTTGCTAGAAAATGAGTTTTTATACGTGAATTTGTCTATTATTAAAAATAAAAAAAAAAGTTGGAATTTTAAGGTTGTTAATTCTTAACATTATATTCTTAAAATATATTTTTATGTCGTTTGATGAATTTGCTTGATAGATGTATATTCTTTGTATTTTAATAAAATAAAATAAATTAAAAATAGTTTTACTTTTATATTCCGTTTTTGTGTGCATATTCATCTTGGTAGCAAAATTTTCAAAGGAAGCCTCACTTGATTTGAATTCACGTTTTTAACTTCCTTTTGCTTTAATGAATTTTTCATTTATAAATGGAAATATCTTCTTGTGTCAGTGTTTGTTTTCTTTTAGTAAAACCATATCGATTTAGCATTAAAACTTTCCTACCCTAATGTATCTTTTCACAATTTATTCGAAGTTGCTATTGATTTTATTGTTATTATTTATAATCTAATTCATTATTATTTGATTATACTTTACACAAAATCCTACTTTAATTATTGGTATGAAATAAGTTTGATCTTGTGATAAGTTTTGAGTGCTATAAGGAAAAAAAAAATGATGAGAGTATGAACCTATGTGTGAACATTAGATAATCGAACAAAATAACCATTAAGAATAGATATCTTTTCTTATGATAAATGACCTTAAATCATTTGAGTAGAGTGGCATTTGATTCAAGTAAGGTAGATGCATTGATAGGATGAGAGCAGCCTAAGAAGTGACAGGTATAAGAAGTTCCTGGAATTAAAAGCGTATTATATGAAGTTATAAATGGGTTCCTCAGGCTAGCCTTACTTCTGACCGAGTTAACTAGGAAAGGCAAATATCTTTTATGGAATAAAATTGAAGTTTTTAATAATCATAAGAGCCTTAAATAATTGTTAGGAAAAAATATAGAATTAAAAATAAGGTAAGGAAGGTGGATGAAATTTCTTAAGGATTATGAATTTTAGTTGAAGTACAGTTTAGGAGAGGTCAATATAGTGGTAGAGGCTCTAAATTGAAAATCCTTGCATATTAGTGCTAGAGATGAATATCTTAGAAGAGTTTATGGACATGAATTTCAATGCAACCTTAAATGTTTTAAGCTTGAAATTGAATAGGTTGGAATTTGTAAAGACCTTAGAAAACAGATTAATCGAGAGCAGTTTTAGACTAAGAATTACAATCTCTTTAGGATCAAGAGAATTATGTGATGGTGGTATATTCTTATTTAAGAATAGGGTCGTTATTCCTAAGGAGGGGAGTCTTAGAGAGGAAATGTTAGAAGAAACACATAAAGGAAAGTTAACCATACACCCAGGAATAACCAAGTGGTATCAAGATTTAAAGATGTAATAGTAGACGGAAATAAAAAAAAATATTGGATGTTGTATTAAAGAAGGTGCATATGTATACTTAATTTTTAATTTATGTTGTAATTTTGATATATAATTTTTTTAGAAAATCACCCTCTTGGATATTTCAAATTGTTTCTCAAGTGACCAAATATTAATCAAAATTAATATACTCTTTGGATTTGATTCCCATATAGATTACTGGCATGTCAAATTTTAACAAACTTACATTTCTTATTAAAGACCGAAAAGAAAAATAATGTTATTTCTTATTTGTATTAGCTTACTCAAAAATCAAAATGAAATTGATTTCTTAGTTCTAATATGGTATTTATTGATGAAAATTGTTTTGAAAGTCGTAAATGCTCAATGACTGCACAGTTTAATTTCAAGTTAACTAAATATTATTCTGTTTTTGTAACAAATTTTGTTTTAGTAAGACCATCTCTTAATAGAAAATGAAGCTATTTCTTTTCTTAAGAAATTATCAAATTGGACTATATAAAACTTAGTATGTGGAAGTCTCTACTGTTTTTCCTTTTCCTCTTCGTTTTATTTTATTTGTTATCTATTTACAAAAAAATTCCCCTGTGCTGTATGTTAGTTTGTTAATTCAGTTAGTTGAAATAGTAGTAACCGAATTGTGTAAGTGTTAGTGAGTTGTTTTAGCCAATGTGGGACTAAGACTGTTTTATATAAATACATGTGATGTGAATAAATAAAAGTGTGTGTGATGTGAATCAGTGATATTATTTTTGCGATGATTCTCTCTATATACTTCATCTTCATTCTACCTACAATCTATCTTCTTTCTTTCTTGATTCTTATTGTGAGTATATTGTATTGTGTGAGTGTGAGTGCTTCTTGGTTCCAACACTATAAACAATACAATAGCTTTGGTGTAGAATATAAGGGACTATAAGATCTACGTATGAAAGGTATAAAACGTTAATTTAATTTCTTTTGTGAATTGTTTGTCATAAATCTTTTCTGAGAATGCTTATAATGATGGAATGCAAGTGAAGATATTATGATTTTAGTATGATGGACAGAAACAAACACTTAAGTGCATGATTTTAGTTTGTAAATGTTATCATTGATTTTCTTTAAAATTATGTTTATATTTAAGGTGTCATGAATTGTACACTTAATATGTGGTGAAATACTTAATGACTATATGTATATTGATGGTGTGATTAGGATATGTAGGTCTCCTTTATGTTAGTGTTTAGTAGTAGGTGAGGAAATCTTGCTAGGACCGGATTTAATCCAAGAGACCACAGTTAGGATTTAGAGGGGAAAGATGCGCACCGCGCAGATTAGGTGAAGGGTGTTGTGCCGACTAGAAAAGAAAGCCTTTAGAATTTTTGGAAAAGGAACATGTATTCTTGAGAGTTATTCCTAAGATTGGGATGTGGGGGTCAGAGTCAATTAGAAAACCAATTCCTTGTTCTTGGGTCATTTTCAAATTCTAAAAAGTGTAGTCGGGCCTATTGTTTACCAATTGACTTATTCAATGTCGTTGTCAATCATCATGACGTCTTCCATATTTCTAAGCTCCAGAAATACATACCAGATTGTTCATATGTGATAGTTCCTGAGTCAATACAATTGAAGAATAGCTTAATCTGAAAGCCCCGGCCCAGTCAGATCATTGACAAAAGCACTAAGAATCTGCGGAACAAGACAATCCCTTTAGTGAAGGTGGTTTGGGAAGGATTTAGCTCTAGAAGAAGCTACTTGAGAACAGGAAGAAGACTTGGTGCGCCAAAGCCCATACCTCGTTATAAAAGGTACATTACATTTATTTGCTTCGTACGCAAGTGTAGAGTTAATTTCGGGGACGAAATTTCTTGAAGGAGGGGAGAAATGTAACATCCCATAATTTAGGACTAGGAACAATTTGACTCTGAGAAATTAAGATAGTAATTCACAAGCTCAGGGATAATTAGATGCCCCTAAACTAGCCTAAGATAAGTTAAATAATGCATGATAAACATTTTGAATAATAATATTTTAAAATATTTATTTAATAAACGTAAAGGATATATTATACAATTAATATAATATTGTATATATGTATATAATTTAGATTAGATTATGTTTTATATATATATATATATATATATATATATATATATATATAATAATAATAATAATAATAATAATAATAATACATAATAATAATAATAATAATATATAATATAATAACAAAATAGAAGTCTCGAGATTACATAATATAGAGTTTGTTTTCAAAAAGAAAACCTGAATTATAAGCTTTTAAGATTATGTATTGGTCTTATCTAATAAAAACCCTAAAGATACAAAGCCATTCAAATATAACGGGGAAGCATTGGTCTGGGGCTAGAGATAACCTGCACGCGCCTTTTAGTTGAAGGAAAAGAGATAAATTACAGGGAAAAAAAATAGGAGAAACATAAAAAGGTGTGAATGAAATAGAGACAGTAGTGAAGCGATAGACAAATTAGAGAAGACGCTCGTGACGTTCCTGGTTTTGGGGTAAATGTTCCAGGCTTTTCATAATAGGAGAGAAAAGGATATGCTGAAGGAGTGGAAAGTCTCCAAGAGGTGAGTAGAAATACTCTTTCATACCCTTTCCATGGTGCAATTTGTATGGGGTTTGGGTTATGCTTTATGAACACGTTTTTTTGGAAAATAATCCCGGTTTGATCAAATCCTGATTTTATAAATTTGGGGGTTTTACTTATAAGCTGCTTTTGCTGTCAATTAAATGTTTATTATTGAGATTGGTGCTATGATATATATGATACATACGTGATTTGGTTGAATTAACATGCTATATATGCACTATTTGATGATATTTGTGATATTTGCATGATTCAATAACTGTTAATATGTTGAATGTTATTTGCTGCAATACCGCCTATGATAGGGGTATCGAAAGTAACACTACCAATGATTTGGGGTGTCGAAATATGAAATACCGCCATGATGGGGTATCGAAAGTAACATCGCCACACGTTGGGATGTCGAAATGAGTAATACCACCAGTGTACAATGGTTGGTATCGAAATGAGTAATGTCACTGAAGAGAAGGTGACATCGAAATACCTTCATGAGTAAGGTAGGCAATGGGATGCCATTGTTATGTGCAGTTTGAAAGTCATATGATGTATGAGGATATTTGAGATTATTTGATATATGAGATCTTGTCATACTTGATTCATGATGTGTTAGTGATGACTATTTGCTGCCAATAATAATTTATATTATTATATTATTTTATTATACACTATTTTGAAATTAGCGGGTACCATGGACAGTTTTTCCGGACAGTTTTTCCGGTCACCGCACTGGCTGAGAACAATACTTTTGTGAAAACCTTTTAAAAATGTATTTCTGTTCACTGGGATTTTATATTTCATTAGTAGTATTGTTTTCAGAGCCTGAGGACGTCCCTGTTGAGCAGCCAGGCGTTTTGAAGACTATCTCTTTAGTTTTAGAGCTTGGTTAGTATTGTACGGCATATGCCAGGAGGACCTTTATTATCTTGTAGTTATTTTCTTATGCGAAATGTTATAGACTCCCTGTTTTGAGGTTTTGAAACTGATTATGTTATTTTAGTTTTGAATTAATGTAAACATTATTTTGGATTAATATTATATTAAGTATTTATTTAAGAAAAATTTTATTTTCCTAAATTTATTTAAATTATTAATTTGGGTTACTAATGTAACGAAGGGCGTTTCAAATCTCCTCCGGCAAATCCTCAACAGGATCTTCTCGTACGGTTGAGAATAATAAAATACGACATAGAAAATATAGGGGATAAGAAACAGCAATTCATCATATATGGGAAAACGGCTATATAAAATAATCTATATGGATAGCAACACTCATAGCATAACGGTAATAGCCAAACAACTCCCAGATAATTCTCTCTTTAACTACTGTCTCTTACACTCATGCAACTAACAACTATATGGACGCAATCACGATGCGACATCTCCAACAGATCAAGATATCTCGTTCATCTCTGTGCCACGCCCCGTAAGCCCTCAGGCTCGACTCGCGGCTACGATATTCCCCCGCCCGCAGGCCAGGTCGGAACAATCGCCCGCCCACAACATAACTTACGGCAACGACATATCCCCCGCCCGCAGGCCAGGTCGGAACATTCGCCCGTCCGTTAACAACTCGACTTACGGCAACGACATATCCCCCCGCCCGCAGGCCAGGTCAGGACATTCGCCCGTCCATCTACAAATTGACTAATGGGTACGATCATCTCCCCGCAGGCAAGATCGGAATCGCCCCTATGCCAAACTAATCGGTACGATCATCTCCCCGCAGTAAGATCGGAATCGCCCGTTTGCCAACACAGTGATGAACAATAACTATGCAACATTAATCTCACTGACTCATCTCAGGATCAACACTTAGTGTCTCAACCACGACTCATAAACAACCACAACCAACTTTCATCCGACTTAACAGGGTATCAACTTATATCACAATATTAACAGATCAACTGTATCGCTAGGTTGAGCACTACGACACAAATAAATATCCTCGATTCCCTCACTACACATTTCTCTTCTTCACCTTAATCATTTTCTTCATCACTTTCTTCAAAGTGTAAGCGAAACGATTAGGCTTTAAATAAAATTGCGAACGTTATCGGTGATTTTGAAAATTTTTAAAATAAATAAGTTTTCACGACTTTCTTGGGGCGAAATACTAAATCGTGAAAGTAACGGGGCTAAAAACGGATGAACATGAAGTCACATCACCTGGGAAGGTGTGCCTGTGACTCATCACTGTCATCATTATGTTTCTGAAAATATCTAGATATTTTCTGAAAATATCTAGATATTTATGAGATCTTTTGTTGATATAACTTTAGGCCTGGATTGGCTTTCGGCTAACCAAAGACCTTATCTTTCCCTGAGCAATCTGGCTTAATGCCTCTCAAAGATGGTAAGTTAGGTAGTAAATCTCAGAAACACGTGTTGCTACTCTTTGTGGAAGCTAAGGAATCTCCTACGTTGGATTCGTTGCCTATAGTGCGGGAGTTTCCAGAAATTTTCCCTGATGATGTTCCGGGTTTACCACCGGGGAGAGAAATAGAGTTTGCTATAGATCTCGTATCGGGAACTGGACCGATTTTGATAGCACCTTATCGATGGCTACAACGGAGTTAACAGAGCTGAAAAAGCAATTGGACGACATGTTGGATAAGGTGTTTATAAGACCGAGTGCTTCACCTTGGGGAGCGCCGGCGCTGTTCGTCAAAAAGAAGGACGGAAGTTCAAGGCTGTGCGTGGATTATCGACAGCTGAACAAGGCGACAATCAAGAATAAGAATCCGTTGCCTAGGATTGACGATTTGATGGACCAGTTGAAAGGAGCAGTAATATTTTCGAAGATTGACTTAAGATCTGGCTATCACCAGATTCGTGTCAAGAGGGAGGATATACCAAAGACCGCGTTTAGAAGCCGGTATGGACAACTGTGAATTCTGGTTAGAAGAAGTACAATTCTTAGGTCATGTGATTAATCAGGATGGGATAGCAATAGATCCAGCAAAGGTTGAAGCTGTAGTGCAATGGGAAAGCCCTAAGTCGGTGAGTGAAATACGAAGTTTTCTGGGCTTAGCTGGATATTGCCGAAGGTTCATCGAAGGATTCTCAAAGATCGCGTTGCCGATGATGCAACTAACAAGGAAGGGAATATCCTTTGTATGGACGGAGTAGTGTGAGAAAAGTTTTCAAGAGCTGAAGAGGAGGTTGACTACATCACCAGTACTGACGTTACCGGATTCTTTCGGACAGTTTGACATATACTATGATGCGTCATACCAAGGCTTAGGTTGTGTCCTAATGCAAGATCAGAGAGTGGTGGCATATGCTTCTCGGCAGCTAAGAATTCATGAGAGGAATTATCCGACTCATGATTTAGAGCTATCAGCTTTCGTGTTTTCTTTAAAGATTTGGCGACACTACCTGTATGGAGCCAAGTTCACGGTGTATAGTGACCATAAGAGTTTGAGGTATTTGTTTGATCAGAAGGAGTTGAATATGAGGCAAAGGAGGCGGATGGAATTCATAAAGGATTATGAATTCGATCTACAATGCCATCCAGGGAAGGCGAATGAAGTAGCGGATGCATTAAGTAGGAAATCTTTACAAGTATCAGCTATGATGGTGAAAGAGCTAGAACTGATTGGACAGTTTAGAGACTTGAATCTAGGTATGGAATTATCTAGGGATAAGATACACCTAGGAATGGTCACGGTAACGAGTGACTTTTTGAAGACGATCAAGGAGAAGCAGGAGGTTGATCAGTATCTTCAGAAAGTAAAGGAACAAGTGACGGAAGGCAGGACTTTTGAGTTTAGGATGAATCAAGATGGAGTCTTGAGGTATGGCGATAGAATTTGTGTGCCAATGGATATAGAGTTAAGGAGAATGATCTTAGAGGAAGCGCACAAAAGTAGGTTGAGTTTTCATCCCGGAGCTACCAAGATGTACCAGGACTTAAAGAAAATGTTTTGGTGGCCCGGAATGAAGAAGGAGGTAGTTGAGTATGTGTTGGCTTGCTTGGTGTGTCAGAAGGCGAAGATAGAACACCAAAAGCCACCGGGACTACTACAATCTTTAGATATCCCGGAATGGAAATGGGATGGTATATCTATGGATTTCGTGGTTGGTTTGCCAAGGACTAACAAGAGGCATGATGCCATTTGGGTAATCGTTGATAGGTTGACGAAGTGTGCTCACTTCTTACCTATTGGTGAGAGTTATACATTGGAAAAGTTAACCCAAATCTACATCTAGGAAATAGTAAGGTTGCACGGAGTGCCTTCTAGTATTGTTTCCGATAGAGATCCTAGAGTTACATCTAGATTCTGGAAGCAGTTACATGAGGCTTTGGGAACTAAGTTAAGGTTGAGTTCTGCTTATCATCCCCAGACGGATGGTCAATCAGAACGGACAATTCAATCGTTGGAAGATCTCTTAAGAGCTTGTGTTTTGGAACACACAGGAAGTTGGGAAGAGTTCTTACCATTGATCGAGTTTACCTATAACAATAGTTTTCATTCGAGCATAGGAATGGCACCTTACGAAGCACTGTACGACAGAAAGTGTAGAACACCACTGTGTTGGTATGAAACAAGAGAAAGTCAAGTGTTAGGACCGGAGGTAGTACAAAAGATGACGGAACAAATCAAGAAGATAAGGGAAAAGATGAAAATAGCACAGGATAGACAGAAAAGTTACAACGATAAAAGGAGAAGACCTTTAGAATTCCAGGAAGGAGACCATGTTTTTCTGAGAGTGACTCCGAGAACTGGAATTGGCAGGGCAATAAAATCTAGAAAGATTACTCCTAGGTCCATTGGACCTTTTCAAATTCTTCGCCGAATTAGTCCTGTGGCCTATCATATCGCTTTACCCCCAAACTTATCCAACCTTCATGACGTCTTTCATGTCTCTCAGTTGAGAAAGTACTACCCTGATCCATCACACATCTTAGAACCAGAGTCAATACAATTAAGAGATAACCTTGAGTATGAAGCGGTAGGAACAATCGCCCGTCCACATAATGTAACACCCTGATTTTCTTATTCTTTTAATTAATCAGTATTTAGGTAATTGTATTTTATTGGAGGGTCTATAAAATGAAATAAATTATTCCGAGACCATAGTTACGCTCTACGCTATCGTAGGAGGCTATGGTTAAATTTTGGTCAAAAACTCGAACAGAGCATGGTCTGCGTTTTACACTGATAGTATTATTTTACTGCTCAGATGACCTAATTTTGACTCGTGAACGAAACGATTAGGCTTTAAATAAAATTGCGAACGTTATCGGCGATTTTGAAAAATTTTAAAATAAATAAGTTTTCACGACTTTCTTGGGGCGAAATACTACATCGCGAAAGTAACGGGGCTAAAAACGGATGAACATGAAGTCACATCGCCTGGGAAGGCGTGCCTGTGACTCATCACTGTCATCATTAAGTTTCTGAAAATATCTAGATATTTATGAGATCTTTTGTTGAAATGACAATTCTTTCCCTAAGAGAAATTACTCTTTTGCCATAAAATATCTAAACAAATGGGCCATGGGCCAAAAAGCCCACCAAGGGGGCGGCTACTCCTCCTATAAATACCCCTCCCCCTCCTTTGTTTTCTTCACATCTTTCTTCACATCTCTCCTTCATCACTTTCTTCAAAGTGCATGTTTCCTTCTTCACTTTTCTTCAAGCTTCAAGAGGAGCGAGGCTGCGGTAGTGAGGCTGTGCAGAGGAGCAAGAAGTGCTCATGAGTTCGTGATCGTTGCTACGTTTTCTATCAGCTGGGGGAAAGAACCACAATATCGTCGGGGAGGCAAGCTTTAAATAATATATATTGATATGCGTAGGCCGACCCAAACCCTACTAGAGGTCGTTTGACCGTTAGGTTGATTTACTGTATATTGAGGTTGTCTGTGCTATGATTGGATATTTGGTATATTATATGTGATATGTGTATGATGTCTATGATATGCTATAATTGATTAAATGTTATTTATTTGTAAGTTGATTTTACTGTTGAATATATATTTTGGCTATTGTTGATGTACTATTGTGACTGCTAATATCTGATTAGAGCTAGGCAGTGATTTCTGATAAATTGGGAGATGAATGTGTAGTGAGGAAATCGAGGATATTTATTTGTGTCGTATTGCTCAACCTAGCGATACAGTTGATCTGTTAATATTGTGATATAAGTTGATACCCGGTTAAGTCGGATGAAAGTTGGTTGTGGTTGTTTATGAGTCGTGGTTGAGACACTAAGTGTTGATCCTGAGATGAGTCAGTGAGATTCATGTTGCATAGTTGTTGTTCATCGCTGTGTTGGCATACGGGCGATTCCGATCTTACCTGCGGGGAGATGATCGTACCGATTAGTTTGGCATAGGGGCGATTCCGATCTTGCCTGCGGGGAGATGATCGTACCCATTAGTCGAATTGTAGATGGACGGACGAATGTCCTGACCTGGCCTGCGGGCGTGGGGATATGTTGTTGCCGTAAATCGAGTTATTAACGGGCGGGCGAATGTTCCGACCTGGCCTGCGGGTGGGGGGATGTCGTTGCCGTAAGTTATGTTGTGGGCGGGCGATTGTTCCGACCTAGCCTGCGGGCGGGGGAATATCGTAGCCGCGAGTTGAGCCTGAGGGCTTTTGACCAAACCCTGCATCCACTAGGCAATGATTTCTGATAAATCAGGTGATGAATGTATAGTGAGAAAGTCGAGGTTATATATATGTCGTAGTGCTCAACCTAGAGGTCGTTTGACCGTTTGGTTGATTTTACTGCATATTGAGGTTGTTTGTGCTGTGATTGGATATTTGGTATATTATGTGTGATATGTGTATGATGTCTATTATATGCTATAATTGATTAAATGTTATTTATTTGTAAGTTGATTTTACGGTTGAATATATATTCTGGCTGTTGTTGATGTACTGTTGTGACTGCTAATACCTGAGTAGAACTAGGCAATGATTTCTGATAAATCAGATGATGAATGTGTAGTGAGAAAGTCGAGGTTATATATTGGTTCTTTCCCCCACCTGATAGCAAACGTAGCAACGATCACGAACTCACGAGCACTTCTTGCTCCTCTACACAGCCTCACAGCCGCAGCCTCGCTCCTCTTGAAGCTTGATGAAAAGTGAAAAAGGAAGCTTGCACTTTGAAGAAAGTGATGAAGGAGAGATGTGAAGAAAGATGTGTATGATGTCTATGATATGCTATAATTGATTAAATGTTATTTATTTGTATGTTGATTTTACTGTTGAATATATATTCTGGCTGTTGTTGATATACTGTTGTGACTGCTAATATCTGATTAGAGCTAGGCAGTGATTTCTGATAAGTTGGGAGATGAATGTGTAGTGAGGAAATCGAGGATATTTATTTGTGTCGTAGTGCTCAACCTAGCGATACAGTTGATCTGTTAATATTGTGATATAAGTTGATCCCCGGTTAAGTTGGATGAAAGTTGGTTGTGGTTATTTGTGAGTCGTGGTTGAGACACTAAGTGTTGATCCTGAGATGAGTCAGTGAGATTCATGTTGCATAGTTGTTATTCATCACTGTGTTGGCATACGGGCGATTCCGATCTTACCTGCGGGGAGATGATCGTACCAATTAGTTTGGCATTAGGGGCGATTCCGATCTTGCCTGCGGGGAGATGATCGTACCCATTAGTCGAATTGTAGACGGACGGGCGAATGTCCTGACCGGGCCTGCGGGTGGGGGGATATGTCCTTGCCGTAAGTTATGTTGTGGGCGGGCGATTGTTCCGACCTAGCCTGCGGGCGGGGGAATATCGTAGCCGCGAGTTGAGCCGGAGGGCTTTTGACCGAACCCTGCATTACGGGGGGTGGCACAGAGATAAACGAGATATCTTGATCTGTTGGAGATGTCGCGTCCATATAGTTGTTAGTTGCATGAGTGTAAGAGACAGTAGTTAAGAGAGAATTATCTGGGAGTTGTTTGGCTATTACCATTATGCTATGAGTGTTGCTATCCATATAGATTATTTTATATAGCCGTTTTCCCATATATGATGAATTGCTGTTTCTTATCCCCTATATTTTCTATGTCATATTTTATTATTCTCGACAGTACGAGAAAATCCTGTTGAGGATTTGCCGGAGGAGATTGACGGTATACCCGTAGAACCAGATGCTGGCGGAAGAGCCCTGGATCCCGATGCTGGAAGACGTTAAACATTGGGGTTAGTAGTTGTAGTTGTTATGGCCAGTATGTGGGTTGAGTGACATGTATTTTTGGGGCCAGGAGAGGAAGTCGTATGTACTTCTATTTTCGTTGCTATGCTTTCAATTTTATTTGGTGCATACTCTGAAGTCTTTTATAATTGGTATCAGTTATTGTAGGCTCTACTGATGGAGTCCATACTTTTATATGTATGACATATATAGTTGTGGTATCAGTGTTGGTTGTTTTATTATTTGCGAATTTTTTTTTATTCCCCGCTGCGCTACAACGTTAAGAACATGAGTTCGGGTTACCAATGGGATCTCCGAGGAACGGGTTGTCTCAATTTTCCAGCCTATAGCTTTTATATGTCTTTTAAGAACGACAATCAAGCCTTCTTCTTGAATGGAGGTTAGCTGAGCAGAGATGATCACCGGAAATAGCTCCTTTTCAGCTAAATAAGCATACTTTAAATGAGCCGGTAGCTATTTTAGTTCAAGAGTAGGAGGCTTGTTAATGGATGGAAGATTTCTATTTAGATCTTCAGGTTTCAGTTCCAAGGATTCATACTTCCTTGACCAGCTAGGAGCTGCTAGTTTAATACCCGACGTTTCATCTGCTTCACTCTTCAGCAACCTTCTTTAGCTAGAAAGTTCAGCCCCTCATCAATCTGACTAAAGTCTTTGAGCAATTGCCTCTGCATTAGATAATCCAGAGTTTTCACAAAAGAGCACTCCTCTATCCCTTCATTTGGATACTTGAGGGCATTTAGCACATTAAACTTTACTTCTTGATCATTGACTCTCATTGTTAGCTCTCCCTTTTGTACATCAATTAGAGTTCTCCTGGTTGCTAAGAAGGGTTTGCCTAAAATGATCGGAACTTCTTTGTCAGCCTCAAAGTCGGGAATGATGAAATCCACTAGAAACACAAATTTATCAACTTTGATTAGCACATCTTCAATTTTCCCTTCTGGATGAGCTATTGATCTATCAACCAGGTGCAAAGTAATAGTAGTTGGTCTTGCTTCCCCTATCCCAAGTTGCTTGAAGATAGATATAGGCATTAAATTTATGCTTGCCCCTAGGTCGCAAAGAGCCTTGCCACAGTAAGATTCCCCTATGGAGCATGGGATAGTGAAGCTTGCAGGGTCCTTCATTTTCGAGGGCATTTGTTTTACAACATGAGACTGTACTCCTTAGTCATAGCAACTGTTTCGAATTCACCAAGTCTTTTCCTTTTTGAAAGTACATACTTCATGATATAGCATAGTTTGCCATCTGCTAGAGCGCATCTAATAGAGGGACATTGATGTGCAGCTGTTTCAGGATTTCTAGGAACTTCCCGAATGGTTTGTCTTAACTTGCCTTCTTTAACCTCTAAAGGAATGGTGTAAGGCCCCGATTTTCAAGTTTTATAATTATTCAGTATTTAAGCAATTGCATTTTATTAGAGGATTTAGAGAGTGAAATAAAATATTCTGAGAACATAGGCATGCCCTACACAACCATAGGAAGCCATGGTTAAGTTTTGGTCAAAAACTCAAGCGGAGCCCAGTCTGCGTTTTTCACTGACAATAGTATTTCACTACTATCAAGACTTAATTTTGACTCGTGAATGAAACAATTAGGTTTTAAATAAAATTGCGAACGATACCTGCGATTTTGAAAAATTCAAAATAAATAAGTTCTCACGACTTTCTTGGGCGAAAACCTAAATCGGGTGAACAACGGAGCTGAATACGGGATTTTCGGAACCCGCTAACGGATAAGCATGATGTCACATCACCTAGGAAAGCATGCTATGACTCATCAGTGTAATGATTACGTTTAGAAAATATCTGGATGCGAAAAGACCAAAATGCCCCTGACCTTTTTCATAATTACCATTTGCCCTAGAATTAAAAGACCGTTTTGCCCCTAAGAATTTATGAAATGACCCTTTTGACCCTGTGACTCACCAATGTCATCATTGCATTCTAGAAATATCTAGATATTTATAGGGGAAATGACAATTATGCCCCTAGTCTTTTAAGAAATTACCAAATTACCCTTTTGGTTATTTACAAGTTTGCCACGACATCAAATAAATATCTCACTCCCTCTCTCACTGGGCCATTCGGCCATCTCTCTCTCTCCTCTCTTCTCTCACTTGTTCTTCATGTTCTTCAAGTTCTTCATAAGTTCTTCAACCAAAATCATGTTTTGATCTTGAAAAGTTGAAGTTTTTTGTGAAATCAAGTTTCTTTTCTCTTAAGCTTCATCATCTAGGAGGTACTGACTCCATCCTAGCTTTCTTAATCACTCTATTTCATCTCTTGAATCTCTTGATTCATGAAGATCCAAGTTTTGATTCATGAACTTTGAAAATTCATAGAAAAGTGTAGAAAAATCCTTTTAATGTGAAATCAATTTCTATGAACTAGTTTCATCATTATCTTTCATAATCCAAGAGCATGAAATCAAGTAAGTTTTCTAGCCTTTTCTTCTTAAAGTGGCCAAAACTTATAGATTGAAAAAGGTTGAGTTTTTTATTCAAGTTTTGAGTAATAAGACTTACTTTAGTGTTGTGTATACTTAAGGATCATTGATCCAAGAGTTGGAAACCAAATGAGCTTCCTAGCTCATATGGGTTTTCTTGGCCGAAACCTCCATGTGTTGGTGGATGGGATTTTGGTTCAAGTTTTGGTGTAATAGGCTTTGATCTAGCCTTACCACACCTAGTAAGGATGGAATCCAAAAGATAGGAATTTTTGGACATCCCTAGCTATTTTTATAGCTCCATGGCCGAATCCTATATAGGTAGGATTAGAAGAATTTGTGTTGTGTAATATTGATGTTTGGATTGATTATGTGTATGTAGTTGTGGTTGAGTAATTGGACGAGGAATCGGGAGAGTTCGCGAGCCTTTCGGACGACTTTTGCTCGGAGGATAACTTCAACGGGTAAGGGGAGTTTGCCTGAGGGATTTTTCCCAATAACTATATGTTATCCGTGATTGATTTGTGTAGCTCTGTTTGAGCTTCATTGTGATTGTAATAATGGTTTATGTCTTAGTGTGCTTTAATATGCTTTAGCATATGTTTGGGATTATGTTGATTGAATGAAAAATATTTTCATGTAAGTTGAAAAACCATACTTTGATCTCTAGAGCAAGTAAGGATTTTTATGCTTGATTATGATGCAATGATGTATGATTGTTGTTTGTCATAATTATGTGAGCATTTTGAGCTATAACTTGGCTAGTTGGTGAAGCAAAATCTTCACTTTTACCTTGAGGAGGCTTGCGGCCTTAGTGAGTAAAATGAGGAAGATCATGTGCTGTTCTTGAACACTTAAAGTTTTGGAGTAAGAAAAGTGTTTTAAAGACTTATGTTTCAAAGAAAAACAATAAGTGACTTTGATCCAAAGATCAAGTAAAGTTTTAACCTTTAAGTGTTTGCACCAAAGTGAAACATCTCTTTTACTTTAACCTTAGTTCATCTAAGTGATCAAGTGATTTAAAAGTGAAACAAAGAAGTGTTTTCATGAAAAGTTAAACATAGTTTCATAAGGCATTTCCTTTATCTTAGAACAAAGACAATGTTCCTTTTTCAAAAATAATGGAGACCTTTTATCCTTAAGTTGATTAAAATGAATTATAGTTAAGGAAGTTAGATGAGATTACATTTCCTTTCCATTAACTTAGAACATGATTTTACACTAAGTTAGTAAGGAAAAACTCTTTTCAAATTAATCAAGGTACTTTGCTTTAAGCAAGTGCAACGTATTTAAAATCAAGTAAGTTTTCAATTGAAAACAATCATTTTGGTTTACAAAGAGAGTTTCAGCTCTAAATCGTAAAGTTTTACGCGTGAAAAACCTAAGTTAAGTAATTAACTTAGAGTTGAAGACAAGGGATAATTAAGTATGGTATGTGGTGGAACAAGACCATGTACTATATCATTGATGACTTAGTACATCAATGACTTCATAAGACTTAAGTGACTCAACACTTATTTCATTAATTGAAAATCAAGGAGTAATATCTTAGAAAGGCTCAAAGACTTATCTGAGAGGATTCTCAATCTTTCTTCATAATACTTAGGATTTGAGATGTGATTCATAAGACATAAACACAAACATGAAACGTTTTGGGTTTTGAAACAATAGCTCGATGACGGACTGGTGATTTGGATCAAGGTCAGTCGTTCGATTGTTTCAGTCTTGTAATGATCAGAACGAGAGAGATCTTGAGATTGTGAAGGTATAGGATTGTATATTTGAAGTAATCCTGAGGCTGTGCAGGTATGGGACTGTATAGTTGAAGGAAGGCTTATAAGAATTGATTGGTACTACCTATACCAACAAGATTCGTCTTCTTTTCGGAAGCCCAGAACGTAAGAGCTCCATAGTTAAGCATGCTCGACTTGGAGGAATTGTGGGATGGGTGGCCTTCTGGGAAGTTTCCTAGAAAGAGTGTGAGTGAGGACAAAACACGCAGAAAAGACCTGTGGTGGTTTGTGGGGACAGTCGGCAATTCTAAAAGCAGCCCGGATCATTCCAAAGGAATCACGAGATTTATCCGATGGATAAAATACGTTAATACACTTAAAATCATGTAAGAACTCTTAATGAGAAGATTTCTAAGGAATCATGAGGTGTATTCAGTGAATAAGTATAAACACTTGATATCTGTGAAAGCCTTGTAACGGCAACATTCCTGTGGAATGATGAGATTTATCCGATGGATAACAGTTTAATAAATACAAAGCCACGTATAGTTCCTAAAGAAGAGAATCTGAGCGAATCTTGAGGTTTTTCCGATGGATAGACATTGCTTTATCGTATCTGCTTTGTGTAAGCACTGGGATTTCATTTGCATAGTTGTATGGCCTTGAGCCTAGGAGTTGAGTTTACACCTTGATGCGGGTACGAATCTTACGGTGATGATCTTCAATGGTTTTTGGAGGTATCAGGGTTGGAAGGACCGGCATGGGACCAGTTGGTAGCTCTTCTGTGTCGTGGTGAATCCGAGTAATACACTGATATCCTCTACTAGATGTCGTACTTTTCATGTTTGGTCGAGAGTGTTTTCGTAAAGCCAGATACGTGCACGTTATATTTGTTGTAGCATCTTGCCCATGGCTGGCATTAACCGGAACTTGTCCTCCCATTCACTCTCTCCGATGATTTGTTAGCTCCATGGAGTAGGGGTCAGAGTTTACCCTTGTGGCATATGGCATTGAGTCATGTATATCGCATTACATTGCATGGCTGTTGATGATTACATTTACTTATTGTACATCACTATTATGTTTTCAGATATGCCTTATGCTGCTAATTGATTAATATGATATATTGTGATTTAAGGCATGCATGTTGGACATATTGTTACGTGGTGTGTTTTTCTATGTTACTCTTGCTGTTATGTTGTGTTGATACTACATATGTTCATATGCTGTTTTGTGTGTCGTGCATGTAGTTATCGTGTTTTAATCCATATATTGGTTACTCACCCTTGCCTGTACATGTTGGACACCCTGTTGTGTTTTTGGATACGTGTACAGATGCTTCTCAATGGTCATTTGGGTCAGTTCAGGACCCTGTAGCTTGTATTTCTCGATGCCGACGAAGAAGATTTGTGGACTGTTGACGACGAGGCCCAGTCTCATTAGTACAATGTATACTAGGTAGTAGGCTCTATTGTCGGTAGAGCTCTTTTATCAACCAGCTCTTGGGATTTTAATGTATAATGTTGAGAAAGTCGGTATATGTGGTTTTGGAAACCTCTGTATAGTTTGGAACTTCTATATGAAAAACAATTTCAGGAAAACTTATATGTGATGGTTTAGGGTTTGTGAATAAACCTAGTTTATGTGTGTCATTAAGTATAATGTGATTTTATTATTGTGATGTGTGTATCACGTTTCTGAGGTTTTATGTCGAAAATTTTTATACCTGAGCTTTCCAACTTAAAATAAATTATCCTTTTTCCGAAAGCAACCAGCATTTATCATCTAAATTTAATTCCGCACGTGTTCATGTAATGCCCAAGGGGCGTGTTACAAATAGAGGAGCTGGTCTTTTAGTAACCTTGGGTAGAGGTTGTTCATCTTGCTGTTGAATCATCCCTTTATCAGGTATTTTAGTAGCACATTGTTGGGTTTGCATTGCTTGTTGAGTCTCTTTACTGGTAAAACCATTCCTTGCCAATTCAGGTTGTCGAATTTCAGTGTCCTCAAGTTTTCCTTTCGGATCAGGGAGACTTTTGCCACTTCTTAGGTGAATAGCCTTGCAATGTTCCTTCCTATTTGGTTTTGGTGTCTCAGTAGTGCTAGGGAAAGTTCCTGCAGGTCTATTAGTCAGGGCAGTTGCTAT